>VMDR010000623.1:0-199844 GCA_007922815.1 Macrotus californicus
ACTTGGAATACTTCTTGCCAGCCCCTACTTGCCTGCAAGGTTTCTTTTGAGAAATCAGCTGACAGTCTGATGGGCACTCCTTTGTAGGTAACTGTCTCCTTTTCTCTTGCTTCTTTTAAGATTCTCTCTTTATCTTTCATCTTGGGTAATGTAATTATGATGTGCCTTGGTGTGTTCCTTCTTGGGTCCAACTTCTTTGGGACTCTCTGAGCTTCCTGGACTCCCTGGAAGTCTATTTCCTTTGCCAGATTGGGGAAGTTTTCCTGCATTATTTGTTCAAATAAGTTTTCAATTTCTTGGTCTTCCTCTTCTCCTTCTGGGGCTGCCCTCTCCTCCCCCTCCCTCACCATGATTTGGATGTTGGAACATTTAAAGATGTCCTGGAGCTTCCTAAGTCTCTCCTCATTTTTTTGAATTCTTGTTTCTTCATTGTGTTCTGGGTGAATGTTTCTTTCTTCCTTCTGCTCCAAACTGTTGATTTGAGTCCTGGTTTCCTTCCTGTCATTGTTGGTTCCCTGTAGATTTTTCTTTATTTCACATAATGCAACCTTCATTGCTGCCTGGGTCTTTCTTATGCTGTGGAAGTAGCCAGTGAGTTTTGGAGCATCCTAATAACCAGTGTTTTGAACTCTGCATCTGACAGGTTGGCTATCTCTTCATTGCCTAGTTGTATTTTTTCTGGAGCTTTGATCTGTTCTTTCATTTGGGCCTTTTTTATTTTTTGGGGGGTTTTCGGCACAGCTGTTATACAGTAAGGGGCAGTGCCTTAGGTGTTCACCAGGGCCGGGCAACCACATCGCTGTGTTGTGATGCTGTACGTGGGGGAGGGTCCGAGAGGGAGCAGTGCAGCTTGCTTCACTTTCTGCCGGTTTTCCGTCACTTCCCCCACTTCCCACAAGCAAATTGAGCCCTTCTGGTGCTGATTCCTGGGTGGGTGGGCTTGTGTACATTCTAGGACCCTGTGGGTCTCTCCAAGGAACTCTCCTGTGAGGCTGGGAGTTTCTCCCGCTGCCTCCACCTCCGCCCCCACAGGTGTTTTCAGTCAGAGGTTTGAGGCTTTATTTCCCCCAGCTGGGATGCTGGGTTGTGGGTCTGTCTTGCTCCCCAGTTCTTCCTCCAGGTTTATCTGCACGTGGGTGTGGGGCCACCCAGTCAATCTGCCGCCTCACCTGCCCCACCAGCCGCCACCTCCCCGTGAGTCCTCTGCCCGGCTGCCCCATCTCCGCCCCTCCTACCGGTCTGGATGAATGTTCCTTCTTTAACTCCTTGGTTGTCGGACTTCCATACAGTTTGATTTTCTGTCAGTTCTGGTTGTTTTTTTGTTTTTCAGTTTGTTGTTGTCCTTCTTTCGGTTGTGTGAGGAGGCACAGTGTGTCTGCCTACGCCTCCATCCTGGCCGGAAGACAGAAAAGGGAACATTCATAACTTAAGAAAAGACACCAACACAAACAACAGTTAGAACCATCCTGCGTGAGTGCTGAGAGCATTAGAAGAGCTAATGAGTCAGAACCGAAGAACGAGAAAATGTTGTCTATTCCACCGTTTCCAGTTAATATTGTACCGGAGCCCCACCAAGGACAAGGCACAGAAGGAGCTCCGTCCCCTCACGAAGAAAACCCCCAAACGAAGAAAAATGTGAACAGGCTGGAAACAAGCAGAGTGGCGATTTCCGGCGACCATGCATCAGGCAGTGTCGATCACAGCGTGAAAGTGTCTGCCAAGGACTCAGCAAAATTTACAAGAATCTGGGAGCAAGTCTAAGAAAAGGCAAGCATGGCTACTGCTGAGAAAACGGTAACACAATTTAAAAGTAACCCAATAAATGGAGGTGCGCTCTGTGTTTGCGAGCGGAAAGGCAACTGTGTGGAGGTGTCAATTCCCTCTAATTGGGCTTGTGAATCCCAGGCCAGATCCCACAGGGTTGTCAATGAACCCTGGTATCAGCTCTTACTGTAAAACCCGTGGAGGAGATTCAGGGGCTGAACAGAGGCGAGGATCCGAAGGAGGAAGAGTGTGAGGGGCAGGGAGTCTTCACAGCACTGCAGTCATTAGGACAAGCGCCCGCCCCGCAGGACATGAGGTTAAATATAGGCCCGACCCCAGGCCCCACGACAAATTTCTGGGAGACTAGAGAAACAAGTGTAAAAAGTAAAACATGAAACTTTGCCGAAGAAAAAAGCAGGACGGCAGCCAGTGTTGGGGAAGATGTGGAGAAACGTTGGCATCACCTCTCCGTCCTGCGGGGGCTCGGGGGGAGAGGCGGTGTCAGGGATGGAAACGTAGGTGGGACAGTTTCTCTGGAAGCCAGCCTGCCTCTTCTACAGCGTGCAATGATGGGGGTTCCCCCTCTGTCTGGAGCTCGGACCCGAGCCCACAGAAAGCCCTACACATGCAGGCGTTCAGCGCCGCACCATGTGTGAGAGGGAAGAGCGGGCAAAATCCACAGGCCCACACGTGGAAAGTACGTGAACTCGGCCATCTTCACGTCGCAGAACCCCACACAGACCTGGAAGGGCCCACGAGGGGGAGGGCAGGACGGACAGACACTTCCACCCGACGAACACGGTGCGTCGTTGGAAAGAGGTGGTGCCTGAAGCCAAAGAAGAAAATGCCGTGGAAAACACAAACTGCCAGTCAACAGCCACTCCGGCGCTCTGGAGAAGTGGGTATGATAGAGTCGGGGAGGCCTGGCAGGGGGAACCCAGGAGTGTGTTTTGGAGAAAAGGACGTCTCAGAGAGGATGCCGGGCGATTAGTGACGCTGTGGTTAACTGAGGAGTGTGAGATCGCAGGGCGTGCTGACCCAGAAGCTGAGTGCTCTGCCATGTGTGATACCAGAAAGGTGGACATGTGTCATCACGCATTTGTCCAAAGCCACAGGACACACGACACCAAGCGTGGACCCTGTGCAAACTATGGGCTCGGGGGACGGTGACGTGCCAACGAAGGGTCACCGATTGGTGAGGAGTGCTGGTCCAGGGAAGGCTGTGGGTGTGTAGAGGCGGAGGGAAGTGGGAAATCTCCGTACCTCCCTCTCAACTTTGCTGTGAGCCTAAAAGTCCTCCAAAAAATAAAGTCTGTTGATAAAGCCAAAATTCAAATTTGACAGGGTAGAAACAAATTGAGTATTTTATTTTAGTTCAAAAGATTTAAATGTTTGTACATCTTATAATCATTACTTCAGTAACTAAGAAAAACAATTAAGAAATTTCAACTATCCTGAGAATCAAAGAAAAGCCGATCACAATACCATTTCACATCGACCGAATTGTCCACACCACAACCACAGTGACAGGGTGCCCCGGTGGCGGGGTCCAGGGAGCGGGCCCTCTCCGTCGCCGCTGGCAGACTGTCTGGGGGAATCTGCCCCCCGCCCCTGGAACAATCCGTTCAACTGTGACTGCACTTTAAGTAAGTTAACCTCAGCCAAGGTCATAGATGTGCAAAAATATTTACATAAAAAGGGGTATGTTGTTTCTTAAGTTATAAAAATAAAATATGGGAGACATATGTATAGACATCAATGAAGGAAATTTATCTAAATAAAATATGCTGCCTTCATACGATGAAATACTACCACTCATTAAAATACATTTTTTAGAAAAGATTTAATTTTATGGAAAATGTTGGTGATATATTAGTAAGCTTAAAAAGTGAGTTTCATCCCTGGCTGGTGTGGCTCAGTGGACTTGAGTGCCGGCCTGGGAACCAAAGGGTCGCCAGTTTGATTCCCAGTCAGGGCACATGCCTGGGTTGCAGGCCAGGTCCCCAGTAGGGGGCATAGGAGAGGCAACCACACATTAATGATTCTCTCTCTCTTTCTCCCTCCCTTCCCTTCCCTCTAAAACATAAAATAAATAAAATCTTTTTAAAAAAGCGAGTTTCAAAACAGTATTACAATTTGACTCCTATTTTTGTGCATGTGTATGTAACATATAACATGTGTGTGTATATATGTTTTCTTCACCAACACACACATAGAGACAAAGGAATGGAGGAAAAGGGAGAAAGAGAAAAAGAGAGAAGAATAGAGGGAAATAGAGCAAAATGTTAAATGTGTTCACTTCTGGGATGTTTAACATAGTTCTGTATTTTCCTATTTTTGTAAGTGTTCACACATTTTACTTTGGTAGTGACTTGAGAATGCAAAGGAAAAATACCTTGAGTTTGCGACTCATGTGACCGAGTCTGGGGGATCAGAGTCCCTGTGGCCCAGGGTCCCTGCATTTGCTCAGATGCCAGCTGGCAGGACTAATTCTGGTCACCCTCCGAATCCAGCCTTCGTACCACAAAGTGACCCTGAAGTAGACGGAAAAGGAAAATGTCACTGCAGGCACCTGCAAGCAAATCAGGGGACCAGAAACATCACTCAGGACCACAGTCGGGAGATAATTCTTCCCCGTGAACACATGGCCCCGATAAAGGTACCACATCACGTTCAAATTCCTTAGAAGCAACAGTAAGGAGTACATTAGAATCCCACCAGGGCTTGAACTGCACATGAACTACTGGGAGGAACACCGCTTTGCTGCTCAAATAAAAGTGCTGATTTGATAAGGAGGTTAAGGGAGTGAACTGTGGAGAAGGGAGGGCTCCTTGTTAAAAATTTACCATCATTAATGGGATTCATTAATCACCCCGTCTGCTATTTCTGGCTGTAAAAATATCAACCCGAGAAGGAACGATTATGAAGATCTCACACCTCTGGAATGTCCTGATACTTTTTAAGGATTTAGACGTTAAGCTTTTCTTCTCAGCAAAGAGCAAAGGTATATTAAAATACAAACTTCAGTGTGTCTGTCCATACATACTTATTCGAGAGTCAATACCAATGACCCGGACAGCGCGGGATGTGGAAGGCGTCCACCTGCTGAAGAGGCAGGAGCTGACTGTTCCACAGTCCGTGAGCCAACAGCACCTGCCGACGCTGGTACTTCCTTTCCAAACTCTATCGGTCATCTGTCCAGTTGCGTGTGATCCCTTCCTTAGCTGTTCTGGGATTCCAGGCATCACCATGATGTCAGAAGTAATGCCCTTTCCTTCTGGAAGTTGGGGAAAGGAAGGACTGATTTATCTGAGGCTATAGTGCACATTGTAAAACTGTCAAGGCAGGATAAATTTGAAATATGTTTTATAAAAAAGTTCATTTTTTTCAGCACAGTGAGCCTGTGCTCTGTTCCAGCCTCTGTTCCAGGACCTGCCGTTGGAGACAGGGCTAACATTCAGCCCCGTCCCTCAAAGAGTTAGCTCAGGGTCCAGCGGGACCTCCAAAAGCACAATTCAACATGGAAAGTGTTTAGAGCCACAACTGAACACCCTAGAAGCATGTTAATTCCGCCCTAAGTAGTTGGGGTCACAAGAGTCATTAGTGCTATTCAGGGACATTCTTGTTCTTCCGAGCACACGGTAGGATGACATCACCCTGCTCCCATTAAGTGGACATGGGCATGTGACCTGTCTTGCCATGGTCACTATGGAGGCTCAGCCCTAGGTTTCAGAATGGTTAAGATGACAGAGTCCCGCTATTGACCACACGGGACAGACAGGCAACGTGAGCAAGAAACAAGCCTTTGTTGCGTTAAGCCACTGAGATTCGGGGCTGTTTGTTACTGTGGCCCGGCCCAGCCCTGCTGACTGATACACGTGGGTTCTGGAGAGTTTGGCCAAGCACCCAAGAGCAGGGAAAGTGGGAACAGGAGGAGAAGCCCACAGACACACAGCCCTCTTCCTTGGTCCTGAGGGCTCTCCTCCCTGTCCTTGTCACTCAGTGAATTTGTCCTCACCTCTTCCCAGACTGCTGGTGAAACACTGTGACTGACCACACCATCACACCATCTGTCTCTTCTCCCTCCCAAACTATGCTGATGTGTCAGCAAAAAAAAAGTAAAGGTGCGACTTTGCCAATAAAAATAGCAGAAGATGGGAAAACTTACCAGACAAGAGATATCAACACAGTGTTGAATAATAAGAAGCAGATGGAAGAGACCACCAGTGAAAGAAACTTGGAGGGGATAACACTTGGTAGTAACCCAGTTCACCCTACAGAGCCCCTGAGAGGCTCAGCATGCTGGGGGTAGGGGTGGTGGGAAGGATAGGCCTGAAATCATGGGGTGTAAAAGGACTAGACAAGTGGATGGGCAGGCCCCCAGTTCCTCCCTGCCCCCTGTGAGTGCTGATGGGTGCTTCCTTCCTCCAGGAGGAAGACGAAGAGGACCTGGTCTTGGGTGCACCAAACACACAGAAAGTCTTAGGTGAGAATCCTAATATTTCACAGTGAGAACCCCAGATCTCTTTCCCATGATGGCTTCCAACATGTTGGCAGCCGTATAGATACCCCCAAGAGAAAGAACTCTTGATGCTGACATGGAGGGATCCCTCAATGAAAGCAAGGAACTTGCTTCTCTCAGCCCACAGGGAGTCCCACCTGCCAGTTAGCTCCGCTTGTGCGCTCAGGACTTTCTGTTAGTTTGTTGGTGTCCCACATCAAATGTGAATGAGGGACAACAACCACAGACGTGTGAGGTAAACCTCCAACTTGGAAGCAGGACAGTCAATCCAACAAAGGCATGAGCAAAAGGAGGCTGGAGCAGACAGACAGCATGGGACCAGAAGAAAAATTTCAAACAAACAAATGAACAGTATCTTTGAGGCATAACAGAAGACGTTGCATTCATAGCCCAAACACAGGATGTTTTTAGAAAATGAAAAACTTAAGAAATGAAAGGGCTCTGGGAAATAAAAATGTGAGCCAAATGCATGATAGAGCTGAGAGCTGTCTGGTAGAAAATGAAAAGACAAAGAGATAGAAAATATGGATTTAAGTGACCACATCCATGGAGGTCCAGAAGATAACAGGAGGGGGTATCTTCATGTCCCTGGGATGGGCAAAGCTCCTCGAACAGGACAATGGCTAAAATGAGAGACAGCAAATACCGAGTGTTGACAAACATGTGGAACTTCAGAACTCTCACACAGAGTCAGAGGAGTAGAAAGAGATACAACCACTTTGGAAAACTGTGTGGCAGTTTCTACCAAAGCTGAGCATTGACATACTATGTGGTCCAACATTCATTTTCACTCCTGGATGAACACCCCACGGAGTGTGAATACAAGCACCAGAAGATACACACAAGTGTGATTGATTGCATGACATTCAACGATGAGAAACCCAGATGCATACCACTGGTAGCGTAGATGTATCTCAGTACACACACATACACACATAGACACACAATGGGATGTTATAGGGCAATGAAAGGAATGTCACAAACAATACTGAATGAAGGAAGTCAGGCACACAAAAACATACTGTAGGTGCCTGTTATATAGAGTTTAAAATTGGGAGGAAATCAAAAAACTATGTTGTGAGAATCCAGGACAGTGGCCCCCTCTGGGAGAGGGAGGGAATAGTGACAGAGGGTCATGGGGAGACCTCGGTGAGGCTGGTTTGCCCTGTGTCCTAGTCTGGGGCAGGTAAAGTGTGTTCCCTTTGTGAAAATTCATCCAGCTGCACAGTTTGGCTCTGTTTCCTTTCCTGGATAAATTTTATACTGTAATTAAGCTCTCCATTAAAAAGAATCCAGGACTTCCAGCCAAGATGGAGGCATAGGTAGACACACTGTGCCTCCTCGCACAACCAAAAGAAGGACAACAACAAATTTAAAAACAAAAAACAATCAGAACTGACAGAAAATCAAACAGTATGGAAGTCTGACAACCAAGGAGTTAAAGAAGAAACATTCACCCATATCGGTAGGAGGGGCAGAGATGGGCAGCCAGGCAGAGAAGACTTGCGGCGAGGCAGCGGCTAGAGGACAGGGCGGTCCCACATTCACATGCAGATAAACCAAGAGGAACAACTGGGGAGCAAGACATACCACGCAGCCCAGGGTTCCAGCGGAAGGAAATAGGGCCTCAAAACCTCTGACTGAAAACACCTGTAGAGGCTGAGGCAGCGGGAGAAACTCCCAGCCTCACAGGAGAGTTTGTTGGAGAGACCACAGGGTCCTAGAACTTACACAAGTCCACCCACCCAGGAATCAGCACCAGAAGGACCCAATTTGCTTGTGGGGAGTAGGGGAAGTGACTGAAAACCGGCAGAGAGCTGAGCAAGCGGCATTGTTCCCTCTCAGATCCCTCCCCCACAGACAGCACCACAACCCCAGGTGAACACCTAAGGCTCTGCCCCTTACACATAACAGGTGCGCTGAGACAAAAAAATATGGCCCCCAAAAAAGAACAGATCAAAGCTCCAGGAAAAATACAACTAAGCTAGGAAGATATAGCCAACCTATCAGATGCAGAGTTCAAAACACTGGTAATCAGGATGCTCACAGAATTGGTTGAGTATGGTCACAAAATAGAGGAAAAAGTGAAAGCTAGGAAAAGTGAAATAAAGGAAAATGGACAGGGAACCAACAGTGAAGGAAAGGAAACCAGGACTCAAGTCAACAGTTTAGACCAGAAGGAAGAAATAACATTCAACCAGAAAAGAATGAAGAAACAAGAATTCAGAAAAATGACAAGAGGCTGAGGAACTTCCAAGACAACTTTAGGCATTCCAACATCCAAATCATAGGGGTACCAGAAGGAGAGGAGGAAGAGCGAGAAATTGAAAACTTATTTGAAAACATAATGAAAGAGAACTCCTCCAATCTGGCAAAGGAAATAGACTTCCAGGGAGTCCAGGAAGCTCAGAGTCCCAAAGAAGTTGGACCCAAGGAGGAACACACCAAGGCACATCATAATCACATTATCCAAGATTAAAGATAAGGAGACAATCTTAAAAGCAGCACAAGAAAAGGAGAAAGTTATGTACAAAGGAGTGCCCATGAGACTGTCAGCTGATTTCTCAAAAGAAACCTTGCAGACAAGAAGGGGCTGGAAAGAAGTATTCCAAGTCATGAAAGGCAAGGACCTACATCCAAGATAACTCTATCCAGCAAAGCTGACATTTAGAATGGAAGGGCAGAGAAAGTGCTTCCCAGATAAGGTCAAGTTAAAGGAGTTCATCATCACCAAGACATTATTATATGAAATATTCAAGGGACTTATCTGAGGAAAAGAAGATCAAAACTATGAACAGTAAAATGACAACAAACTCACAACTGTCAACAACCAAACCTAAAAAAACAAATACAGAAACGAACTAAGCAAACAACTAGAACAGGAACAGAATCACAGAAATGGAGATCACATGGAGGGTAATCAGCAGGGAGGGAGAAGGGGGAGAATAGGGGAAAGGTGCAGGGAATAAGAAGCGTAAATGGGAGGTAGAAAATAGACAGGGGGAGGTTAAGAATAGTATAGGAAATGGAGAAGCCAAAGAACTTATATGTATGACCATGGACATGAACTAAGGTGGGGGAAGGATGGTGGGTGGTACAGGGCAGAGGGGAATAAAAGGAAGAAAAAAATGGGATAACTGTAATAGCATAATAAATTAAATATATTTTAAAAAGACTTTCAACATTTCACTGTTCTGGTTTCAATAAATACATTTTTATTTATATTTTAAAAAAGAACCCTTTAAAATGATTTTCAACTTGAAAATGTATTCTGTTTTTTTTTTACTTTTTTATAAGATTTTTCTTCATTTTTAGAGAGAAGAGAAGGGAGGGAGAAAAACATCAGTGCGTGGTTGTTTCTTGTGCACCCCCAAATGGGGACCTGGTCCACAACCCAGGCATGTGCTCTAGACTGGGAATCAAACCTGCGACTCTTAGGTTCTCAGGTCAGTGCTCAATCCACTGAGCCACACAGGCCAAGGCTGAGGGTGTGCTCTAATCAGACTCTAAAACGACTGTCAAGCTTTTCTTCAGCTGTCTTTTGTTTCTTCTCATGTCTCTGAACTTTGCCCCCACAGGAGATGCCGTCACTGGCATCTCCCAGTGGATGCATGTCTGGATACTTTGGCACTGCCACCACACCAGGAAGGGGATGGCTTCACCAGCCTCACAGGGAAAAGCGAGCAGTGACCCAGGAGCCGAGTCTCCCAGCCCGAGGGTCATCATTTCAGCGGGCGACTTCGCCTTGCTTTTAAAGTGCACTTGTCTTGTTCCCACGGGAGAGCGTGCAATCAACGGAAATCAGATCCGCTTCCCGTGCAGAAGATGTGCCACAACGTTAGGTCTGCCCTGGTGTTCTGACCTGCAGCCCTGTGACGCCAGGCCTCAGCGTGGCTTCACAAAAATAATGACGATGATGGTGATGGTGGTGATGAGGGTGATGGTGATGGTGGTGATGGTGGTGATGGTGGTGATGGTGGTGATGGTGGTGATGGTGATGGTGGTGATGGTGGTGATGGTGATGGTGATGATGGTGATGATGGTAATGATGGTGATGGTGATGGTGGTGATGATGGTGGTGATGGTGATGATGATGATGATGGTGATGATGGTGATGGTGGTGATGACGATGGTGGTGATGGTGATGGTGATGGTGGTGGTGATGATGGTGATGATGGTGGTGATGGTGGTGATGGTGGTGATGGTGATGGTGGTGGTGATGGTGGTGATGGTGATGGTGGTGGTGATGGTGATGGTGGTGATGATGGTGATGGTGATGGTGACGATGGTGGTGATGGTGGTGATGATGGTGATGATGGTGATGGTGGTGATGATGATGGTGGTGGTGATGATGATACAATCGTGGAGCCAGGTCTGAGCACTCGCCACCACGTGGTGGGTTTAGTGAATATTTTCCCAGGATGCCACAGGCTGCAGGAGTCGGACAAATGGACAGTAGATTGGCGCTAGCAGACCGTCCTGAATAGCAGCTTCCATTTGTACAGTCGGCCAGCCAACCCTCCCCTCGCCTCCCCTCTGCACAGCACCCTTCCCTCCCCCCAGTTCTTGTCTCCATTCAAAGTGGGAGGGGGGAAGGTCCCAGCCTGGATGTTGGAGTCAGAAGTCCCCGTCCGAGTATCAGCCGGGTGGCCAGCCAGGTGACCAGCTGTAATGTGACCCTGGGCAGGCTGACCGTCCTTTGCAAAGTGGACACAGTGTCTACCCGGGATGAGCACACAGAGGTGTCCCAAGAATCTGCGTGCGCAGGTGTGATGGAGCACACGGAGAAGCATAAAGTGCTATCTGATAAGAAACTGAAAAGCAATCCTTAAATTTCTATCCCCCTCCCCCCTTGAAATAGAGCAGAACTTTTCAAGGCAAGGGGCAAAGTGCTGCTCATTTTTTCCCTTGAGAGCATCGCAGATATTTTGTATGTATTTGCAGAATTTAGTTGTCAGCTGGGGCAGTTCATTGAAACTGACCCTTTGCAGGACCGGAGACCAAGCGTCCCGGATTCCACCAACCTCAGCGCTTTCGCTGCCGGGCGTTTCTGTTTATTCGGTGATTCGCGTGTCTTGAGCTTCCCCTACTAGAGGGAAAGTCACTATGTGCCTGGGACCCAGCCCGCACCCAGTAGGTACCGCTCCAGTCAATCCATCGGCAAAGCCTTCCATCTCAGCTCACCCTTTTAGAAACCCACAGACGTGCCTTTGCAAATGCTCCATGCGAAACCCACTTCTGGGGGGGTCTGTCCTCCGAAGCTCGCCCCCGCCTTGTAAGTTTTAGGAAGCACGTGACCCCCAAAGTACACCCCGAACGTAATGAAGGAGCAGCTGCCATATTCACGTAGGTCGGTCGCTGACCAGACCCTTTCTTTACAAAGGTTTGCCTCAGAAAAATCCTCTCTGGACACGAGCTGGCAATTGACAAAAAGAGAAAAAATGGAGTGACGAGATAATTTTTTATGTCCACCTGGCCCAGGTGACAAAGGAACTTATGACAGAGTGTGGGCTGGGCTGGAGGACTTAGAACGCGCACAGCTGAGAGGGGTGCTGATTGGCTGGGGTTTCTGCGAGGCACTTCGAGAACTTGTGGCCAAATCCACTTCAGACCGAGTCTACATCTCGACCCTGAACTTCCACTTTTCGACATTTCCCAAACGGTGTGTACGTTTCTTCCTTCAGAAACACTGAATCCCGGAGCCAGTGACTCACTCTGGGCCGTGGGGTCCTGGACGTTTCCCTGTGTTTATCAACAGTTTTTCTATTTTCTACAATAAACATCTCTCACAGGCAACATAAAAATCAGCGTGTAACAGGAACTGCGTCTTCCACGAGCCCGAGTCTGCCTTTGCCACAGGCATCGCTGACAAATTAGGCACCATTGACAATACTATGTGAGACTGCAGGAGACAGAACGCAGACACTAAACAAAGACGATTAAATATTTACGGGATGCGGAGGCCAGCACAGAAAGCAAGCCCCGAGGGGGCCACAGGGGACTCTGTGTTTACATAGCAGGAGGCTGAAGGAAATAGTTCAGGAAGCTGGAGGCCAGAGGAAGAGCCGTTGGATGGAGAAGGGGCTTTGTGTTGGAGCAGCTGGTCCTCCGCAAGCATTTCCAAAGGCTCATCTGAACTCTGCTGTCCTGCCCGGAACGGAGATTTCTGGGCCAGGACAGGGCCTTCCCGCCCCTCTCTCTCGTCCTATCTGCCGAGGCCTGAGAGGGCTGTCAGGCGGCGGAGGGGGAGCTGACAGACACAGGACACGAGGGTCACGGTCAACGCTGCCGTGGGACAGAGTGCACTCGGGGGTCAGAACACTTCGGCCAACTCAGGTGTGGGTGAGAATTTCCTGGGAAACTGGAACCAGAGAAAAATGGTCGACAATATCCATCCACTCAAGAAACCCCACTTTTTTTAGTATTTCTGTTCAGTTAAAAAGCTTTTTCTTATTAAAAACATCTTGCTTACAGTGCCTGCAACGTAACAGATGCCCAGCAATCATTGGCAGGGTGAACACCTGAGCGAGCGGACAAAGGCAGTCGGAAAGAACCATCGGGCTTGGCCTGCTGTGTGCTTCTGTCCGCAGCCCCACAGAGCGGGTCACCGTGCAGTGGCCTCAGAACACCGCACCCCCTCTTCTGAGCTCCTGCGCTCTCTGGGGCCCTGCCTGAGGCTATATCCTCAGAGGAGTGAAAACTCATGCGCAGGGTGCAGGGAGATGGACAGGGGTTGACCTGGAAACGGCACACACCAGAATGCCAGGCCCTAGAGAGGCCGATGTGGGCTGGAAGGGGCAGAGGTTTCGTAAAAGAAGTACACTCGGGACAGGCCCCCCCAAAAGTGGCAGGGCTAGGGGAGCCACCAAGAGGAAGGAGAGCCACCAGGAGTGAGCAGGCAGGCGCGGGCCCTGGAGGCAAGAGTGGGGTGGAGCACCCAGGGCACACGTGGCCGCAGGCGTCCCGTCGAGAGGAGTGGGACCAAGTCCGAGGTTCGTCCATGACGTGGGAGGGAGAGAGGTCAGGGCCTTTTCTCTCGTCACTCCGAGAAATTCCCGGAGCCCTGGGCTTGGCGAGAACTTGAAATAGAGTCGTGGTCACCCTGAGGCGGGTCCCTGCCCATCCCAGCCATGGCCCAGGTGGTTGTCACCAAATCTGGTGGCCCAGTCCAGGGCGGGGGCCGCCTTCACTCTGGCTCAGCCCCAGCTCCCCTCCACCACCCTCTCCGCCCCCACGGGCCTCCCTCTGTGGGATGCTGTCGGAGCCCCTGGAAACAGAAGGGCGGGGGGTCTTCCCCTCTTGTCCCCTCTCACTGCCACTCTGTCATTCTCATAGCTTCTTCAGTGACCACGGCCTTCCCTGCCTGAGGTTGTGCGTGTCCTCCCAGGGAAAGGCTGTCCTCTCCTGGCTGGGCCAGCGCGGGCCGGAGCCACAGATGCTGCCACCTGCTCAGAAACTCCTTCTGGATCCCCGTCCTGCCTGCACGGTGCCCTGTGCCGCACCCCTGCATCCCTCGTTAGAATGTCCCCACCCTCTCCAGTGCTATTAAGTCAAATGAGCCTGCCTCACAGGGCTGTGAGTGGGGTGTGGGGGAACCACAGGGCACAGAGGGGTCTGATAGCAGCCGTGTTTCCTGAGTGTTTGCTGCACACAGGTGCCCTTCCAAACACTCGCCACGCCATCTGTGGGCCAACCTGGTATCATTCACCCGCGGGGCGGGTTCTACAACCCTCCCCAGCTCACGGTGCAGGAAGCAGAGCCTGGCTCAGTCACGGTCCAAGGTCGCCGTCATGTAAGGGGTGAACTCTCCTCTTGGCCCTGTGTTCTGCCTCCTACGTCCTGGGGTGACCCCACAGTGTGATGGTGGCGGGAGGGTGCCCAGCAGGGCCCCAGGGAGGCAGAAAGCCCTCTCACGGGGCAGCAGAGCCAGGGGCAGCGGGGTGGGGAGGGCAGCGGGGGAGGCAGGCCCGTCACAGCCAACGCGAAGGCAGAAGGTGGTCTTCGGGTGGTGGCTTCCATTCTCCTTGTCAAGTTAATGCTGCCGCTCACTGTGAGGTGGGATGACGCTGGTGTCACCGGGGAGTTGAGGAAATGACAGCCATCAGAAGTACAATAAAAATAGCTGAGTGCATAGAGAGTGACCACGGGTCACATTTGCCTGAGACCATGCAGTCATGTTGTCACCTGAGTAATTCCTAAGAGCGTCCCGTCCCCCTTTCTCTTGTCCTGTCCTGGTCGGTACCCTGCGTTCAGAGCATCTGCCACCTGTCATGTCCTGTCCACTGAGGGTCACACGCATGTCACTTCCTCTGCATGTCCACTGTCAGCACTGTGTGTAACCACCTGTGAGGACTGAGAGAGGCCACCAAGCCGTGGGGACCCGCAGTCGCCCCGCAGTGATCGCAGCTCACAAGGAGGCTCTCATCACTGTCTCAGCCTACGGGGTGGCCGGGGTGAGGACGGAGGCCCCACGTGGCGAGGACCCAGGACGTAACAGGAAGCGTAAACGGAGAGGCACCCAAGCTGCCCCCCAGGTTGGTGGAAGCTGGTCAGACGGCTATAAAGTGGGCCCCCGACTCGGCCCCGATAAAACAGGTGAGGTGTGAGTGGACAGCAGGTTTTACTTCCCATGCGCTGCGGCAAAGGCCAGCGCTCGTGCCCGGCGGAGAGTTTGGGTGAATCCGGCGTGCAGACCGTGTACCGTGTTTCCTGAGGAAGGGGGACTCTGACGGGGCGGAGGGCGAGCACACGTGCATTTATCTCCTCATCTCCTAGGGCCGATGGGGAAGTGTTTTTCTGCTTAGGGGAAAGAAAAGGTTAAAAAGCCTAGACGGGGGATACTGTTACCAGATTCTGCTCGGTGCCATGTCATTAACCAGATGGCACACCTGTACGGGACACCTGGGGGACTGACTGCACAGGTGTCAGCACTGCCGTGGGGAGACTCGGGGGGCATTGAGGCTGTGCCTGCACAGACCCCGTTATGTGGCTTCGGCCCTGCTTGCGCGGTGCAGGTGCACTTGCGGTGACCGTAGTGTCGGCTGTGTGGGCTCCAACACCCACTTCGTGTGCCTTCTCTAGGACAGACGGAAGTTTGTCTGTGAGTGCGCTTGCTTACCCGCACGGCGCCATTGAGCCGTGTGCGAGCTGCACAAAGAGCAGGGGACGTGCCATCGCCACCACCGGGGACGTGGTGTCCGATGTGTGCGCGCCAGGGTCAGCAAGCAGGGGAGCGGTGTGGTGTGATGCTACCTGCGGAATTCTCGGGGGTCGTCTGCAGGCAGCTGCAGGCCTGATTCCCAGATTGAAAACCAGGACGGGGAACGGCACTCGCTGAGACAGAATCCTGGTTCATCTGTAAAACAGCAATAGTGCTCCTTAGAAGTTTCTCCAGTTCGGCCTGGACGCCTGCAGCCCCCAAGCCCCTGGCTTCCTGCTTTTCCACCTTGGAATCCGCATGTGCGATTCGTGGTCGGTGTTTTTGCTTTCGATGGCCCTCTCGTTGCAAATGTGTCCCATCAGAGCTAGGAAGCTGCAGAGACGAGATCAGGCAGATCCAAGGGCCTGGTAGACAGAGCCGCAGTCTGAGAAGTGGCCCCGGGGGAGAGACCCTCGACACAGGAGCCCCTGAGAGGGACAAGCCAGCCGCCTTGTGCTTCCTCCTGGCCTTGACCTCCTTTCCTAGAGGAAACCGCAGGAGGAGCTGAGCCTGATTCTCATTTACAGTCAGACTCGAGCCATTTAACCTCCTCCTCCCCGGGGCGGTTCTCGCCCCCGTCCTCGTGAGGGTCGATTTACTTTATCCTATTTAACTGTGGTAAGAATATTTCACGTGAGATCCCCCCCCCCACCGCCACGGTATCTAAGCGCACGGTACAGTGTTGTCTCCCCAGGCGCCATGCCGCACGGCAGATCTCTGGGAATTCCTCATTGCGTCGCTGAAATTTTATGCCCGTTTTTAGCAAAACCCTCTCTTCCCTCCCCCAACCCCTGGCAACCACCATTCCGCTCTGCTCCTCTGCGTCTGACGACTTCAGATTCCTCATATAAGTTCAAATCCTCGGTCCCGTCCATCTGTGGCCGCCTCGTGTCACTCAGTGTCATGTCCTCCAGGTCCCCCCGTGCCATTGCCAAGGGCAGGATTTCCTCCTTTTTAAGACCAAATAATAGTGCATTGTGCGTACCTAGTACGTACTTTTGTGCGTTCCTTCACCAATAGATGCCAACAAGGTAGGAAAAGACGCTCAGGGCCGCCCGCCAGGTGGGGTGACTTCCATCAAACATGAGAGAGAAGCACCAGCGAGGAGGCGGGGACCAGGAATGCCTCCATTGGGGACACAAAGTGGCGCTGCCCCTATGGAAATACTAAATACAGAACGACCGAATGACCCCACAACCCCACCTCTGGGCACACATCCAAGAGGACTGAAGTCGGGGTCTCAGAGAGGGATCAGCCCCACCATGTTCCTCGCCCACTGTTCACCATATCCAAGGGTAGGGGCCTCCTGATGAGGCGGCACCCCGGGAGCTGCAGTGCTCCTGGCCTTCCCCCTCCCCCCCATGTCCTCCTGGTCCACCTGCCCTCCCCACCCCCGCTCTGCCCCCTAAGAGAAAGGCTCACCCCGGGAGGACCGCATGGCCTCCCAGCTGTCCCGCCTCCTCCCGCAGGGCCCAGCCCTCACACCTCGCCTGCCCGCCGCCGCCAAATGGTTCTGTAAAGGACGGCCTGGTCCTGGAAGCTGATGCTTAATGATGCAGAACTCTCCGCTTCCTACCCTCAGTGCGTCATCGTGTTCCTGATACTCCCCAGGACCCCCGACACCGGCCTGGATCTCTCCCCAGAAACTCTAACCCACGCAGACCCCTCCCGGCTCCTCTGCAGCTGGACCCGCCCGGCAGGAGTTCCTGCCGTTCCCTCCTCCCTCTGCTCCTGACACCCTCGGCCCCCACGTCTTTGAACTTCTACAGAATTTGCATCTGTGACAAATTAATTGCTGTTCAGTTCTGTTCCGCCATATTCCTCCTGTTGATCTTGGCTGTGGACTGCGTGCTTCGTGGTGGAAAGTCTTTGTTCTGTGCCTCGACTCCCGGTCTAGACCCAGAGGACGCACCCGGAGCGCTTGCGGGCTCTAGCCTTGGGCACACTTTCACCTTGGTGTTTTCCCAAACCAGTCAACTTTTAACCTTCAGTGAATTCACGGTTAAGAGAACTCCTTCTCACCTCCAGGGAAGGGGAGCTGGTACCGGATTGCTTGCCTTCAGCAGAAGCCGGCTGTGCAACGAAACCCACATAACAGAGCATTGCGATCCCACTCGCCTCCCCCCACTGAGACCGCCACCCCCCCCCCCAGCAGGAAACGAGCTCGCCGTGCGAGGCGTGTTAAGACACTCCAGCAGTAAGCTCACGCTCTCCTTGTGCCGGGAAAGGACCGAAGGGGCAGCTCTTTCACTCTGAGTCTCAGTCGGTCTGTCCAAGGTCCAGCCCCCACACTTCGGCCACTCAGGACGCCCAGCAGATTTCCGTAATTCCCATTCACCATGCAGTTTCCAGGTGACGGGGAAGTATTACCTCATCTGAGCCACCCAAAGATTCTCTGAAGAAAGTACTGTTGCTGCCACTTTCCAGGTGATTAGACAGACGTGCGGAAAGAAGGGTTAGGTAGCTTGTCGGAGACCACACAGTGATTAGTGGCTGGGTTAGGATCCAGCCAGAGGTCAGCAGCCACTCTGGGACTTCCCAGGGCAAAAGTTGGAACCACAGGGGGCTTATGTGGCAGGAAAGAGGGGGCTCCATGGCCGCAGGAGATGCTGCCTGAACAAAGGGAGGGGGAGCCACAGCCAGCCCCCCCCACACACACACACACACTGTCCTCCTGCATGCTGGGTCCCCACTAGGCTCTACCAGCCGAGCCCCATCTGAGGCCAGAGCACAGAAACTGTGGACCTGCAGCCCACCGGGGCAAGGTCCCCCATATCGAGTGGAGAGGGGCGGGGGGAGAGATGCCTCTGGGACCACCAGGGCCCAGCCTGGGTCTTCTCGCCGGCACCTGCCCATGCAGCGGCTGACTGAGGGACTGCACACGCGGCGTGAACTGTGTACATGCCCTCTGTTCCAAGAAGAGGGGCGTCCTTTGCATTTCCCAGCCACAGGCCACCTGGAACCTGGAAGACCTTTCTTGCTCGCTTTTAGGTTAATTGAGAAAATAGTGCCAAGTATCCCAGACTAGGAGAGGTGAAAAAATGCAATTATTTTCGTGGACCAGGAACAGGTCTGAGGTCCACAGGGCCGGCTGACAGAGACTGCCCTCACACCACCCCCTGTCTGAACTCCTAGGAGGGGCCCAGCCTCCTCGGGTCTGATGGGGACATTTAAGAGCCTGGGTTCCAGCATCACAGCCTCCACTGTGGCCAAGGCTTCCAGCTGTGCAGGAGCACAGAGCAGAGGGGCTGGCCGACCACACACATGACAGGTTGGGTGCCAGAGGCCCTTCCCTGGGACTGAGGTCACGTAAGCCTAAGAATATGGCGTAGGGGGAGGGGAGACGGTAGTAACGAGCTCGATGCTCTCCGGCCGGGTGGGCTGCACACACGGGGTCAGATTCAGATTAATCTGGAGAAAATGAAGACAGGCTCTTTCTTTGACGCCCAAACACAGGGACCGAAACTCTGCTGCCACATGATGTAAAAAAAATGAGGGGACAATATGAGGTCAGTCCCCCAGTCTCTGCCCACCTGAGTCCCCGTGGCCAGAAGATGATGGATGTGTGTTCCCGGAACACTCTCTGGGACCCCGGGCGAAAAGCAGATCCTTACCCTGGCCAGGTGTCGGCATAACACAGAATGGGGAAAGGGGCCTGTCCTACCCGGGTCCTCTCACTGAAGGGAGAGCTGCCGAGCTGGGGGAAGCAGCTTCCCCCCTGAGATACCTGCCACCAAGGCCATGGGAGCAGGACAGGTGACATGCGTGTCCCTGATCAGAGGGGAGCTGCTCTGAGGCCCTGGCTGAGCAGGGCCAAAGCACCAGCATCCTTTGGGCACTGTGGTAATGAGACTTCTGCCCCACCCCCTCCTGGGGACGCACAGGACGTTTGGGGGCCACTTGGATTATTAAAAATCAAAAGGAATTTTTTCTTCTAATCATTTCTTTTCACAACAAACGGAGGGCCACAGGCAGGTCCCCATATCGATGCCTTCTTTTATTTAGCTTTAATTGAAGTTCAGCAAACCAAGGGCACGATTCATGTTTCTTACACTGAAAACCTCAAGCCGCACTGTTTCCAAAGAGGCAGCCATGAGAAAATAATAGGGTCTCCTGAGAATTTACTTCCTGCTTCCAGAGAAAAGGCTGTGCCAGCGGCTTGCATCTTGTTCAGTAAAGGCCTTTCGGGTGAGGGGCTCCCATTCTGCCGAGGCTGCTTGCCTTCAGTCTGCTGGGAGGGGCCAGGCCGTGAGGAGGAGCAGCGCTTGTCCGGCCAGGTGACTGGGGCCCCACGCGGGGCCCCCACCTGCTCGGTTAGCATTTGACATCATTCCTGCGGCCCGTTGCATGACTTTGTGCACATACTCAAATCCCGGGGAACTCTGGGTAACGGTGCTCACCAAGCTCAAACAGAGACATGAGTGGGCAGCACAGGCCTTGGCAAGAAAAGACTAGAAGAAAGAGCTGCAGGCCTCGAGGGGGAGTCCCCTGGGGCGTCCCCCGGGGGCGTTTCCTGACTTTGACCTTCCTGAAGGCCCTTGGACAAAACCTGCCCTCTGCGTGTTGAGACCCATGTGGGCCTTTGTGTCCTGGAAGAGGAAAGCCACTTTGTTGGGGAGGCCTGGAGGGACCAAAGGAGAGTGAAAGGTGTCCCTGAAAGGGGTCTTTTACACCCGGGGAGGTGTGCGGGGTCCTTACGCCCTGGGTCTGTCCCCATCTGTACTGGCACTGCTGTTTGAGAGCCAGGCCACTGTGAACGGGAAAGGCAGGGCCCGTGCTCACTAGCCAGGCCGCTGGCCACCCTCCCAGCGTTGGTGGGTGTTTCTGGGGACATCGGTCATTCCGATGGTCTTCTTTATGTTTCTTTGGTAGGTTGATATCTTCCTCTCTTTCGAAAGAATTTTGTCCATTATTTCACTCATGCAAATACAGAAACAGAATTCAAAACCATTTGCCTATTTATTAAATTCTTCTGGTAATTAATTGGAATAAGAATACCTGTTGTCTAGACATCTCAGTGCAGAACAGACAGCCAGGGCGCGTGAAGTCTGTGATAGATTGTGGAGTGCTTCGTGAACCCCGGAGTACGTGGGGGAACCCCGAAAAAGGAATTTATTTATAAAAAACTGTGTATGTTTCAACTTCAGTCACCTTCAAAGTACTCTCCACTTGATGTAATGCACCGATCAAGATTTTTTTCCCACCGCTCAAAACAGTTTTTGAACTCGTTGATTCTGATGCCTGTTAGTGCTTCTGCTGTTTTTTTGTTTCACCTCTTCCACGTCGGCCACACGCTTGCCTTTGAGGACTTTTTTCATGCAGAAAGACAAAAAAAAGTCACTTGGGGCAAGGCAAGGCAAGCTCAGGTGAATAGGGAGGGTGGGGCACGGGGGTCATGCTGTTCTTGGTCAAAAGCTGCTGACCACTCAGTGCCCGGTGGGCAGATGTGCTCGTCAGTCACCCATCAAGAAATGGGCAACCACATTGAGTTTTCAAACATATTTCACTGAAGCTGGACGCAGCCTCTCACGACAACGCCAGCTGGTACACTGACACAGATGGGCTCCTGGAACACGCACCTAGCAGGGAAGCCTGCCCTACAAGGGGCCTGCCCTCCAGAAGATAATTCCATGTTTTTTGCCCCCCCCATATACTGATGTTTGATATTGTCACCATGTTCCCCACACTGAGGCACACTGATGTCACCCCCACAGGTGCTGAGCTGCCATGAACCCACCAACAGAATCCCACCCGAAAGGCCAGGGACGTTTCCCACACAGCTCTCCCAGAAAGTGGAGCTGAGAAAAAGCCTGCAAAACCTCGGGAAGGGGGACAATTAACACGTGCGCATTCGGTGTCATCCCAGAACGACACCTACGCATCTAACAAGCCCACCTCAGGAGCCTCTGAGCCCTGGAAGAAAGCTGCTTTGTTTCTTAAGCGGATTTAACACCACCTACGCAGGGGCTGAGTGGGGTAGGCAGGTGACAAGGCACACAGTGTTTCTGTCCCGTGAAGATGAGCGAGCCCGAATGCGGGTGTGTGTGTCGTTGTCGTGGTTGTGCGTGGTTTTGTTGTGCTCTGCTCTGCTCGGTTTTCGGCCCTGTCGGCGGTAACCCGTTTCGACTCTGACCCTGCAGGCTCATCGGTCACATCCTGCCATTGAGCTCGCTTTCCACCGGGGTTCCCCACGAGTGAATTCACTAGATCTTCAAACCACGCTCACCGTACATTCGCACGGGCAATGCTGTATCGGCTTTAAGAAGATCCCCTGACAGCTGTCTGGTGGTTTTTAGAAAACAGTAACGGTCTTTGTGTGAGATTTACAGCAAGGGGCCCTGACTCGGGAAGGGACGTTCACACGCACCCCTGAACCGAGTGAACGGAAGGGCCGCCCGAGGGAATGGGGAGAAGCCACGCCGGCCTCGGAGAAAGTCGAGTCAACATTTGCGCTGTCATGGACGCTTGCTCGCAGTCAAGTGCCCGTGACAGCAAACACGTTACACACACATCCAGAATATTTTATGGGAAGCAGCTGAAAGAAATAGTATTCGCCTGCCTTGGAGAACAGTGAGATCAGCTGGGCCCCCTTTAGCTGTTCGCGGAGTAATTACCTGGTCACGGTCTGCTCTGCCCTGGCCGCGCAGAGCAGGTGATTCTGGAAGAAAAGCCAGCAGTGTCCAGGAAGATAACGCAGGAAAGGAGCCCACTTCAGATCTTTCCCATCTGGGACTTTTTTCCAGGAAAACCCAACTTGTGTGCAGCGGAGAGGCCAAGGGCACGGGCTTTCGGGAAGGGATCCGGCTGCACGGGGTCCTCACCGGCCTTCCGACAAGGCGCGGCGGGGCTTTCCCAGGGCCACTTTGCTGGTCTGCCGCAGCTGTGGCATTGACAGGGTCCAGGGACGTCAGTGCCACCGGTGCTCCCAGGCTGAGCAGATGCACTGAGCGCAAATGTCCAACATTCACTCGCAGAGATCTGGAATGTTCTTTACACACAGTATTCGTTCCTTGCGAGTTTAGGAGTCTTGTGACAAATTAAGCATGTTTTCCTTCTGAACTGTCCCCAGTAGACAGTGAGAAGGGTAGTGTCACTAGAAATGCACGATGACCCAGGCCAGCCGCGTGGTGAGGAGAAGGGGTGTTACAGTGGGTGGTGGCCACGGGGTGGCGGGACAAAGATGCAGAGGTTTCTGTCATTCCAGGTGCTTCTTTGGGCTCAGGTGTGCATATGCCTTCGGAAAACCCTTGTTAAAACAGAATGTGTTATTTGAGAGGCTTAGCTTACTAGCTAATTAGTGCTCATAAATTTTTACTAGAGAAAACAGAGCAGTGGTGAAGAGAAGTCAGGGTGCGAAGAGAGTGTGGGAGGGCTCCGGGTGAAAGGCCTCAGAGAAGGGCTTCGCTTCGCTTTTCGTTCTGTTTTGTTTTGTTTGGAGACGGAGTGGAGGGCTGGGTGAGGGCTGGCTGGACAGCTGAGCAGAGGGGGGAAGACAGTGTCTACCTTCACCCACCCAGCCTCCCCACGGTCATCGTGAGGGGGCCTCAAAGTCACAAAGTCCAGATGGGAACACCAGCTGTGCCTCTTCCTCCTGTGTGGCCTCAAATCACGTCCCAAACCTCTCGAGTCTCCATTTCTCCATCTGTCAAATGCAGATGGGAGCCCTTATGAGGACAGCGCTTGCTCGGCCTGTAACAAGCACTCAGAACACTAAATGCACCTGGCGTTCAATCACGTGGCCCCACTAAGCACGTTCAGCTGTTTCTTGGGAGATGCACTGAGAGCCTGGGCATTTTTAAAGCTTTTCTGTGAAGAATCTGGGTCTGCCTGATGCTCCCAGTCAGAAGAGTATATTCTATCATTGACATCGGACCATGAATTTTTACATAAAAGTGAAGCAGGCAGCGCAGTGCTCGGCCCAGACCGCCTGCTCATCCTTCGACGATATGTCTTTCCGATGAGATGCGCCTGCGCTGAGGGCCACAGCTCACACCGGCGGCCTGGGCAAATCCAGCAACAACTTCCCCGGGCTGAGCTGGCAGTGTGGGACCTACGCAGCCGGGTCAGAGGCTTCTCCCCTGCCAGGGCGAGACTGAGTTGTCCTCTCGAAGACTCGGAGGGGTGTGCTCTTCTTCTGCCTAAGCTCTTACCTAACACAAATTTTAAAAACGCTCAAGATGATACTCCACTTTTATAAGGAAAGATGAAGATAAGCATTTATAGAATCATGGGTCTTGTTCATTGCAGCCACTTCAAGCCTCACAAAGGTGGCCTTTGCGTAAGACTCTTATGAAGCGGACGAGAGAAGCAGCAGATGCCTATTCTGCACGCACTGCTAGCATGGCCCCTGCTTCCCTAGGCCTCCAACAGCTTTGGGGCAGAGGCTGGGGCAGGCCCTGTGTCATCAGCTCTCCAGGGGGCACAGAGAACAAGAGGCCCAGAGAGCGTGGCCCCAGGAGACCAGCCCCAGGAGACCAGCTGAGGCCTAGACATCGCCTCCCTGGCCTCGGGTCCCAACACCTCCCAAGCCTCATCGCTTCCCTCAAAGACCCATGGCCACCAAGACCCTTTGGGCCAGTGTTGGCGGCTGTCATTCTTATCTCTGCAGCACGTTGCATCTCTGAGCTTCGGCCACCCGCACAGTTCTCATCTTGGCCCCAGTGGCAGCTGTCCCGAGTGGTCGTGGCACGTCCTTCAAAGCCACTGTGGGTGGCTCTCTCCACTGGTGGCTTTGGGGAGGAAGGCGGAGCAATGCTCTCCCTCTGCCCGCCCCGTGTGCCGGCCGGTCTCGGTGCCACGAGAGGCCCTGGGCAAAGAAGCGTGGTCAGAGAACCTTTGCAAGGTCTCGTGCATTGAAACTACTCCTTCAGCCGGATCCGAATGAGCTTTGATTTTGCTAGTTACTCTCTCTCCACCCGCAGAGAACTGCCTGGGTCCGGGGTTAGCCAAAGAGGGCCCTGGAGGGCTCAGTGGGCTTTCACGGGAGAAAAAGTCACGAGTCAGAACTCACTGAGGAGGCAAAGAGAGTCCGTGTCTTTCATGACTAAAGCTTGAACTTCAGAAGGAGCCACAATGGCGTTTCGCACCCCTGCACAGAGGGCGTCCATCCCTTCAAAGGGAGACCGCTCAGCTCACACTACGTTCAGAAGTGTGGGGAAAACACCTTCAGAGGCTGCCTTTGCTCACGCTCACAAAAGAGCCATAAAGTCACTGCAGATTCCAGTGCAGATGGAACATCTGGAATAAAGTGAAAGACAGGGTTGTGAATTTCCGAGGAGAAGCCCGAGGGTGGTTTCCCGTTCTGATAGTGGCCACCTTCCTCCCTTCCTCCTATTCATCATCATCGTCATCGTCCCCTTCATCACGCCGGGCAGACCATGCAGCGCCCAAGTTAAACGGAAGTATCCACGTAACTGCACCCATGGTGACCGCTTTACTCTGTGTGAGCTGCTTCGGCCAGTGCGCTGTATTTTCGGTTCACTTCAGTCATCCTGGTTTAAGACACCTGTTTAGAGGGCTTCCGTAGGTTTGGCGGCAGCGTGGATTTTCCCACGCGTGTTTCTGCGTGGCGTCTGCCACTCCGCCACCGCCGACCTCCCCGTGAGTGGCGTTTCAAGAAACTTAACCTTCGCGCATTGCAGAGAGCGGCCCCGCAGCGCGCTGTGAGCGAGGTGGGTGTGTGCTGCTTCCCGCTACGCGCGATTTTAAGTGTTTCATTGAGAAACTACGTAGGAAAATGCATGTTTAGTTAAGGGACGTGTTAGACAGTTAGGGGGAAACATTGAAATTAGAGAAATAATACATTTAACAACCGCCTGTTCATTTGTAATATATGGGTATCTTGCCCAGAGAGACATCGACGGTTAATAAATATATATTACCAAGGGCAGGCATTTTTTAGTTTCTAAAAATTTTACAGCTTGTGTTAAGCTCTCAAACAGTAAACGAATAGATCAATTATTCCAAGACTAATAATCATTCGCCAGATTTGTACAACTTTGGATTTGGAATTAAAAGGCATAATTTTGTGCTTACTGTAAGAAAGTTACGTGTAAAATCATTTCAGTCCAAAGAATAACAAAATTCTTCGGTTATCTTTAGTTTTAAGGTGTGAAATATGCCATTTTACAAATTTAGGATTGGTGCTATACATAGGTTTTTATTTTAGGGGCATTTATGTAAACTAGGGTCGTAAATTCAATAAAAGGCCGGATACCCAAAGGTAGTTCCTGGTTAATCTTGACCTTCTTGTGCTGACAGGTCATTTCACTTAAAACGACAGCAAACCTCAAGGCCATGCGAGTATCTGGCCTATTCTGAGGACAAGAATGGCCAGCACTGACGGAGAGCATGCCGCCTACCTGAACCCCTGAAGCCCTGGCCTCAGTTCTCAGAGTGGGTATTATCAGCAGCACCACCATCATCTTCATCTTCTTCGTCGTCACCAGTTTAAAGGTGAGGAAACACGTGCACATAGAGTTTGAGTAATCTGCCTAAGATCAGCCATTAGCACCCAGGCACTTGATACAGACCTTATACCATCTGGGCACAAAGTGGCTGCCCCACTCCAGCTCTCACAGGCCGAGTGCATGGTGCGTCCCCGCTTCCCAGTGTCCCTGGGGTGCTGTGCAGACTTGGTGGCTTTGGGAGACTGGTGGCGACGTCCTCAGAAAGACAGCATCCCTAATCCCACATTTGAGGTAAATATGTGCATAGGGCTTGGCGCTGGGACACGGGATGGGTATTTCGGGCCATCTGCGCCAAGCGATTTCTGCCAAATGAGACATTCACTCATCGATGAGTGCTGGTTTCCATTTATGTTTTCAAATGACAGGGTTTTATTTACCACAAGACTAGTCTCTACTGTGCGGCTGGATTTTAAATTAAGCCGGCTGAAAAGAGACATGAGAATCGGACTGACCACAAGTATTTCCAAAGTAGTCTTTTCCTTTCTCTTGTGCTCGGTTTATTTTAGGATAGGAACGTAGAGAAATGAGCGACAAGCCAAGGCATCCCTTCATTCTAAGTATCAGTTCTTGTTTTCTCTCTTTTTCAGTGCACGTACTGGGCTAACTGGGTCACCTTATTTATTCATTTTTATTTAGCCAAACACTACCTATATCCATTTATTATTATTTTCCTTTCCAAGAGGCTGTTTTCTAACCCTCTCGTTGTCCTGACGTTCCGGTTACCTCCTGCTTCTCATCGGCCGAAAGGCAGATGGCTCTCGGCGCAGTTCTTTGCCACAAGTGAAAATATGGTACCTGGTCTCCAGTAACATTAATCTTACTCAGTCCAGATCAAAGGATAATAGGACTATGAGAGGCATTTACAAAACAACTGTCTAATTTTTTAAGCTCTTGACATTTTCGCACATGTCTTTCTGGGGAATTTGCAAATCCCCAGTCCTCAAATTCTCTCATTCTGAATTGCCACTGAAACTCACACCCTTGAAGTACCCATGACAGCGGAGGCACTTCCAGCTGTCAGGTGCCGTGCACAGCGGGTGGAACCCCCCAGCTCGTCTGGCCTCACAGTAACTACACAAAGAACGGGTACATTCAGGAGCGCGGCACGGGCAAGCCGCTGGCTTAGGTCACGCCGCTATTGATGACGGCTCACAGGGGCACAGAGGCATTTTCATCATTGCCGTTTCGATCACGGTACTATGTATGGAGCACCTTGTGTGATAATCCCAACACTACAATGAAAGGGTCTTGGTGACACATTCCGAATGAAGGAGAGTCAGGAGGTGAATTCACAGACCCCGGATGGAGGGAACATGACCGCAGGGAGTGAGCCCCTAGGGACACAAAAGCAATGACATGCAGCACACGGTGGAGGGGAATTCTTTCAGGAGCCGACTCACCTTCCTGAATGAGGAGAAGGGAGCCAGGACATCAACATGTGTGCTAACACTCCTACAATCCACAGGAGCAAGAAGAAGTCAAGACAGTTCCGAGGCTCCCGTGGCACCTCCTAGTTAAAGCCACGATGATCTCTGCAATGTGGAGAGTCAGGGGAGGTGGGACCAGAGTTTGGGAAATGGTAGAGGGTTGAGAAAGCCGCCCTCACCCTCTCCAGAATGTGGGAAAAGACCCGACAGCCACACAAGATGGCTGGCCAGGCCACCGGAAGTGCCGGTTGATCCCAGAAGCCTGACAATGTTATGCAGAGGAAGGGGGGTCATTACTGGGCTTTGCTGGAAGGCAAAAACAGAAGGACAAGGACAAGGCAGGGAGGAACTTGAGGGTCTGGACAGAAATTGGAATGTGAGACAGCCAAATCTGGGCTGGATGTCAGGACAGTGGAGGTGTGGGGAGGGAACCAGGGAGATTGAGAGAAGACTGATGGTTCAACATCCCAGAAGTGTCGCCAAGGCAATGACAGAAAGTTAGAGAATGAGAGAGAGGGATGGTGGGAAGCTGTGGCCAGAGAGCTCCTCAGCAAGAGGAACCGATGATTTCGGAAGTGGGGACCTCCTAGGGACGAGTCTGGGACAGGGCCCTGAGACTAACTGCCCAAAGGAAGTGGAGAATGTGCCAGTGGGTTGAGGAGCGAAAAGGACGCTGCCCACGTAGCCAAACCCGATGGCTATTTAAGTATCCAGGAGAACGGTGCATCTCGGAGTGGGAGGAATTTGAGCACCTGGTGGACCGTTTCCTGTGGGGCTGGAACCTGGCTCAGACCGGATTGATGACCAAGAGAAGGAACAGTAGGAAGTGGTCGACAAGATGGAAGAATCATCACGCCCGAGAGCCTGACAGTGACCTTGGGAAGGGAGTCCAGGGGAGAAATGGGATTACCATCAGTGAAGGTGGGGAGGGGGCCCTTTCAGCCGAGGCTGTCCCTAAGGGCAGGTGTCACATCTGAGACCACTGGGGAACAGCAGGGAACAGAGGAGGGCGGGGCCCTGCGTGACCACGACGCAGTCAAGCCTGCAGCCTGTATCAGATGTCAGGGCTCTCGGACCAGTGAGACTCACAGAGTCATGAGTAATGGAAAGTGTGTTTCAGTTGTCAAAATAAGTGAATAAAATACACTTTATGGGGTGTTATTTTTAGTTTTATACAGCCAGATGTCCCAGCTGCGTGCTGCCTCACGGGCCTGTGTTTTCTTCGAGCGGCACACGGTCCGTTCTCCTTGCCGTCTGGAAATACCTGGCTTGGCCTCCATTGTTCAGAGCCTCTGCTCCTATAAGCTCCCTCAGGTGGGGACCCAGGGATTTGAGGGAACACTAGAGTCTTCTGAGCAACCCCAACAGATGTCACCAAGCCTAGGAACTGAGCCACTGAACTTCAGTCACAGCCCAGCGAGTCGAAGGGAGAACTCTAACAGGGATCAGTCATTTCGTCCCTAATCCAGGGCAGCACAGCAGATTCTGCTGCGAGATGACGAAGGGCCAAGAGGGGGTGATAAATCAATAGGATCGTCATGGAGGGACCAGGCAGAAGAAACCGGAGAGGCTGCCCCATCCACGGCGGAGAGCCCGGTAAGGACACAAGAATGCCGGGAGGTGAGCACCAGGTGGTCCGTGGCCACCACTCTGCAGTGACTTCCGAGCTCTGTTATAATAAACAGTCCACTCCAGCTGACGTGGGGCCTCTGAGGGGTGGCCCGAGCCTCTGAGACCATCCTCCAGCCTGGCTCTCAGCTTCCTCGGGCGCCCCGAGTCCCTGGGTCCCCCCCATAAATGCCAGGACTGGAACATCTCTTACAGTTGCCACTTCCAGTCTTCTCAACTCCTGAGCCAGCTGCAAACTCAGAGGAACTTTTCTTTCCAAGGGCTTTTGAGCCTGAAAAAAAAAGACAATAAAGAGGGACTGAATAGTTCGTTGTGAAGACGTTCCGAAGCCCATGTTCCCTAAGCGGCGTGGTCAATGAGTATTTGTGGGGTGAATTAACGATCAGTTGAGGACGAGCTCAGACTTCAGCCTGGACCTCATGGCCGCTCCCCCGAGCCCAGGGTCTCAGCTGTCTCCTGGAGGTGACTGTGTTTTATTTCTATCAGATGCTTCGGACGTGGGAGGTGGGGAAACAGGCTCTGAGCACGGACTCCACACATGAGGCTGGGGCTAGGGCACTTCAGTGTCTGTAGATTCCACTGGTGCCCCTCTCCACTGGCTCCTGCCTTGGGACCCTTTCTCCAGCCTCAGTCCTGAAGACCCCTTTGTGGTCCAGATCAACGGGGCTCTGGACCGGATCTGGAATTAAGAGCATCAGTTGCTGACCCACAAAATTCCTAGGGAGTCTCCTGACTTGGTCCATTTTAGTTATTCTCTGGTGCTGAGAAATAAAATAATCATTAAATGTATTCTAGGAAACATGTATAAAATTTAACACTTTGTGTGGTCTTCTGTTGCAGAAAGCTGACTTTTGTGGCACTTGTATCCCAGACCCAGGCAGAACCCTCTGTCTCACACCACTCCGTGTAGGGAGCTCCTAATCTTGGACATTAGTAAGATGGATTTGGCACTACTAATTAACCACAATAATACATTGTGTTCATCTTTCACAATTAGACTTTGAGCACTTCCTTATTTCCTAGCACTATGAGAGATGCTCCAGACCTGTCTTGCATATTTCTTGCCCCAACTCTGGGATCAGCTATTTCCTCAAGAAATTGTGTTCCTTTTATTGGAGAGTGGTGTTAGAGACCAAGATGTGGGTGCTGGGTGTGCTCACTGCTATGGGGGTGTCATTGTTTCTGGACTGTTTCAGTAGAAAGAGCTCAGAAATATGTGTGTATGCTAACCCAGGTATATACAGACATGTACTATAGTTACTTCCATGATTACCCATCTGTACCTACATTAGGCTAAAATGAGTTCACACTGAGGTTTCCAACTCTCATTCCGTGTTGCCGTGATTATTCTGTCCTGCTGTGCTCACTCATCTGTAACCTCCCGCTCTGAGAGTGAGAGAGCCAGCTCCCACCTCCTGCCGTCCATGTATGGAACTGTTCGATTCCAGCCTGACGCATGGTGGCTTCAGAGCAGTTAACCCACAGCGCTGAGCCAACCGGGGGACAGCTGCCATGCAGACTTCCTTTGTCCTTTGCCTTAGAGACTGGACTCAGTTCCAGAGTGACCCAGGTTGGTGCCTCTTCCCCCTGCCCTGCAGTGAGGCGGTTTAATACATTTGCAAGACAGATCCCTTTGTCCCTGTTTGCATTCTGTCCTGGGGTCCCCAGCTTCCCTCAAGGCTGTTTATGTCAGGATGACCTTTCTCAAGCTCCTCGGGTTGCTCTGTAGGAATCTTCCAGCATGACATCAGCGCGGCCCCGAGAGCCGTGCTTAATAGCAAGAGCACTTTATTACTCATGTGGACGACATCTTTCAGTGCAGATGAGTCATGTTGTCTGATCATCCCCAACGCTGGTAATAAACACAGTTGGCTGGGCTGTTTTAAACAGTCATGAGGCGAGGAAGATGTTGTCACTCTCACAGCCACCTGCTCAGCACCAGGCACAGCCAAACTGGGTCTGGCCAAGAGGACAGTAAACACAGTCTGCTCCTTTGATAGGCTTGTTTGGGGAAAATGTTCTGGTGATTAATGAGCCTTTTCCTTCCTGATCCACCCCACCTGTCACCACTAACAAATGATTTCAGGGCAGCCTGGGCAAAGCTCCGCCCTGACCAGATCGCAGGAAGGAGGGGGCAGGCGGGAGGGGCTGGGATCCTCGGAGTGGTCAAGGACTGAGGTGGACACCTCGGAGAAATGCCTTCGTTTGCAGGGCCACAGGAAGCCCACAGAGGGGCAGGTGGGGAACCCGGGCTGCAGGACCAGCTCCTGTTTCTTTCAACACCTCCCTCCCGATGGTCCCTGCCAGCAGGAGTCCCTTCTCTGAGAAGGTGTCATCTTCCTTTGACTCCCAGAAGGATGCTTTGTGCCTCCGGCCCATTCCCTGTCTTTACCAGGGCTGTGGCGGGTCCCATGGCTTGGGACAAAAAGATAGAGAGCTGAGAGTCCCTGAGTAAGCTTGTCCCTGGACTCCTTGTCATCACCAAGAAGGAGTCCCTTCAAGGGGACATTGTGAAGGCCAGTGTTTTCTGAGCTCCTATTGGGACAATTCCCAGAGGCCTCTGCTCATGTAGAGGACTCACAGGTTGGGGCGATTGGCCAGGTTGTGCCCCAGGGAAGGGGTTGGTGAGCTAGGCCAGATCCCACCAAGCCCAGGTGTCACAGCTTTGGGCTCTGTGGAGTCCCCTGGGCCACCTCCCTGTATCTAATGCAAGTTCCCAGGCCTGGGGAGATGCAGCCCCTCCCTGCTGAAGGGAGAGGACCTGAGGAAGTTTTCCAAGGTCCCAGAGCCTGGGACAGCCTGGGGATGGCAGCACCAGAGCAGGTTCCCTCTGACCCCGCAGACAGGGACCCGGGGACTCTGCGCCCCTCTCCCCTGGCTCTTCCTTCCCCTGCTGTGCATTCTTCAAGTCCCAGCTCAGGTGTCACCTTCTCCAGGAAAGCTACCCCCCGGCTGGGGGAGACCATTTTTCTCAGCCCTACCATGCGCCAAGTTTATGCTAAACGCGGTGACAGTAGTGTCCTGGTGTCACAGAAGAAGCCTCCGCAGCATCCCTCCCTCCCTGGAGTGTGGGATTCCTAAAGATGGGGACAACTTAGTCACGTTCCTGGAGCCTCCTGCGAAACACACCCTCGCCAGGTGTCCAGGTGGGAAGCTGTGGCAGGAGGAGGGGTCCCGACGCCCAGGGGTCTGGGGGTGGCCACAAGGCCTTTCCTTTTCCTTTAAGGAGAGCGCCCTGCCTGCCCACCTTTGTAGTTGAGGAAGAGTGGAGACCAATGGTGGGGGGAGGGGCACGGACACAGCTGCCTGGGGACACTTGAAAGCCCAAAGGATGGGAACCAGAGTTTAGGGAGCGCTCTGCTGTGCCTTTCAAACTCATCAGTGCCTCTCAGCAGGGGAGATGCAGAGAGAAATGGTGTCCATGCAGTGAGAATAAGGGTCATTTCACTAAGCTTGCATTTCGGTTCCATTATTCATCACCCACACCTGCAGCCATGCCCCGAAGTTCACCTGTGCGGCAGACACTAACGTTCAGTGCTGGCTGTAGCCTTGACCTTCGGAGGGCCAGTTTCAGCATCGTTTCTGGCTCTCCAGTCTCGTGAGGACCAAGGATGGGTGATCCCACAGGTCATTCTGCTAACTGATTCAGCAACAACATCATTGTGGGCAAAGCCTCACATTTGGATTCCTTGGCAACACAGAATCATTCACTTCCCAACACAGACAGCACTGCAGACATAACCCAGAACGGAGGTCTCCTGGTAGACCCTCCTTAAAACGCCGCCAGTCCACGGAAATACAAACACATATTAATATCGCATGAATACAATGCCATCATACATCATAATGTGAAGTCTATTACTTTTATAAACAAACATTAAAAACGTTTACCGTTGAATAAGGTAAATTGGCAGATATAATCTCAAAAGAGGCTGCGTGTCAGGTGATGTCAGGAATAACATTGCTGTAAACCCTTTGGAGCCCAAAGGTGTCCATGGAAATGGAAGTAGTGACGCAGGACGCAGGCCGGGCCCGCCCGACCCTGGTGCCCGCTCCATGGGGTCGTGTGGGTGCTGCACTCTGGGCAGCGAGCAAAGTCAGCAACTGTGTTTGCGGCTTTGCTGTTTAAGGCTGTTCAGTTCGCGAGTCTCTCAGGAAAGAAAAGCCCTATTTCAGAATTCTTCACACCTCGTATGGGAGAACGTCAACCTTGGCCACCTCAAAATATGAAGTTAAAAGTATGAAGTTAAAATCTAAGATCATGATCCTCTGCACACGCAACAAACGGGACATGGCAAATAGTGTAAAGGCACAAAGGACGACAGTGTGGGGCCCACCGTCATGGTCATCGCGGGGAACAAAGTGTCCCAGGGGCCTCCTCCCGCCCCCCGCAGCGGAGTGCCGTGGGCCCGGACAAGAGCGGGCAGGCTGAGGACAGCTGGCCTGCCCTGCACTACCGACCTCTAAAGTGCGCACTCACGCATAATGGTAAACTTTTAAATAAATTCAGATTGCGTCTTCTTCTGATTCCAACCCAGGTGCTTCGATCTTAGTGTCCGTCAGATATTGACGAACATTTGGTCATTTGGCCAAAACATGTATTCGATGTGTCTCTCGAGAGTCTGTGTGTGCTTCCACACAGTTCAGTGGCTGCATTAGGAGGTCCTGCCAACACCCCAAATGTTACATGTTCTTGTGAAAGTGTTCATAGCTTTCTTCTTACTTTCAAAGGGAAGCTCAGAAGCAAACCTCGGTTCACCATCCTTAGTCCTGGGCTGCGCTGGTGTGAGGATAGAACAGTCCTATCCTCCGTTCCGTGGCTAGCGGCGATCCGAGGTAAAATGATGGGGGAACAGAGCCCCAGGCTGAAGGTCTGGGCCAGGGTCATTCCCTAGAAGGCGGGCGCCAGTCTGCCCAGTGTGGCCAGGGGCCCGGACAGTCCCCACCGCGGCTGTGGGGTGAGGGTGTGTGGACAGGAACACCGTGCTTGGGCTCAGAACCTTGGACACTTTACTGGAGGGCAGGCCGAGGAACGTCCTGGTCACTGGGGTCCTGAACTTCATCTGTTATAATCAGATTGTCTTGTAAACAGCCCTTGCTGACCCCCAGGAGGAAGCGAGCTGCCAGGCCTTGGCCTGTGCCGGCCCCATCTGCCTCACCCTGGGAGGGGTGCAGGAGGTCATAGGATCCCTGAGCCAAAACGTATCCCCGGGGTTAGACCGTGCACTTGCCTAGGGCACTTGGGGCTTTGTGAACTCACAGCTGGACACACGAGCTGGACAAGCGCATTCACGAGGACCGCAGTGCAGGGGAGGAGAGCAGGTCGTGTGGAAGTGAGTCCAAGGACTTCTGGCTGTAGTCCGTCTGCATGAACGGTCCCTGGGAGGCCTCCCAGGGTTCAGACAGGGTGAGGCCCGGACTTCCACTGTCCTGGTGGCTTCGGTCCCTGGATCAGTTTTCTCTCCCATCTGTGCCACATGGTCATCTGTGGTTCCTCACCAGCACTGAACTGACTCCTCATGTCCCTTGTTCACCCCTGGTCCTTCAGCTTTGTTCACCCCTGGTCCTTCAGCTTCTCCCTCTGCTACTGCTGTGTTGACCCTCATCTGCCTGCTCAGGCACCGCGGTTGCCCATCAGGACTGTGTAGCTGCGAGTACCGGGGAGACTGGCGCTAACTAAAGCACAACCATGTCGTGCAGGAAAAGGCAGCATGTCTCCCAAACAGAGAGAGCACCAAGAGCCGACATTTGGATGGCGCTCTGGGGAGCAAGAACTCACGGGCAGGCTCCTCAGGGCTCAGGCCTCACGATGAACAAGTCTGAGCCAATTTCTGACCTTGAACCACTTGGCTTGATGGTCAAACGTCAGAGAGACTCAAATTTGTCTGCTCTGGAGCTTGTTCCCACATCTGTGGTGTTGGGTGCGTCTGTAGCAGTGGTGGAAATGGAGGGTGGTGGGTCCCCAAGGGAGGTCAAGGTCCTATCGCTAGGATAAGGAGAGTGGGTGCTAGGCAGTAGAAACACGCCTGTCCATCACAATGCCTCTGGTGGAACACAGACATGGTGCGCCCCGGGCAAGGGAGCTCCTGAAGGTGCCCACTGTCCTCTGTTGACCATCCCGGGCTCTGGTTGATAACAAAGATTCCCTGGAGTCCACCAGCCCTAAACTGTCACACAGGGCGGGTGAGGCTGATGGATTATGTTTACGAGAACTGAACGTATGGTCCTCTTGTGGCCACACCCCGGCTATTGTCCCACAGGATATGAGATAAGGGTGGTGTGTGTCAGGAAGGGCGAGTCTAAAACTGTGTCATTGCAGCCGGGAATGAGATAGAGGGAGAGTGGGCTTTGCACAGAAACTCTGCAGCTCAGCATCTCTTCACAGCACAACAAGACAAAGGCCAAGGTCAGCTTTGAACTGTACTGCTCTCCATCCTGCTTCCTAGGACTTATCTCACTGCATGATGTGTGGGATGTGGGGGGGGGGGTGTCCCATGGTACGTGGCCATTTCTTCCATGACAAGGTTTGTTATTCATATCTGTATCCAGTATACTCAGCAGTGTGACTGATGGATAGTGGTATTTGCTGAATGAATGAATGAATGAATGAATGAATGAATGAGGATGATTCAGAGGCCAGACTCCACTACCTTAAAGGGTGCCATGGTCATAGAGCAGGGGGTGGGCCTCCTTCCAGGGCACGCCAGGGTGTGGGGCCAAGAAGGGTGGAGAGTCAGAGCATTGCCCAGTATTGTAGCACTCACATGATGACCCTGAGGCAGGACATGGTCTCTCTCCTTAAAGGGACTTGAGAGGCACAGGCAGACCCCACATTCCGGCGTGCCATGAGGTTTCTCCCCAGAACCAGGTATGGCTGCAGTTTCAGTTTTCAGGATGCAGAGCAAGCCCTAAGAGCAGCCTTGTCACAGCAGGCAGAAGGGCGAAGCCACCTAAGTGTTTGTGATAATTGGCCAGGCAAACAAGATGTGGTCCATCCACACAACGGACCGGCCTTTGGAAGGAAGGACATCCTGACACAGGCCGTGACATGGATGAACCTGAGGGCAGTCACTAAATGAAACAAGCCAGACACAGAAATACAGCCACTGCGTGGTTCCACTCACACGACGGTCCCAGATGCATGAGGACAGAAGTGGAGCAGTGGGTGCCAGGAGTCGGGGAAGGAGGGAACACTGTTGTTTAAGGGGGACAGAGTTATAAGATGAGAAATTTCCAGAGCCTGGAAGGTGAATGTGGTTAACACCACTGAATTGTAACTTAAAAAATTATGGAGCTGGTTAAAGCAGGAGAGAGAGACAACGCTGGCTGTGTCCCCATGGCCAGGACCTCAGCGCTGTTGGCTTCGAGCAGAAACAACATGGATTCATGATGTGAGCTCTGAGTGACTGGCAAAGCCACAAGGCGAGCAAACTTCATCCACAGATGAGTGCCAGGGCCTCCCTGTCCCTTGGGAACCGTGTGCAATCAGCTCACCTCCTGCCAAGGCTCATCCATGGCAGCCCCAAGACCCCATACTCCTGATGGCGCCTGCCACATCCGTGTCACCCAGCCTGCTCCATGTTGCACAGGACAGAAGTGAGCTCGGCACCTCTCCGGGCCTCACCAGACACAACCAAACCCAGAAAAGGTGATTTGGAGGAGGCTGGCATCTGCACAGGAGGGGTGTGAAGAGAAGGCTTTCCGTAGCCAAAATGTGAGGAACTACAGTGACACCGTAGGCAGCCCCCACCAAGACGGTGCATGTGGGCCACCCCATCCCCGGCAGGCTTCGCTGGCACCTCCGCTCACCCCAACCTCCGTTCACGTCTCCGACGCTTCTCCCTCACCCCTCCCTTGCCTGTCCTGTCTTGCTCCTTCTCCTCTCACTGGAGCCACAGGACACTCCTTCCGTCCTCTGGGGCTCCAGCACGGGGGTCACGCAGGCCTCGAGGTTCATCTTTTAGGCCACAGTGTCTAGAGGACCTTCCAAACAGTGTTGGATTTCCGTCTGAGTGGAGCTCTGGTGCCAGCTGCTGAGACGATCCGGGTCCCTGCTAGGTTTCCGGGAAGTCATGCCTGTCGATGGGGAAGCCAGCTAGCTGCCCAGGGCGAGGAGAGAGGACATCCAGTTCCTACCTTATCTTCCATCGAGGTGGCAGAGTCAGTTCCAGATGGATGAAGGAGCTAAATGCAAAAGTAATCTCTGGAAGTCAACATTTAATCTAAACTTTTAAGATGAAAAATAATGGCAGAAATACAATGAAAATGCATAGGCTTTATGACATAAAAATATAAAACTCCTAGACAAAAAGGCCAAGTTCAAAGGCCATCTACTTCAAACACAACAGATTTCTCCCTTTTCTCCAAGTAGCTCGGGCAGACCGATGAGGAGAACAGTGACGCCTGCGTGTGAAGGAAGGGAGCGATCGGCACCCTGCCCTGCTCGTGAAACACACGGGGATCCCACAGCGTCCTCACCCACTTTGAAAGGGCTGCCCAGTCCGACGTCAAGATGTGGCTGATTGTCTATGGAACTATCAACAAACCTTAGTGACGATCCCCAACATTGACAAATTGGAGGGACGTGGGAGAATAAAATTGTCTCAGTTTTCACAGAGTTTTATGTTCTGACAAATCTTCTCAAAAGCAATTGGGCAGTAATGGCAAACAGCCTTCCAACGTCCGGTTGGGTCACTTCCACTTACACACAGGTGCGCACAGGTGCACACAGGGGAACCTTAAAAACGTGTTCCTACTTCTGGCCAGTTTTATTTCTAAGTGTGAGCATGTGGCAATCGCTTGGATGTCTAATAACAGTTGCGAGGCTAAATAAATTGGTAGAGCCACAAAATAGACGGCTACACGGACACTAAAGGTTATGTTCGGTGGACTCAAAGGACAATCGGTCAACATTAATTTAGAAAGCAATGCTGGGGAGCAGATGGCAGACGTCTGTGATTGTGCCAGCCATGAAAATCAATCAATGAATAAACTTACCTACGTTATTCCTGCAAAAAGACACTTATCTATAAATAGGCATGCACAGATATTTATAATATTTTGAGTAAAAGACTGAAGATACGTTGAGTCTCTTGGATACCCACTGTGAGAGAACACCATATAAAAATCACTTCCAGATCTATTACAGATTTAAATGTTAAAAGATGAACAATGAAGAATGCAGGAAAAAAAACATTTTCATCAATATGAAGCAGGCCGAATTCTCAAGCGGAATACACAAAGTACTGAGTCATAAAGAAAAAAATAAGATTTGCACAATATTTAAGGCAGTACAGAGAGTAGACACGCAAGCCAGAGTGGCGGACGCATTTCTAACACATCTGCCTACAAAGGGGTCACAGCCAGAATGCATAAAGGACCACTAAAAATCAACTTTTTAAAAAAGGAGTCGCTTCGCGGGAAAGTGGACAGAAGATGTGAGAGACACTTCACAAAGGAGGCCCTCCAAAGGGCCGATCCACACATGACGGGAGTGGCCGGAAGGAGCATGATGGGAGAAAACAGTGTCGGCAAGACGGTAGCCGGCGCTCAGGCGGGCGGGCGGGCCTGTGGCAGATGACCCACCTGGGAAAACCACGTGCACTGCAGCCCATCCCGGGGTAGCTGCTCTCAGGTGCGGACCCAACAGAAACGGGCGTGCGCGCCCACCGAGGGGCGTGTCTGCCACAGGCGCTCACAGCTGCGCTTTTTGTCTTGTCCAAAAGCTGGAAATGACCAGAAGGGCCACCAGTGACGTACAATGAGTAAATAAATTGCGTCAGAACCGCACCAGAGAAGACCACACACCGAGAAGGAGCAGCTGATCGTGATGACGTGGGCGAGCTTCCAAAGCATGAGGTTTGGAGCAAAAATCCAGCTTCCAGAAGGAGCCGACGGTGTGATTCCATTCACATCAAATTTGGAAACAGGCACACCTTGCCTGTGGTTCTAGCTGTCCCCCCGGTGCTGAGGCCATGGGTGTGTTAAATTTGTGAAAAGTTACACTCTTAGCACCTGTATACTTTTTCATGTGTATTATACTTAAAAATTTGTTTAGAAAAAAATTTTAAGCCCCGGGAGGTATGTCTAGAGTTAGATTTGATGGGTGATAGGTGCTTCTTTCTTCCTCATGTCCATGTTTTCCAAAATGAGAAGGATGTATTTCTTCTATGATGAAACATTTTCGGTTCTGATTTTGGTTTTGCTTGTTTTGCCATCAGCCAGCCTGGCATCGTCAGAACAAGTCCTGTGACCCGTCAGAGCTTCTGGGAAAACGTGGCCTTGTGGGTGGAGAGCACGGCGGCAGGCTCCTGTTCCCAGAAGAGGCCTACCCGAAGCCAGAACTTATGCACCAGGCACTTTTTCAGAAACTCACAGGGCAGGAGCCACTTGGTTCCCGGGGGTGCGGCCTCGTGTGTCTCCCTGCCACCACCCTACACAGGACACACGGGAGCGTCCCAGGTGCGGCTCGTCCCCAAAGGCCAGAGCAGCATCTTCTTTGCTCCCTTCTGCTCTTAAGGAGGGGACCATGGCGTGCACTCCTAGCTGGGTTTGCCTGAACTGCCTGCTGTGCCAGGGCAATGATGGGCTGTCCTGGAGCTGGGGATGGAGTCACTGCCACCCAAACTGCTGACCTGGGATGGAAGGTGGAGGGGTGGGGGGGAAGTCCAGTATTCCCCCGACCTGTGTGAGGGAAAAAAGGAAAAACGGTTGTCTGAATTCACAGCACAAATGTGGAATGTATCACTGAAAGAGAAAGGTCCCAGCAGGATCTTTTCCTTCTCCAAAGCCCCTCCAAGACTCCTTTTAAGAAAAATATGCTGGACACCGACCTGCCTGGTGCCATGCGCTCTAGGAAATGCTGGAATAGAAGCACGAAAAGGGCAGACTCCTGACCTTGCCCACTGTCCCCCTTCTGGTCTAGCTTGGCCTCTACCTCCCACTCACAAGAGAAGACCTGAGAGGTAGCAGCAGCAGGTTTGGTGGCCTGGTGGCCAGCGGAGGGGCAGCCTTAGTGCCTCTGGTGGGGCGGGGTGGCCACACCTTGACCCATTGTCTGCTGAGGCCGGGCTTAGCCTCTGGCTCCTGCCAGTGTGTTTGAATGGGCAGTGTCACGGGGTCCCAGAGGATGGAGAGACCTGGGGCGTTCGCAGGCCACCTCACTCCCTTCAGCCACTCTTGGAAGGATTGTCCCGCCCTCCCATCCGGGTGTGGGAGAGGCAGGTCCAAGCCGCTGCGGCCTGGGCACGGCAGGAAGCGTTTTCTTCGGGAAGGATGGCTTTGTGCAGCCTGCCTCCGACTGTCTACACTCCCAGGGACCTCTCTCTTCCTTCAAAAGCACTGGCCTCATCCAAGGTCTGGGAAGAGCTGCCAAGAAAAGCTCAGGAGCGCCTTCTCTTCGGGCCGACGGCCCCTCCCTTCCCTGCGGTGAAGCGAGCCCTTGGAGGCCGCGTGGTGTGAGCCGTGCAGTTGCAGAGCTAATAGAAACCAGAGCAGAAGGACCCGACCCAGCATCCTGGCTGGGGCCCATCACCACTTTCCAGGGGGCTCCGGGCCCCTCTCCTATCTCGTCTTGGATCGGCGCAATGACAAGTGTGTCTACAAAGGCCCCACAAAAGAGATAGCACATTATCACTCCTCCCGCCCTTGTCTGGTGGGAACAGCTCGACTCAGAAGATTATCGAATCTCAACTCCCAGCGGGGGAGGAAACCCAGACTTCTGGAAACTTCTGCCCAGTCTATGGCTCTGCACAACTGGGATGTCTAAGGAAGGTCAGAAAGAGGGGTCTCGGACCCCATGGCCACCAGAAGGGGTGAGCCACGTGGGCCAAGTGACACGGACTTGTGTTTTGGAGGGAGCCTGAGCCCAACGTGGATGAGAGGGTGGCACCCTCCTGCTGGCACTCTAGATTAGCTGTGGAGTGGCCCGGCCTGAGCTCCCAGGAGACCAGGTCCTGTCTGCATCTGATGAGACTCCAGGGGCTGTCCATGGTCCCTTCGACGTGTGGGCACAGATCCCCTTCAGGCTGAGAAGAGTGTGCCCTCAGCTTCTGAGTCAGGACCTGGCTGATCTTGGGGTGGGCCCAGCCAGGGACTAAGCAAGACTATGGTATGAGGGCCCAGACACCCCCCACCCCCAGAGAACACCCCCCAGAGCTCGCTGTTGGGCGGGCAGGGAAGAAAGACGGCAGCTCTGAGCCACAGCGGATGGCTTCTTCCCTCCTCCTGTCAAGGCCTTTGTCCCCAATGAGCCACATGCTCCCCTAGCTCAGGCTCAGCATTTGCTTCCCAGGGTGCCCAACTGACATGCCCCATGCCCCGATTCCCATAATCCAAAGCTCTCAGGCCCCCTCCTCTCCTGGCCCCTCCCTGCAGGACGTAAGGCAGAGAATCCACAGTGGGCTGGGGCCTGGGGGCTGTTTGAAGACAGCAGGGATGGATTGAGAGTAGGGAAAAGAGGAGTCTTCTCAGGATCTGGCCCAAACCAGATTCTCGGCCAAAACAGGGATTCGCAGAAATCGTTAGCCCAGGGCAAGGTCGGGGGACAGGGCTCCCTCTATTATTCAGCAGAACAGCATCCTGGGATGTCCCCTTAACAGGGGTCACCTGAAAACATTCCGTCTGACCCAGGCGGCACACGGTGTCCATGACACGCCCTGCTGAGGGCAGAGACGTACCCCAAGATTTCACAGCACACAAATACCAGCCCAAGCCAAGGACCCCAGACTGGTCCTCAGCAGCCCACACTCCTACGGGTAAAGACGCTTCTCCCCTCCCAGTCTGCTGACCCGTCCCCAGACACTCCCGTGATGCCCTCTCCTGAGGGTGCCCACTGCCCCGTCCCTGCACCAGCAGGAGGCAGCTGGCCCTCGTCCAGAGGACCCCCAGCCAGGCCGGCCTTGGCTGATGGACACCCCACACCTCCACCTTCGTGTTGGTAAAAGAGCGTGTTCCTGTAGCTTATCCTAGAAAAATTCTAAGACTCCCGTTCTCTCTGAGCCGCTCCCCCTGCAGTTTCTTTCTCTGTCAGTGGGAAGCACCCGGCATCTCTAAGTGATGTTTGGAGAACTTTGTTCATTTTTTTAAACGTTATGTGGAATTTTAGAGGATTTTTAAATTGAATGTCAATACACAAGCACATTTAAACCAAGTTTCCCTGACCTTCGTCCTAACTCTAAAATCTGACCCTCCCGGGGGGCCTACCCCCTAATGCCTATGCGCAGGAAAGAGCGCACAGTCCCACCTCTCTCCTCGCTGACATGCTAGCGAGTCTGTAATCTGCCATGTTGCTCAATGAAAATATGTCTCAAACCCAGAAAATGATGGTTTTGTTTTATTTTTCTAGTGGGTGGGTTGCAGGAGGAAATTCTGGCTCCTGGATCCCTTATTTCACTTGGAAAGGAGAGGTGCCCCTCCCGCGTCTGTCCTTGACAGCAATCAGAGCCAGGAAAAAGCAGGGCCAAGTTCAAAAGGGTAAATATTTCAAAAAGCAATATTCAGCAAATTATTTTCAGGAAGCATGCCTACTAGCACCAGACTCATTTGTTAAGGCCTGGAAGCCTCGGTCACTGTAACGTTATAATAACATGGGAAACAATAACGCGAATGCTGGAGGGAAGAGGAGAGAAAGAAAGGCACGAGCAGCACCGCTCAGGAACGCGCTGCCGTGCAAAAGCAGCCTGGCCACGTGACTCTGAAGGACAAACACATAAAAACAATAGCGCCTCCGTATCGAGTCCATCCACTGCGGTATTAAAAAATATTCCAAACATAGCAGTGATTTTGAGAAAATATGTAGCAAAAATAAAACCCCGCAGCTCTATCAGAAGTCATGAAAGATGATTCATTTGAGGGGAGAAAAATATTTCTAGTTGTAAAGAGGAAAAATTTAAGCAGAATTTTGATAAATTTGCCAGAAATAGTTTAAAATTTATCTGAAAGAACAATTGGCTTAGATTTGCATAACAGTCTCAAAAATAAGATTAATGGGGGGAAATGTTTATTGTCCTAGCAGATGTTAAAAATACATTTTAAGGGAGACATTAATTAAAACATTAAAATTTTGGCTGAAACCCCAAGACAGAGAAAAAGAACACAACATGGAAGCCTTGAGTCCGAGAACATCACATACAGACACGTAGCCGGTCACACGGGCAGTTCACGTTCTCCGACAGCCAATCTTAGTACACGTCAGAGAGAGAAGGGAAGACTGGCTTAAATCGTATATTTTTGTTTGACCCAGTAGTTAAAAAACATTTTCACTTCACGTGATCAGGCTGGCACTGTCTCCGAAATGCGGGCTCCCGGCCCCATTCCACAGGCTCAGCAGCTGCAGCGGCCATCACGGGGTGGTCATCACGGGGCGGTCATCACGTGGTAGCCATCACGGGGCGGTCATCACCTGGAGGCCATCACGGGGCGGTCATCACGTGGCTACCATCATGGGGCGGCCATCACGGGGCAGTCATCACGTGGCTACCATCACGTGGCAGCCATCACGGGGCGGTCATCACCTGGAGGTCATCACGGGGCGGTCATCACGTGGCGGCCATCACGTGGCGGTCATCACGGGGCAATCATCACCTGGAGGCCATCACGTGGCAGCCATCACGGGGCAGTCATCACCTGGAGGCCATCATGTGGCGGCCATCACGGGGCAGTCATCACCTGGAGGCCATCACCTGGCAGCCCTCTTAATGGCCGCACGCACTCCATGCCGTGCATTTGTGTGGGATGAAGCAGGAACTCAGAGCTTCAATAAACACACTGACTCCTAATGCCTACAAGTGCATCGTAAGGCAGCCACGCCACAGGTCATCTGACCCAGTCAATGCCAGACGGAGCAGGTTACAAACTACTGTGAAGAAACAGAGAAGCCAGCAGTGAACGATGTCACGACTTGTGGACCTGGAGGGGAGACCTGCGGGTTCTGTGACAAAATGGCCTGAGGAGGCAGGAGGGCAGGAGGGGACAGACATGACCAAGAAGGAGGGCCAGCTTGCTAAGGCAGATCCCGGGGAAGCTGCCTGGAGTCTGAGACCCAGCGACCGAGAGGCAGCGAGTCGAGCGCCAGGGTGACTCAGGGAGCTGTGACACGGGCCAGCGGTCCTGGCAGGACGAGGCCGCAGAGCAGAAGTTTCCGGGAGTCGGTCCAATTTTGAAGTCCAAAAGGGTGTTGGCCCGTGTTGGGTCATCTGTCCACACTGGATGGGCCTCACCCACTCGTGGAAGCTCCACCCAGCAGAGATGGAGCTGTGCCCGGGAGAGGGGGGTCTGGAAGTCAAGGTGGCCCCCAAATTCATGTGTTGGCCTCCTAGCCTTCAGTACCTGAGCATGTACTACATTTGGAACAATCTTTAAACAAATGAGGGAGTTAAAATGAGGTTATTAGGAGGGCCTAATCCCGTAGGGCTGGGGTCCTTACAAGGAGAGGCGATTAGGACGCAGACAGACATGGAGGGACCACCCCGAGAGGACACAGGGAGCAGGTGGCCATCGACCAGCCACGGAAGGAGGATTCAGAAGGAGCCAGCCCTGCCCTCCCCTGGCCCTTGGACACCCAGCCTCCAAAACTATGAGAAAATAAATGTCTGTTGCCGAAGCCCCGAGGCTGTGGCACCTGGATACGGCCCCTGAGCTGACCAGCTCAGATGCAGAAATGAAGACAGGCCAGCGAGGGCACAGGAACCCCGTCTCTGTGCCTCGGGCAAGCTGCACATCCTCCTGAGGACTGAGAAGAACCTTTGAACCAGCTCAGTTCACTCAGGGCACAAGATGGGGCCCAAAGCAACACATGTTTTTTTTAGTGTGTACCCCAAACATTGCATGGGGCACACTTATTCTAAAAAATTGTGTGTGCATCTGAAGTCCAATTCAAAGGGCCATCTTGTATTTTTATCTGCTAAATTGGACAGCCCTGTTCAGGTACAAGGGAAGGGCCAGCAGATCTAGCAGGAAGTGCAGGGACAGGAGAGGGGGAGCTGACTGAGGGGGGGGAGGGGGGGAGGGAAGGGGGAGGCAGAGGAGACTGGGGAGGCAGGTGGAGGGCTCACCGGACTGACCCAGGCAGGAGACTCTCCAAAGTCTGAAGAAAAACGGGAATTACAATGAAACATCAAATAGATTTAACTGCATCAATGCTTCTTAACTAAAATGAAAAGTAAATAAGGAAAAGCCACAGACTTCGAGGACCATTCCAACAGCACAAAGGAGTTGGAATAAACATAAACCATTCATTCCAGCTTGTAAGAAAAGCGTGAGAATCTGGGGAGGCAGACACGGGAGGGTGTGCGCGAACGGCCCACACAAAGGGTGCACAGCCATTGGCAAGTCTGAGAAAGGGCTGTCTTTTTCACAATGTCAAATGCAATTTTTTAAAAATCAAGAGTCAACTTTCACCTCTTGAAATACGACCTTAAACACACACCCACACACACACACAACACTTTCTGAGGATGCGAATGTGGTTCAGCCGAGAACGCCCTTCCCGGTGGTGGCGACTTTAGTGCCGTGCTCCTACCTGTTGTCTGTTCCTGCCTCCATCCTGAGGACAGAACTTTAAAGGAAGGAAGGAAGAAATGATCGGCAACAGCGCATCACTCATTAGCAGAGCCACAAAACTATGAAGGCACGTGAACAACGGCCGGGCAGGTCACGCAAACTCATTAGATGTGAGTACAGTTTTCTCTAAAACTTCCGCTTCAATCATGAATAAGCCGACGCCCCTCTATAACACCGCAGCTCACCGCAGGAAGCAGCCCCTTCCTCGCTCACAGGGCTGCCGAGGAAGCTGTACCTCGTGGGGATTCCACCTGGCTCGTTACGTGAGATTCTGGAGCCAGTCAGTGCTGGAGGCTTCTGGAAATATTCCACGAGACTTCCTTTCCACTGTCCGTCTACATTTGCACGTCTATTGCTGGCTGTTTCGGTCTCTGATTTTTCTCCGGCCGAAGGTTCAACATGCTATAGGCTACCCTTAACAAGGAAATATTTCCATTGAACGAGAGCTGTGTGTGTGCTGTTAGTTTTTTGATGGGAGTATTAACGACTTCTATCCACTGTCCACACTGTCTTCCCCCAGTGCCACACCCACGCCGCGGAGAGGTGCTACGCTGTCATCTTTGCCCGGCCTGGGGACCTCATTTTGCTGCCATCCCACATTGTTCAACATCTAGGCAGGGACGCGGTCTGCTGAGATGTCCATGCTGGTTCTGGAAAAGGTGACCCTGGTCATTGAGTCAGAGAGACAAAGACGCTTCCTTTAATACATCTTGACCATTGACCAAGGGGTCACCATTCCTGCCCAGGGAGTCCATTAAAAGCAAAGACTTCATGTTAACACCACCGGGTGTTGGGCTCCCCTGAGGGCCGCATCACTTTTCTCACGGCAAATTGGGAATAAGCTGTCACTTGTGTGCCGGTCAGCTCGGGCTGCCGTCACGAAGGTCCCCGGGCTGGGCAGCTTCACAGCAGAAAGGTCACTGTCTCCCAGTCTGGAGACTGGAAGCCCAAGGTCAAGTCGGCAGGCTGGTTCCTCTGAGGCCTCGCCCCTCAGTGTGTGGACGGCTGTCCCCTCCCTGGGTCTGCCCAGGGCTCTTTGCATCCAAGTCTCACAGCCTCTTCTTACAGGGACACCAGTCCTGTGGGAGAGGGGCCCGCCCTCCTGGCTGTGCTGTGATTGAACGGCCTCTTTAAAGACCCCACCTCCTAAGGCAGTCACGTTCTGAGACACGGGGGGCAGGACTGTACCACATGGACTTTGGGGGCCACCGCGCAGCCCACAAGTCTTGAGATGCGTGGGGAGCTTCTCTGTTGTTGGGCCCATAGCTGTTCAAGGGCTCCTCGTTTCCTTAGGGGCCCAGTTTGCCCTGTAAACAAGTCCTCAGTCCTCAGCGGAACGCCCGGACTGGTGCGCCAGGAGACCTGGCCGAGCCCCCGCGGTCACAGCGGAAAGCAGAGGCACTTTCTCTTCTCTCCTGAGATTTCTGTCTCCAACCCGCACTCGGCTCTCAGGAGGAGAAGCCTCAGCGTGCCCAGACCCCAGGTGAGCCCTGCCCCACAGCCGGAAGGGGTGCGCCTTCATCTCGAAGCCTCGGGCCCCGGGTGGGCTGGGGAAGGCTCCCAGCCTGGGCACCCCTGGCGCTGAGCTGTGACTTCCTTCCATATTGTGTCCTTCAGCCTGGCCTCGTGGCCTGAAGCCACCTCCACCTGACCTGCAGAGGGGCTGCGAAGCCACATGTCCCCTGGGTCTGGGCCCTTGTTCACATTCCTTTATGCTGCCACCATGCACCTCAGTCCCCGCACTGCCAGCTAGGCCAGTCCGGCCCCAGTGCACAGCCTCCCCGGACCGGCCTCCTGGCCGCCAGGACATGCGGGGTGACCCAGGACCTGCTTGCGGCCACACTCACCTTCTCAAACACCCACGTGCGGGTCCCGCGTGCACCCCGTCTCGGTGAGGCCTCCCTGCCTTGCACGCACTTTCTGCTTTGGCTGCACTGAGGGTCGGGTTTGCAGTGCAGGGCAGGCAAGGAGCAATCCACCCGCCTCTTTCTGGAACAGGCTGAAGGAAACACGCGCTGACAGCCGTGTGCAAGCTGTCCTGATCCCTGGCTCCCCCTCCCCACTGGGGTGTGAGGTGGGCTCACCCCATGGTGCCCATCTCAGGCTGTCTGCCCCTTTGGGCCTTACGCAGTCCCTGTGGAGCAGGGGGCCTGGTGTTGTAGAGGGATCGCACCGCAGGCAGGTGACTCCGTGGGGAAAGACATCCTGCTCTGGAGCTGGTCTGTCTGCTGCCAGGGAAGAGTCCAAAACACATGGGGAGCAGTGGGTTCTGCCTGGCTGTGAGCATCGCGGAACAGGGCAAGGTGTGACACCTCTAGAGAGCAGGCATGTGACGTGAAACAAAGCCACGCCCATCAGTTACCAGCACCGTCCAGAGAGACTGACCACGGGAATTCTCCGGGAGTCACACTGAGCAGGCAGCTCTGTCCGGTGTCACCCGACTTTTCCTGGGACAGCCCCAGCTGTCAAACCCGGCGCCCACAGCTCAGCCCTCGGGCTCGCCCGCCACTTTCTCACCGATCACGAACAACCCAAAATGCTTTGCCTTATCTCTGCTGGAACATCAGCTCTGAAATTACCCATGAAATTGCTCATTCTTCACCCGCAGGATAGTATGACTACAAAGGGCCGATGAAACTTCGGAGCTCCGTCTTGCGTCTAGCGGCCGGAGCAGCTTCCTGAGAGCGCGCTGGCTTCGCCTGTTCGTCTGAGTATTTGTTTTGGGCACTGAGGCTGACGTGCACCGACCCTGGAAACATAGGCCGTGGGAGAGAACGGAGCTCCGAGCTTGGCGGAGGGCCTTGCACGGCGCTCTCAGGAAAGTTCTAGTCTGGGGTCTTTGATCGTGGGGCCTCCAAGAAGCCACCTGTTCTGGCGCCCAGTTTTGCTGGCGAGAGGACTTCCATATTAACTGCGTACAAAGGGAAAGAGCTGTATCTGTCGGACGCCGTCCAAAATGGGAGTGCTCAGTTAGCTCTAAATAATTATTTTTGAGGGTGAAGCTGTCTCCAGTTCCTGGGGCTGCCTCCCACCACGAGCTCGTCCCGGTGACTCCAAGAGGGCTCAGGGGTCAGGAGCTGAAAGGCAGATGGGCCCCTCTAGGGCCAAGACTGGTCACATGTGATACCTGCTCCCTGTTTTCTGGGGCAAAATGCTTCCAAACCACTAAAATCAAGACAGCAGAAAATGGGTCACCCCCTCTACATTTCCATCGACATACGCCACCGATGTGAACGAATAGCAACAAAATCTTTTGTTTATTACTAATCTACCCTTTAAGCCACCATTCACTGGTTTTGGGGGTGGGGGCAGAAGTGGTCAAAAGTTCATTCCACTTAAATGCTTCATTCCATCTGATAATCTCAACAATTGCTTTTGTCTCTCCTGGAAACGAATCACACCACGTTTCTCAGATAAAGCCCCTCCCTGCCGGCCTCTCTCTGTGACGGTCACCTTCCACACCCGAGGGCACTGGGCTGGCCCGTGGGCACTTGTACTTTCAGGGAAGAGTTGAGGTCCTTGAGTGCAGGGCTTTCTGGTGGCTGGAGGGTGACCTCTGTCCGCAGGCTTCTCCGCTGGCCTGGATGGCGTTTCCAACTCACGCCCAAGGTGGGGGCCGCAGCCTGGGCAGGCAGGCTCAGGTGACACTCTTGCAACGCCTCCAGGTGGCCTCGGCTGGCACTGCAGACGCCCTAAGACCTGGGTGCACTCACCGACAGCAACACGTGTCTGCCACACTCACGGCGGTCTCCTGACACTGAGAGGGAAAATCCACCAGCCCCTCTGGTGACCTTGGGGGTTCTGGAATCCCAGGTGGCGCAGGAAAGATTCCAACCCGGGTGAACAAAAGGAGAGGTTTTGCAGGCGTGTTTTGACCCCCTTTCCAGAAAGAACGAGGGACATGGGGGTGCTGATTCCCAAACCACGGGCATCTGTGCAGTGCATGGGAACGGGCTGCAAGCGGGGCTGCTGGGACCCCGTGTGAAGCTCGGTGTCTGTTAACAGTTTTCCCATCATTGTGTTGTCAGAAGTTTTTGAACCTACAGCGTTTTGTCGGCCAAGCACCGGAACTTGTGACCACAGAACCACAGCTCCAGACCCTCGGGGCTCCCCTCGAGCCCCTCCTGACTACCCGCTGCTCAGAGCCCTTCTTCCCGTGCGAGTGCGGGCTGCGTGGGGCCACCTGGCCGACAGATGACATACGAGACAGATGAGCACCTCTGGCAGACGAGTCCCAGAACGGGCGATGGTGACAGTTTTCACTGGGGCAGAGGTAACAGATCCCTCCTCTGAGTCGTTCCACTACGGCGCCCTCAAGTGGAAAGGGGTGAAGGTCACCTCAGCTGGGAAGGTGCACAGCAAAGACACGTCCGGGAAACACCTTGTGGAATAAACACATGGAGAAAGGCAATCTTCCAGGGCCCGTGATTACGTGTCGGGTTATTGATAGAGCCCGGAGTGGTCACTGAGCTGGCAGTGATCCGACTCAGGTGGAAACTGCCTCCAGCCATGTCCACCTCCTCCCTCCTCGGCGACATCAGCCCTGCCTGCTGCCACCTTCCGCTGATGGCAGCTGCTCTCTTGCCACTCCCAGTCTCGTCTCAAGGTATTTTTTTCCCGAAAGGGGTTTTCAGGGCAGAATGTGGGGCAGGGGGATTACCAGGTAGGAAAGTATCTTTTCTATTCCAACATCAAGGCTCTTCATTCAGCGCTTGCTTCCAAGTCCCCTTGCCTCCTTGCCAGCCGAGCAGCCAGAACGCACACACTGGAGCTTCACAAAGCCAGGCCTGTGCTGGAAACATCTGCCACGTGTCCTCTGTCACCCTGAGTACCACATGGGGGACCGCGTGTCCCAAAGGTTGAAAGAGGAGAGACAAGAACATGTCCCCCACTTCCTCTTCTTAAAGCTCACCCTGGGGTCGCAAGTGAGGGACCCCGAGCTGGGGCTGCCCCTGCTTACAAAGCGCGAATCTTTTGTCTCCCCAGCAGGAAGCATCAGCCTAGGGTCTGGGGGTGCTTCCTCCTGGACCCCACCTTTCAGCAGTGTCCCCTTCCTCTTGACCCTTCCCCTCACCACCTCTACAGCCCACTCGGCCAGAGGCTCGGGAGCCACGAGGGATTCCAGGCAGCACAAGGGATTCTTGGGGCAAAATCGCATGCATTGGTTGAGGGGGTTGTATCTTTAGAGACGGGCTTATGCGCCCCCCCACCTGCCTCTCCTGGTTTGGCTTCACTGGCAGCTCACCAGAAGACCGTGGCCCCCAGGAAGTGGCGGTCCCAGGAAGAGGGGGCCAGCTCCGCCCCTCCTGGTGGGCGAGAATGCTCAGTGCATACCCACCGGTCTGGTTACCCATGCCTGGACTCTGCATCCAGATTTCCGAGCCCGCCCCGCACCCCTGACCTCGGTCATCTCCTTGGGGTGCATCTGCTCTCGGGGTTCCTTACTGCTGGCCTCACACAGCTCCACCCCACATTAATCATCCCCCTTCTCGAATTCTTTGAATTGAGGATTTCACTGAAGTCCCCAAGGTCTTCCCTTGCATACGGATTTAGTCACTAACCCCGCAGATGTCGTGAACTTCCCGTTTCTCTTCTTGATCCGAGGCAGATGTGAGCATCCAGCTCTGCATTCTCACAGCTCAGCCCTTCATTTGTTCCCATCTTCCCTCCTCATTCCAGACGTGAGCCGGGGTTCCAAACCCACCGCTGAGGGCAGGTCTGGCTGGGCGTGCCCACCTCACCGCGCCACCTGACGCCACTGTAACAGGATCGCTGGGCACGCCCTGGCTCTGCCCAAGCAAGGACACTGGTCGAGAGAGGTGGCAGGAGATGTGTGCTCCGTCTCCCAGACTTGCCGGTGGTGGGGAGACTGCGCTGTCACTCCTTGTGTGAGTGTGAGGAAGTGTGCGCATGGTAAGTGTGTGTCTGTGTGAGTGTTGTGTGTGAGCGTGCGGGCACGAGAGTGGGAGTGTGTCTTCCCGTGTGTGCATTTCCATCTGCGTCGGCGGCTCTCTGGTCCTAGCCAGAGGGGTGGTGCCTCCGTGTCACCTGGGAAGCTGTGGCAGGTGCCGTGGCTCTGAGAACCTGATGCAAACCCCAGCTCACTTGTCTCTCGCCTGGCTCCCCATGGTGACGGAAAGAGCCAGATACCGCCGTTCCTGTCTCCTCCCAGCCAGGGGACCCCGTGGCACAGGCCTGATGGTGGCACTGCAGAGCCAGGGCAGGCCAGGCCACGCTGAGATAGCAAGTCCACCCTGAAGGGCCCGTAGTTTAACACAACAGGCCCCCGTGGGCCTGCTGGGGTCTCTGTTCCCCTTTCCCAGTTTGCAGCTGCCCCACTGGGGACAGCAGGTGCCTGAGGGTGCCACCAAAGTGGGGAGGGAGAGGGAGGGCATTTCAGGCTTTTAACTGCTGTGGCAGTACAGCGTGGTGTGCCGCTTTTGCTCATTGGATAAACTCATGACATTGTCCCAGCCTAGCTGTACAGAAGGCCAGGAAGTGTAAGGAAGGGTCTCTCGGAGTCGTGGGCGCACCTGATTGCCTTGGAGAAGTTGGAAGGACGCAGGGTCGGGACACTTCTGGAGGAACTTTCTCCATGTTGATAGAAGGGACCTTGCCCTGGCGGGGTGGCTCAGTGGATTGAACACCAGACTGCGGACCACCGGAGGGGACCAACATCACCATGACCCCACCCTGCCCCCGGTCACAGGGTGGATGGGATGCTGCCACGTGCAGGCCCAGATCCCATCCAGGCTCCTGGTCCACGGGCCTGTTTCCCCTGTGACTAGTGATGGTTCAGAATCACCAGATTACTCCTAAGGTATCTTCAACTTTTTTATAAAGACTTTATTTACTTATTTTTAGAGAGAGGGGAAAGAGGAAGAAAGAGAGGGAGAGAAACATCAGTGTGTGGTTGCCTCTTGTGCATCCCTCCCGGGGACCTGGCCCACAACCCAGGCATGAGCCCTGACTGAGGATCGAACCGGTGACCCTTTGGTTCGCAGGCTGGCACTCAACCACGGAGCCACACCAGCCAGGGCTGCTTTTAAAAGATGTTTCTTAGCCAGTTGTGCCAACGGAAATGAGAGACCTCCCTGTCTTTTCTGCGACCCCCCTGAAGTCTTACGCAGATGCTAGAAGGTTCCAGAACTTCCCCCTTTGACTCTGGAGACACTGACTTCAGTGAGGCCACGGCTTTCCTCTGGCTCCAGGTTCCTCCTCGGTGGGTGGAATGTTCCAGCACGTCCAGGTTTACGGCAGCGAGGCTGCTCCGTGGCACACAAGCAGCTTGTTGTTTTTTCTTTGCTCTGCAATCATAGTCAAGAGTTTCCCGGGGATGACGCCGCGGGCCCGGCGGGACCCTGTTCGGCACAAACACCCGGGAGCCTCTGGGTGTGTCTGGCAGCAGGTCCTGCACAGACATCCCAGGCCACCCCACAGTCCCTGGTTTCTGAATAGCTCTAGGAGCACACGAAGAGAAGGGGGGTGCCGGGTGCTGCCCCTTGGGTACCTGCTGTCTGCACAAGCTTTAACTGGGCACTCACAGGCGTAGAAGTGTCTGCTCGATAATAAAAGACTCTAAAGGGATCGGCCCCCATCTTTCCTGGGGGGTCAGCGGGCAAGAGTGTGAAGTGAGCGCTTTTAGGAGCCAAGTAGGTACCCGGGATCCCAGGGGTGAAGAGGAAAAATTTAGGGTCCCCCACACATGCCAGACGGCTGGATGAGTCCACTGCCAGGGCACCCCGGCAGGCACCCTGCCCCTGGGCCGACCCACCACCTACTCCTCACCAGCAGAGGGTTCATATGCACCCAGAGGTCAGGTCCGGAGAAGGTCACCCTGAGACTCTGAGTTGTGGTGAACGAGAATTTCCAGGTGAGAGGGGTCAGCACAGCACCCAGCGTCGGCTAGAAACCCTACAGAGACCATCCGTCCCACACACAAACCCTGCTCAGTGAGCCCGTTTCCATGGTGACGTGACCACAGGCAGGTGAACGGCAGATCTGCCTCCTCACCGGCTCCACTGCAATGTCAGCCCTGGGGACACAGTCTCCTTCTGCTCCCTGGCTCTGGGCAGGGCCTGGCACCTCTCTTGATCCGTGAAATATGACAGGAATCATGCTGTGTGACTTCCACGGCAGAGCTTGCTTGCTAACAAACCTCCCGCTGGTACTTTGGATTCTGTGGGCCCCAGACATGGGGCTCCTTCCTGACACCACCCCGCTGTGAGGAAGCCCACGCTAGCCAGTGAGACGGAGCGGCCACCGGCACAGCACCCAGCCGCCAGACCTCTGGGCAAAACTTCCAGGCCTAAGCAATCCCGCACTCTCGCTGTGTCCAGTTAGGGTCCAGGTCACGGACAAGGGAATGCAGCAGGGAGGGGGGCGGGGTCCAGCCTGTGACCCCGGGGAGGGTTTTCCAGAAGTGGCCGTGTTTAGGCTGAAGGCTGATCGAAGAGATCAATCCCCATTGGCTACCTCAGCTCTGATAGGGGATTGTTGGGGGCCAAGACGCTCCGGCGTCAAACGCAGTTTTGCAAAACGGAAGTAAATGCTGCTGAAGGCGTAGCGGGCCCTGCAGACTGCGGAGGCCAGACTGGCGCTAGAGGTCGGTACGACACAGCTTAAAGATGGAAAGCCAAGGCTGCGGGGGACTAAGTTTTCTGGGAAATTCACACGGTTTGAAAAATCCCAGCACGGACTCACCCAGGCCAGTGTTGTCTGTGCCGGCCGAAGCAGCTGAGGTCACACAGCTGTCCCGGGGCCCCCTGAAGGCCCTTCAGTGTCGCAGTGAACACAAACGACCCCAAGCAAATACCGCACCCCCCTGCTTACTTTGCTCCTCCTGTTTCTCTTTGTTTTCGGAGAAATGCGGGCGCTAAGGTGGTACTGTGACACGTCGCCCTAGTGGAGGAGGGAGAAAAAACCGTAACCCTGTACCCCCGTGGGTGACTCAGCTGCGAAGTCATTCAGACACCTGGGCCACCGCCCAGAGGACAGGGCGGTCCCGGGCTTTGCCCTCAGCCCATGTGTTGGCGCAGCTCGGCAAGGCTAGCACTTCCTCCGTCTCTGCTCTCACGGGCCTCGGCCAGCAGCCCGGCCCGCGAGAACGAGAAGGCCTGGGGACGGGCCCCCGCTCGCTCCGGACCTGTCTCTGGGCCGGACTTGCTCTCTCTCTCTCTCTCTCTCTCTCCACTCCTGGAGGCTCAAAAGTGCTCTCAGCTTCTTCTCTGGAAAATGCTTCTGGAATCTAAAATTATGGCACTTTATGGCTCACTCAGGCCTTGGATCTGGGCCCTCACTATTGGACTGTGCTAGTAACGGCCAGAGGTCGGACTTATCTGAAGAAAACCAACAAACAACCGACGGTGGCCGCACCCCCTTAACCTTCCCAGGGACCACGTAGCCCTTGGGTGACGCCCTGACTACTCTCTCCTTCCATAAGAAACGAGCAGAAACTGTGCACCCAACTCTTCATTCGCCGGCAAGCCGCTCTTCAGGGGCAGCTCTGTTCAGGTCCTAGGAAACAAAGCCTATCGATACCATGGGGGTGGGTGGTGGACACACTAGATTTCAAGCACTCTCTAGTGACATTGGCAGGCACGCTCTAGGCCCTCCCTAGCATGTCGTGGCACGGCGCGGTGGACGGGCTCCCCTTCGGTAGCAATGAGTTCAGTAACTTAGGGCCCCAGGACAAACCCGCCCCGTGGGACACTCACTGAGGGCCCAGCCACTGAGGAAGAGCTAGAGGGATGCCCACGTGTGCAGGTGAGGTGACCCACGTGTACAGGTAAGGTGTGTACAGGTGAGCTGACCCATGTGTACAAGTAAGGCATGTACAGGTGAAGTGACCCACGTGTGCAGGTGAGGTGTGTACAGGTGAGTGACCAAAGCTGGCCAACACCCATCCCCAGGTTATCTGCATGTGGAACTGGATCTGGCCCTCTGAGGGAGGCAGGCAGCTGTGTCCCTGTCCTAGGAAAAGGGGACCTCTCATGTTCTCTGAGGAATTCCAGATGAGGGGCTGGACCCCCACCCCTTCAAGAAATCTGACGTCACCCCTGAGTGATGCCTACCCACCTGCTATGGCATGGCCCTTACCTGAGCCCTTACCTGATCCCTTCAGCAAGTGGGGGCAGAGGCCCATCCCCCACGTCAGCAGCGGTGAGTCCAGGGCGGAGGGGCCTGCCATGTAGGGACAGCAGGCAGGGCTGCCCTCCCACCCGTCTGGGTGCTGAGTAGAATCTGAGGGGGCCCAAAGACAGGCGTGGAAACTGAGGCTGAAGACAGGGAGGTGCCCCTCCACCCAGCTCCCTCCCCCACGCCACCCCTGTCCAGGGAGGTCATGCCTCTCCTCTTGCCCAGGTCAGTGGGTCCTTCTCTTCAAGGGTCTGAAGGGTCCTAGAGGGCAGAGGCGGGTGGCCTGGGGCCCAACAGTCCAGGAGCCTGGGCCAGCATTGATGTCCCCAGACCACGGGGCCTCGGGGCCCGGGGCGCAGGTTCTCACCGGGAGGTCTGACTTTGAGTGGCCTTGCACGTTTTATTCACCACCCCGGTCCAGCTGTGGCCTAAAGGCCTCCATCCCCTCGGTGACGAACAGAGGGGCCCACCCACCCACCAGGGGGCCCTGGAATCTCCTCCTCAGGAGAACGGGCAAGGGAGACTCAGTCCTCAAACCTCAGAAGTGACCGAGCCTGCCACCATTGCTCAGGGCAGTCTGGACGGACGGGCTCAGCCAGCTGGCCCGAGGAAGCCACAAAGTCTCCTGACATTTTAGACACGAGGGAGGGCTTGGCATCCAGGCCAGCAGCCGAGCCCTGCAAGCCCGCAGGTGGGATGTGGAACAGGTCACCTCCCTGAGGCACAGGACACAGTGTGACCTGCCCCCTTCACAAGTCCCGTTGGAGACCATCGTGCTGAGTGACTCAGGCTTTCTGGCATCTGGGTGTAGGCCCCATCCTGCACTCTGGCTCACAGGCCATGTTTGACAGGGAGTGTCCATGACACCTGAAGGGGGCGGATGTTTGTCCATGTTCATAGTGAATATTCACCTTTGAAGCAAGGCAGAGCCAGCCCCTGCCGAAGGGCGGCTCCGTGCCCTTGGGTGCTTGGCTGTAAGTCCGCACGCTGACGTCCCTCAGAAAAGGCTGCGCTGTCTATTTCAGTGGAGAAGTGCCGCCTGGCCCAGTGTGACCACTGCCACAGTAATGTCGGCACGGCTTGGACGCGCGGCCACGGCGGTTCTCGGGCAGATCGGCGGACTTGCGGCCCGGGCGCCCTCCTGTCCGCCGCACCTGGTGTTTCTGCAGCTCCCTGTTTCTCTCTCTCTTCCTCTTTAGTTTCGAAGGAAGACACCCTCTGCTGAGCTGACTCTGGGACAGTGGCCATTCACCATGACCAGCTGTGTCCTCTGGAGCCCAGAACACAGCTTCTCTGTCGACCTCCCTTCACCCCGGAGACGTGTCCTCTATGTTCGTCCAGGGCGGGGTGAGCCGGCCACCAGTCAGGCCACGGAATGCACAGCACCCAGCCAGGTCCTCCTGGCAACTCTGTGGGTGGCTGCGCCCCAAAGGCAGCCCAGGGCGCAGACCTCTGCCTGCTGACCAGCAGAGGGAGGCAGACAGCACCCCTTCACATCAGAGCCCCCTTCCCTCCCCTGGCCAGCAGCCCCCACGTTCATTTAAGAAGCTGCCTGAGACTATTTGGCAACCAGAGGCGGGGACGGGGGACAAGCAAAGCTCTGGCTTAATTAAAAGCACATTTGCAAAAGGTTAGGCCTGGCAGGAAAATGATGACAAAGGCAGTTAAAATTGTACAATCAAGCCATCCTCTCTCGAGAGATTCCTTCCAGACCCCGGTGGATTCAGGATGCTGGGTTTTCTCTTCCATCAGGGCCCGAGCATGTGAGCGGGGGTGAGCCAAGTGTTAGTCCTTTCGTTGTTGTTTTCAAACCCGTGGAATTTTTCCCTCAAATGACCCCACCTCTGCCGCCCGCGGCAAGGAGGAGGCACGTGCTCGGACGGCTGTGTCCGTCCGGAGGCCGGGCTGGATGCGGCAGGCACGGCTGGGGCTGTGTAGGAACAATGGGCCTGTGATACTCACTTTAGTAAGCCTGCTCCCTTCAGAAGTCCCCGGGGTCACCGCAGCAGATGAAGGAACGGCAAAGACGGGATGGGGACAAGTGAAATTTGAGTAGTAATCTGTCAGCCATCTCGGCCCCTCTGAACAAGGGGCTGCGCGCATTCTCCGAGGCTCCGGATGGCAGACCCAGGCCGATGGGGAAACCGCAGGAGAGCGGACTTCTCATTCCCAGAAGAACCTTCCGGCAACATGCTCTGCTCTGATAGGGAATGGCGGGCAGCTCGTGGGCCCCAGCCCTGACACTGAGGACAGGGTCTGGCCTCGGGGACACGGGAAGGGGGCCAAGTTCACCTCTGCCCGAGATCTGAATACTCTTTGACTCTGTGTCATGGCCTGATGCTCCGCAGACAACGCCAACTGCTCAGAAGGGTGGAGAGCGAGGGCTCTTGCTCACTTTATTGATTTCCTCCGATCCATTTCTGATGAGAGTCCATCTGGCGCAGTGAAAGCTTTTTCGCGCCGCATCCACAGGTCTCAGCAAGCCCCACTCCCTCCGCGAGTCACCGGGGTCCCTGCACACAGCCAGCCCTCTCACTCCCGGCACCGAGAAGCACAATCGACTGGGGGAGAGCAGTTCTTAAGTAACATTGCTGTTTCCAGTCGGCAAAACATAGATGCTTTTTGCCGTTCGAGAGATTGATTCCTTACGATATGATTAATTGCCTATAAAACAGAAAATCCATCAAAGACAAAATATTTTTCCCTTCACAAAACACAAATTCCTACAATGTCCTCGACCACCTGTGACATTCTGTTACTAGGCATCTTCTGCCCAGAGATCTCTCTGGGCTCACTTTCTGCTCTGTCTTCCCTGGGCTCTTGGGAGATCAATGACCTATGACAAACGGGGGGGACAGCTGGTGCCAGTCTGCTGGTTCTTGAAAACGGAGAGGAAAGTTCTGCCCTGGGCCTGCTCTGGGCGAGGAGCCCCATGGGGATGCCATGAGAGATGATTCCATTCCCAATGTCAAAGGCACTGTTGGCGCGCCATGTTGGCCTTGCCTTCCAAACAGATCCAGAGTCCTGGCACTTTCCCTACCCACTGTGACTCCCTACTCCACAGCTGGCAATGGCGGCGAGCTGGTCAAGTACATTTGACCAGTGCTGTCCCTGAGGGTTGTGGGGACACGACCTATAGCCCCCTGACCTCTTTCACCAGGAAGCTGCTTCCTCCTGACCAGGCTCTGTGTCTCCGTCTCAGCTCCTCTGAGGGCAGCAGCCCGAGCAATCCCGTTAAAACCCAGGTCGCATCCTAAGACTGCTCAGCCCAACCCCTAAGGGCCCTCACCCAACCAGAGCAAACCCCAGAGTCCTCCAAGGGCCGTGTCGCCTCTGCATCCAGCTCGCCCAATGCACCCACACCCAGCTGCATGGCTGGTCTGCCTGCGAGGCACCTTCCCCATGGGCCTCTGTGTGGCCGGCCCCCTCTCCTCCTCTGAGTCTCCAAGGCGAACATCACCATCTCGGGGACCCTCCCAGCCTCTCCTGTTAAGATCTCAAGGCCCCTTCTCACTCCTCATCCCTCGCCTCTGCTCCAGGGTCCCCACGGCACTTAGCACCGCTGACCAATGGCACAGCAGGCCTACCCGATTGTTTCTATCGCCTCCCTCCAGGGAGGCAGCGTTTCTGAAGGCAGGCTTCTCTGTCTTGTTCACTCTGCCTGGCCCGTTGTAGGGCTTCGTGAATATCTTTCGAAGGAATCAATGTTTGAGTGGGTGGGAGGCAGGGGTGGATGGGAGGATAGATGGATGGAAAGACGGATGGATGGATCCCTCCCCCCAGCTCAGAGACAGGCCAGCGTGCTGTCTGGGAAGGGCCTAAACTCGTGACTCTTGGGGCCACCCGTGGAGCCACAGAATGAGGTCACACTGGTGCAGCCGAATAAGACATCAAGCACGGAGCTAACAAAGACACGTTGACAGCAGTAGAAAGGGTAATGAGGGGACAGTGGAGGCACAGCTTTGCAGCAGAGTCCCCAGTGTCACCTGGCAGCCTCTGTTCATGGTCATGCCTGTGGCTTCTCATGGTAAGACCCTGCTGACACCCTGCCCTCGGGTTCCCCAGAGCTTCAGACCCAGGCTTGGCCGAGCACTGGTTCTTAGGATCCCCTCCAAAGCTTATTACTCGCACTCACATCTCGGTCACAGGGTCAGTTTCGGGGAGAGCCCGACCAAAGACAGGCCCCAACACCAATAAACGTAGCTGACACAAACGTGTGGCATGTAAAAAGTAGTGATCACCTCAGGGTCGTCCCGAGAGGCTCTGAAAATGTGCACAGTTATTAGCAACCTCTCGCTGACTGGGGAGAACTTCCGGCCTGGGGAGCGGCCGGCCCATTGGAAACGCAGCTGAGAGCGGTTGCCTGTTCCCAGCTGCGCCCCAGACAGGGCGACGCTTTAATTTCCTGTTCCGTGCAGATTGATTCCTTGAATTCTTATTTTCATTGATCTTTTTATACCGTCCTGCAGGAGGAAAAGCTCGCATGTGCAGCTCAGAGCCTTCTGTATTCAAGCAGCTCCCGGGCATCACGCACGCAGGAGGAGCAAGCTCAGGGCATGCATGATGCCCAGGGTCCCGTCCGGAAGGCGGCCCCTGTCAGGGGAAAAGCAAGTTAACGTTAGGAACTGAAATGTGCATAGACTGGGTTACACTTTAAGTACACGGGCAGTTACATCATCTGTTTTTTTTTTCAATGTAACATTCGTGAGCACCAATGACACTGTCTGCTTCAAGCTGATGTCACCCCTGGGGGTCGGGTGCTGGCCTGGGCTCCTTGTTTTTCCCTTCACAGTTTGAGTCCCTCATAGAGTAACCACCTATCCCTGTGACTTTGCTCCTCTCCAGCATGTCACCTTCTGGAGAACTGACACAGTGTCTCATTCATCATCGTCAACCCACAACCAACCTCATGCTTTGTGGACACTCAGGAGATACTGGCCCAGTGAAGGATGGATGCATGGGTGGATGGATGGATGGGTGGGTGGGTGCTATTCTGTGGGTTTCTCTCTGTCTCATAGGCGTCAGGAAACCCTTTTCCCAAGCATCTCCCTTAAGATGGTCATGTTTTAAAAGCTACTTTGGAGGGAGATATATGAGGTGTGTCTGGAAAAAGTCCAGCCGTCGTTAACATAACGAGAACAGTGTGTGTGACACAGATGTGACCCAGCAGCCAAGGAGAGTGGTCTGGAACGCACATGTGTGAACAATGACGACTTCACTGTACTAGTCAGTGGGGGTGGTAGACGCCATTGAGTGAGCATGTGCACTGTGTGGCTGTCTCATTCAAAATGACTGAGTGAGTAGCGCAGCGGGTAGGCATCAAATTTTGCATTAAGCTTGTAGATTTCTCTGTGGAAACTACTTGGATGACTTACAAGGCCACAGCTGTGGGCAACTGCTGATTGGCAGCTTCAGCAGGACAACGTGCCCTCTCATGCAGCACGTCTCGTGCAGAGTTTTTTGGCAAAACATCAAGTCACCCAGGTGACTCAGCCCCCCTACAGCCCAGATTTGGTGCCCTGTGACTTCTGGCTTTTCCCAAAACTAAAATCACCTTTGACAGGGAAGAGATTTCAGACCGTCAATGAGATTCAGGAAAATACAATGGGGCAGCTGATAGTGATTGGGAGAACTTCATGAGGTCCCAAGGTGCCTACTTTGAAGGGGACTGAGATGTCATTGTCCTGTGAACAATGTTTCTTGTATCTTGTATCTTCTTCGATAAATGTCTCTATTTTTCATATTTCATGGCTGAATACTTTCTGGACAGACCTCACATGTTTGTATATAGAGTTTGCCTTTAATAAGATAGTTTAACATGTTTACTTTGCCATATTGACCGATTTGCTTGGTTTTAATTCTGTCATCTTCGTTTACGACATCTATTTTTTATGTTTCCCTCATGTTTCCCATGTATTTCCCTTCCAGCTTTTCGCCATATTGCCAGAGCTATTCTTGCCTTCATGTGTCTTTATGATTTATGTGTTTACTGTTTTTTTTAAACAATGCAATGGCTCAGTTTGTAACATAGGTCAAAACTATGGCAACAATTTAACTTTGTGCTCACCCGTGAGGAAGGGCATCTCGCTCCTCCAGGCAGGATGAAAGGGTTAGTTTGTAGCGTGTCATGTGGCTTTTTTCTTTTGCCATAATTCCCTCCCAAGATTTTGTGGAAGGCTTGGGAGTCTAAAACGCAGATCAGTGTCATTAAATTATTTTTATGTAACCGATCATCTCCTTTGAGCACAATATTTTTCACTCTTGATTAGGTTATATGATCCAGTTATCCGTGTTTACACACTCGCTAACTGGCCTTTCACGCAGCTGGCTTTGACCTGCCTCCAGATTTAGTCACTAACCCGTTTGTTTCCAAGAGGTCATCTCGGACAACTGCATGAAGGGAACGAGAGCCCTTCCAGTTCTGAGGGACACGTGGCCACAGGAAGGGATGAGACTCGGCGGCATCGGGTGCCGGGACCCCCATTTCCCACCCCAGCTCGGGAGCTGGTGCCCCACCGACTGGTTTGAGAAGGAGACGGTGTGTCGGCCTGTTCATCTTGTTCAGTTTTGGCAAGTTACCGGTGTTCCTGGAATTCCGAAATCTTCACAAAGATATGTCTACTTATGTGCTTCTCTTCCAAAAATCCAAAATGCAAATAGCTTCCCTTTTCTCCCCAATTATAGAAGTAATCAACCTTCAGCTCTCTTCAGGGGCCACCCTGCTCACTCCTCTGATTGGACACAAAGCCAAATGGGCGTGCTTTTCTGTTTACGACGTTCCCTCCTCTCTGGAGTGCGTCCCCAGAGGTCTCCGAGGTGCCAGGTGGCTGTCCCAGAGCTGTCCTCCAGTTTCGGAAGCAGGTCATCCACATGGGGGCAGGGGACCTCCTCCCGCTGAGCCCCTTCCTCCGAACTGGCGCTATCCAGATGTCCCACGATCGTCTGTGTGCTGGCTGTTCGGAGAGGGATGAGACCGTCCGTGAGTCCTTTCTAAGCCCTTTTAGCCCCAGATGATGTTGTGTGTGCTCAGGGCTGGGGGTGGGGGGTAGGTCGGCCTCTGCCAGAGGCCCTGTGATGCCAGAGTGTGGCCTTCACCAAGAGCCCACGGGGAGAGGGTCCCCTTTACCAGCTCTGCCCCACCAGGAGGAGGACCCCTGGGAACCCCACAGCATTGCCAGGACCCCTGCCCGCCTCTGCCTTACCTCCAGTCCTCTGACAAGCTGGGAACTTGGCTCTGAAGCAGCTTCCTGGGTGCAACACTGTCGGGAGCAGCGTGGGCTGGAGAATTTCATAACCGTGCCTAAGGCCTCCTGCTGGTGTTTCTACTGGCTTCCCTGCCCACAGCCCCTTCTCTAACCTCCTGGAAGCCCTCCTGATGTCCAGCCCCGACAGCCCCGACCCCCAACAGAGCCCTGGTTCCTTCAGAGGGGCCTCGGTGCCCGTCTCTGACCTGCTTCTGCGAGGCCCCCGCCTCCTCTTACCAGAAACACCGTGCTGAGCCCAAAGCAGGCCAGCGGCTTCGGAAAAACTCTCTGAAACAATAGGCCAGATCCTCTGCAGTTTTTAATTCTCCTGTAAACACAAGGGCTAGCTCCTATTCCTGGCTGATGGTAAATAAGGAAGATTTGTCTCTTCACGTGTCTTTGAGAAAGAGGCCACGTGTTTCTAGTCTTTATCCCCGTTAACACCCCTCCAGCTGCAGGTAACACGCGGCTGCCCCTCACGTGCCACCTGTTGGCATGGTCGGAGTACAGGGAGAGCACACTGTGAGTGCTGGAGAGACAGATATTTGATGGTAATATTTTATTCTTTCTTCCAGAGCGTTTGAAAAGGGTCTTGACCCACCCATCACGAGAAGCAATTATTTCTCTGGACAGCTTCCTGACATCCCCAAGGAGAGAGAGATGACAGGTAATTAGGGGAAAGCAGGCCATGGGTCCCCCATCTAACATGGCAAGGGGGTGCTCGCAACACCTAATTCATCAGCGCATGTTTTTTCTGCCCGGGCCAAGTCCGCAGCCTTATTTGGTGAATGGAGAAGGAGGGAGAGAAAGTCATTCTTCACCTTTTCCAGAAATGTATTTTTGTTTTGGTCCATTTCCCAAATAAATGATGGTCTTGTCCTACTTGCTGCGCTGGTGGAATTCTCAGGAGCATCATTTAGTACATTTAAAAGGCGTGCAACACCCAAACATACTTAAAATGAAGAAAAAAAAAGAGCAAAACAGAATGCTGAGTCGTTTGCCTTTTCTACTGGCTCCAGTTGGCATGGAATTGCCGCGACCCTCCCAGGCACGGTGCTGCTTCGGGAGGCAGCACAAATCACAACGTCAGGAGCCGGGGCGTTTTGTGTCCACGGACCTCATTAGGCTCGTCCCCTCGCGCTCCAGCGAAGGCCCCTCTCCTCTGGGAATTTCCCATCACGTGCGTGCGTCCAGGTGTGGCTCAGCAGAGTAAGTCTCAGCATATACAAGCTAATGATGCCTGTGGTTTCGAAACTTTATTGTTATTATTTGTGCCGGACATTTAAAAGATCTGTAGACAGGCTGTTAAGAGGAGCTGAGCGCCGAGGACATTATTAGGCCTTATTACCCGTTATTCCCCGCAGATGTTGTGCATTTGAAGCATCCCAAAGGGTCCTCAGGAACGCCAGGTATTCTGCACCTTCCCTTTCCTGGCAGATACGGACCCTCCTTGTTCCCCATTAAAGAAGCAAGAACCCTGAGCATGCAGTGTGTTCCCCGGGCGGGGGAGGGGGTCTCCCTGCAGCGGCGTCAATCTGGAAAGACTCGGAGACAGGTCAAAGAATGAGAGACGCTTTGGCTGTCCGGTCTGGAAAGAAAAGTGCATGCCGTGTGTGCAATTCAGCATCATGGACGTTCCCGTTTGGAAAGGGAGCTAAGCGATGTATATGACGGCGATGACATAAATCACACCAGCCACACGCAGAGGAACAGTTTCCGAGGCAATTTCTGTTTTCAATGAGAAGGAAAGTGAGGCACAGCAAACGTGACGCGTGTTCGCGTGGGCTGAATTCCCGGCCGGGGCCCGGCGATCTGCTCGTTGCGGTCAGAAGGGTTTTTTGGCTGTTTGTCAGCTAAGACACATCCTGGGGAAATTATAATTTGACCAGCAAAATGAGTCCTGCGAGCTCCATGATATTAAACCCCGTCGCAAAGCATAAGTTAAAATAACGAGGAACTGGCTTTAGAGAAGACATGCAGAGGCACCTAACGGTAAACAAAGACCACATTATTGCATGTAAGAACTCAATATGTGACAGATAAGCGCCCGTTTAGGGAAAAGAAGAAGACAGAACACAGGATGCGGCAGGATGCAGGGAGGGCTTGGCAGTGCCCTGGAGACAACAAATCCAGAAAGGAGCCGGATGGGTCTGTGCGGACTGGCACTCCTGCCAGCGGCTTCCTGTTGGCTCGGCCGATGGAGGGAGATGGCAGGTCCCGGGAAGGCAGGAGGGTGGTGTAGATGGGGCAGGGTCCTCTGGGCCAGATGGTGGCCGGAAGCCTGCTGACCTGTCCTCAGGGCCACCAGTCGGCTGGGGCAGCCTTCCCCTACAGACGCTCAGGCGAGGGAACTGCTCACTTTCTACCCCTTCAGGAGGGGGCCCGATCATGCTCCCAGCCAGTGCCAGGCCCCTGTGCTGACTGTCACCGGTTGGTTTCCCCTAGCCCTGCCAGCATGCTGTGATGGTCCCCAGGCTGCCCTGTTACCCCATCATAATGGGCCATCGGACTCCTCCTGGGCCACTGAGCAATACAGGTGCCCTGGGGTGTAGCTACAACATTGCCACTTCACATGAAGTTCAGAATCAAGTTCATTCACTCACCCAGGACTGGAGATAACACCGAGACCTTGACTCATGCTCACCTGACATGTGCCACATGTGCTGATGTGAAGGAGCATCATACTCTCACTCGGTGGCTCTCTGCTGGGGGCCAGCCCCCCTTCCCACCAGGGGACATGGAGCAATAATGCCTGGACACAGTTTTGGTGGGTATAACTCGGGAACAGGGTACTGCCGGCCTCCGGGGGAGAGGCCAGGGAGGCTGCCACGCCTCCTACAGTGCCCAGGATGTCCTGCTGTCACCCCAAAGAACAAGTCACTCCAGAACACCAGCAGCGAGCCCTGGTGTGACTGTCAGCAGATGCATGACATTCAGAGCTGGGAAGAGTCAACCAGCCCATTTGGAAAACAAAATTTCCAGGGTCAGGGGGCTTAGTGTTTGATGCTTGTAACTTTGTTCCGTTTTTCTTAAGAGAGTCCCGTATTGTCTAAGCTTCCTGTTCCACAAGACCGGGGGTCTTCCCTGTGTGTGTGTATTAAAGAATATTCCAAACAGAGAAAAATGAACTGAAGCTTAGCACCTCTGTAAACCAGAATACCAGCTCCTGTAATAATAAGAAGAAGCCAAGTGGAATTGTTATAAGAGGCAGAAAAGAAAGTGAGTGAACGGACCCAGCAGAGCAGAGCAGACCCAGGATAAAACAGTATCTCACGAACTTCTGAAAGCAGTGGACTAGCAGTGGACTTGGGCCGAATGACGGCATCAACAACGGGGTAAGCTGCGAGCGATTGGGAGAAAACCTAACTTATATTCAGACTTTATACCAGAATTCCCAAATAAAGGTTGAATTATTACAAGCACATTCATAGCAAAAACTCAGCAGAAATATGTAAGATAAAATGTTTGTACAAATGACATCAAATTACATAAAATTAACACGGGTAACGCCCTGTGAGAATATTCATGCGTACTTGGAAGGACTCACAGACCCTAATAAGAAAATGAGTCGAGGCCACACGCCAAAACTCTGCATGTAAAAGAAAGTAAACATAATAAGCCCGCACCGCACAAAGAAGCAAGTATAGAAGTCAGTGTGAAGCACAACTCGAAACATGAGGCAGAGAAACAGTTTCCACAACCCCCTTTGTCGCTGACGAGACTGGCACTCCAGCAAGCACGTGCATGTCTACGTGCACCCGGGGGCGAGGTCCGGCTGGTCACACTCTGTCACAACTAGCCCTCGGCAGACGGCCAATCACGGCAGCCCCAGCACTAGCCCGCTCTCCCCCCTTACAACCCTGAACCCAGAAGACGAGTTTGAAGGAAGTGGTTAAATAGAAGATATAAGCTATGTTTTAAAAGGCAAGGGTCACCGTAAGATTTTTTAGAGGAAAAAAGTAACAACTTAAATGTTGAGTAACAGGGAAATGAGTAAGTAAACGTGGGTGCTTTAGTTGGATGGAATAGTTCATGACCGTGAAGCATAGCGTGAGAGATCGGGTGGGAACGTGGGGCAAGTGTATGGTCTACAGCCGTGAAGTGAATCCGCCGCAGGAATTCGGAGCCAAGGTGAGCGGTGCCTACGCCCGCCCACCCATCACAGTGGAGAGCAGGAAGCTAGCTTCAACACCTCTTTGTCCCTTTTGTGGGGGTGGTGTGATGTGGAGGAGGGCAGGGTGCTCAGAACTGATGGGAAATTGCCAGACACCACAACTGCATTAAGGAAGACAAGAGGGGATCCCCCACATTTTATAAAAGAACCCATATTTCCATACTGTGGTTCTATTAACGCTCTGCCTATCAGGACCGGGCCCTCCTAAATGTCAAAGCCAGCTCGAAGATGTCCAGGATGGGATAGAAACCAGGAGGTCTTGGCAGGTGATATTTAAGCATCAAAAGAATTCCAAACAAAAGCAAAAAGCTTACATTCACTTGCTCGAAAGCGTTTCCTTTCTTCTCACTCTTTCATTCCCGGTCACAGACTCCACTAGACACCAAACAGAACATCATTTGCCACTCGGGGAGAGAGGCGGCCCATAGCCACGTTAGCCTTTCAGACGGAAAGCTCCAGAGTCAAGTTCCAGTCGGGAAACGGGTGTTTTAGCGCAGTTAAAAGTAAGGAGCGGGAATACTGTGAAACCCGTCAGAGGCTTCAGCTTGATTACACAGCCTGTCTGCGTCAGCCAGGCCGGGCAGCCCACCAGTCCCCTGCGGCCCTCGAGGCTGATTCCTGGCCCCTGCGTCTCCTCCTGAGTTCATGCTCCTGGAAACTCAAGATGGACCCCTTCGCTCCAAAGGTGGTGTTCTCTCCGGGAGGCACGTACCACTGACAGAATAAACACTTCTACATTACAAATCAAACAGAAGGCAAGTTCATAGCACATAGGCTCATTTTCTACCAAAAGCTTCCTTCCGCAAGTATGTTCCTTGTCTGCGGGGTAGGTGGGTCTCCAGGTCCTCTGGAGCTGATTCCCTCATCGTCACCCTGGGGGAGGGTCAGTGGGGAACCCTCCAGCTTTGTGTGAAATCGGCACTTAGAACATCAGTGCTTGGCATTTGGTTAGCACCATGTAGCCGCTGTTATCATCATCATCATCATCATCATCATCATCATCATCGTTATTGCTGTGTGTGTTTTCTGAGACTCGCGGAGAATGTTCTGGGGGAAGATCAACAGGCTGAAACGGAACGCTTGGGGATGCTGGCATCCACACAGCGGTCCCAAAGGCCTTGACCCAGGATGATGCTGCAGCCCCAGGAGATCCGAGGGGAAGCACCAATGAAAGGGATGGGGTTCGTGGCCCCAGAGAGTAAACTCATACAACATTCAAGGTCAAGTATATCGTGGGTGGGATCTGAATCACAAACTATGAGCCACATCTGGAGGCTTTTTGTCAGGACGGGGTGTTAATTTTGAGTTGGCCAGCTGACAGCTGGGGAACTCTGGAGGGGGACAGGAGGGACCTAGAAGAAAAAAATAAACTGTTTGACTTCTGTTTTTTAAGGGAGGGTGAGAATGGCACTGGCTGGTGTGGCTCAGTGGATTGAGCGCTGGCCTGCGAACCAAAGGGTCCCAGTCAGGGCACATGCCTGGGTTGTGGATCAGGTCCCCAGTAGGGGGCACAGGAGAGGCAGCCACACATTGATGTTTCTCTCCCTCTCTTTCTCCCTCCCTTCCCCTCGCTCTGAAAATAAATAAATAAAATCTTTTTTTTTTTAAAAAGAGAGGGTGAGAATGACGAGGGACAACACTAGCCCGTAGCTTGATAGGTTACAGTGGTGGTTCTGTTTTCGTCCTTCCTTCCTACGGCCACAGGTGGCTCAGGAGTGACCTCTGTGCTGACCTTGGACACAGCTTCGCCCAGGAGGGTAAATGTGATGCATGCAGAGGCTCAAGATGTACCTGCGTGAGTGGTCTCCCTGTGTCCCTCTGCGGTCACAGAAGAATGGGCTGGCTAGGCTTCCATGGCCTAAGTAACCACGGCCAGAGCCACCAGGGGCCTGTTACCCCAGCAGAGGTCACCGTGGGTCAGCCAACAGCACGGAACCAGGACATGGCTCCCGGCAGGGCCGCCTGGACAACGCCCTCCGCAAGCCAGACAGAAATCGTCATGCGTCATATTTCCCCAACGTTTCTACCATCCAGCGGCATCTGCTCCTCTCTGCCACGCCCACCCAGGGTCAGTCGCTCGCTGAGAAACCTGTTTATTCAGCATGTTCTCCGTTCTCGGCACGGGGCCAGCTGCCAGACCCTCACGGGGAGCCGGCCGGCTGAGCTCCCTGGGGACCCCTTGATCTCTCTGCATCTTCTCTAGCTCCCCTGGAGTACTACCTGCACGCTGTAACCAGAGTGACAGTCAGTGTCCACACCTCCCTATGTGATGCCCTGCTAAGCCCTCCCATGGCTCCCTCACCTCTCAGGGAAGACACCCCTAACACGGACCCAGGGTTCTTCCCTCAGCTACATCTCCCAGCACACTTCCTGTTGACCATTGGGCTTCCTGGTCACCGCGCTTCCTCTTAGCAGGAGGCTTTGTACTTTCTATTCCGTCTGTTGGGAGTGCTGGTCCCTGCAGTCCCTCGATGGTTGACTCATTCTCCAACAGGACCAACAAGTTCAAGTCCCGGTTACCGGCTCTCACCGTGCGGTGGTCGGCTTCTACCGCCCAATAAACATTTATTGAAGGAATGCTGGACATGATTTCTGTTTCGAATATAAGAAACAAGACCCAGGAAGGTCATGTAACTAACTTGATATGGTACACTGGCTACATATGTCAGTCTGAAGCCAAACCCAGGGTCTCTGATTCCGTGTCCACTTTCTCAGGCTTCCTTGCCCCCCACCCGGGGCTGCACCCTCAGAAGGAGCCAGCGCCTCCAGCCCATTGCAACCTGAGCAGATGGCTTCACTTTGTCCAGCCTCCTGGCCGGTGGCCAGCCGAGCATCCGGACACGGCTGCAGATCAGCGTCCTGGGGCTGAGTCCCCTGTGCCCAGCGTCGCTCTGCACCACTACCACCACCCCCCACCACCCCCCACCCCCGACTCCCAGAGAACAGGACGTTTCCCTTTGTTTCCACAAACTTCTCTGACCTTTCCTTTCCATGATCTGAAACAAAGTCTGCCCCGTGCAGGAGACATCAAAAGGATACACTTGTTTCAAAGGGCCAGCAGCCCTTGCAGCGGCTTTGTCTCTGTGGGTGCAGAGAAAGGCCTCCACAGTCCGATTTCCATTAAAAGTGGATCGTTAGGCCACCGTCCTGAGGCACTGAGGACGTGATTAATGTCCTGACGCGGTGATAGATGACAAGCGTAATGGAGCCTGAAGGAAATTAACGACACTGCGAATCTTTAATAGTGGCCGGGCTGTCAAAAAGAGATACCTCCGTCACAATGTAACGCTTTGAAAAGCCCAGGGAGGTCTGGTGACAACTGAGTAGAAACTTTGTATGTGTGTGAATGAGGGATAGGGAGACACAGAAAATGAAAATAATTAAATCTGTCAGAGTGGAGGGACCAGGCTAGAGTCTTTTATTTTAATTTTCTTTAACATTATCATGATGAAAACTTTAAAAAATCAAACACCCAGCGGAATGCTGTCTTCCTCAAAATCTATGCATGTGTTTCATGAGAATACAAAGATTGAGTGGCTGTGTGCCCTTTCCCTCTACCTCCAGCCACAAAACCCCTCCAGCCCCACCCTGCAAACGTCAGCTGCGTGGAGGCTCATTGTTCCTGAGACTTCTCCTTGAAGGGTTTGGGAAAATGTACACTCTCTGCCGAGAGGAAAAGGTCAGATGTCAGCAGAAAGAATGCTGGGGGACAATGGGTCATTGTGATGCCCGAGCTCCGATTAATCACCTTCATCTTCGGGGAAGCTCTGAGCAGAGCTGCTGGAGAGGTAGGGGCAGCCTCCAGGAACCGGGGCTGTTCTGGGCAAATGGACGAGTCTCCGGATGTAACGGGACTCGTGGTCTGGAAGATCCATCCGGCACACGAGAACCTTTAATTAAATCCCCACTCCCTCAGACCCTGGCTTGTCTCACCACTAAATGAACAGGAATATTATTTAAGATCATAAATAAAAAGCCTGGGAAATGAACGATCCCAGAGCGTCAGCCGCACTGGAAGATGTTGCTGCTTCATGCCGGCTAGCTGCCCCTGGCAGCGGGCACCGAACGAGGCTCCGGACTCTGAAGCCAACCCATGCCGTGCCCATGCCGAGGTCCCCTATGGGGAGGCTGGTCATTTCAGAATCCCATCCAAGGAAGGAGCTCCCCTGCCCAAGTTTGCAAACTCGTCACCGCATTGCTTGGCAATGGCACAATTACCTGAGCACCCTAACAATGCCTCGTCGATGTCTCAGTTACGTCTTCAAGGAGCCGAGGGTGATTTTCCGTCATAACAGCCTCAGCCTTGAAGACTCAGCCCCCAGACCCTGAACTTCGTGAGGGTGAGGGGCTCTCTGGGCGGCAGGTGTCCTGTTCTGGGCCGGGCCTGCACTTCCTCGCTTTCCTTCATCAGAGCCCTGTTCACAGACGTGCTCGCTGAGGCGGGGAGGGAGGGACACGGCCGGCCTGAGACCAACCCTTGGTGACACAGGGAGCCGGGACTGGAAAACCACCAAAGCCAGAGTCTCTCCCAGCTTCTCTCTAAGTTCGGTCTCCCTTTCCTGTTTTCCTGCAATCCAGAAGAGCATTCCTCAGCGGTTGACTCCGCCATCCCCCCTGATGTGTGTGTGTGTGTGTGTGTGTGTGTGTGAGTGTGTATATATACACGTATATGTATATGCGTATGTATATGTCTGAGTTCTCCAGTGTTTTAGAATCCGAGGCCATCTACAAGTTCTATAGCTCAGCAATTCTTTCATTTCCTGAAACGGGAGGCAGTACCGTTTTCGTCTGCAGGTCGTAAACTCGGTCAGCCGGCGTCCAGTCATGTCCCTTTGGCTCGGGGCAGGGAGGAGGCCTGGTCACCTTGAAGAGGGACGCCTCCCTCCTGGGTGAGCCAGCGGCACACGCCGCGAGGCCGCTGGCACCACTTCAGTCTCTGGGCTCCGCTGGGAGTGTCTCTCCCAGGTGTTCTTAATTTGGAAGTTGTTTCCCGTCGACGGTCAGCCTGGCAGGGCCGTAAATACCTGACTTCAGCATTTTCCACGGCTCGGAGAACTTCGCAGCGGTCACTTCAAACGCGGCTGCAGGATTTTCTCCGCTCCTTGAAGGCCGTTCTGTAAATTAGGGACTTGGTAGCCGGTCTGTCGCTGGCTCCAGGCACCGTTTCCCCCCGACTTTGATGTCTAGAAGTGCATAGTGCTCTCCAGGCCTAAAGCACGTTTAGGGACATCTCTTAAGCATATATAAGCGTAGCTCTTGTGAATGGATATTTTTCCAGTTAATTTCTCTTCCACCTGGGGACCCTCGTATTTAATGTTAAACAGATCTGTGCCAGCTGTCTTTCCGGTCATCATCCCTTCTGCTCCGCCCTGTCCCACAGCCCTCCCCAGGACGGTCCCTCCCTGCAATGCCCTCCCTCCCCCAGCCTACCTGCCCTTGGGTCATTTTAATTAATATGTCCTAATAACCATGTTAATATTAATACATCATGTTAATCAGGAATAAATCAAATTTGTGTCTTCTAAGGACATACCCACATAACTAATCAGACTTGTAAAAAATTACATTCCTTTGACGTTATACGGATTTTTTATTTGGCACTACTTGAGCCATTGAAAATTATAAAAGACCACTGAAAATTCCTTTGTACATCTGCTCCTCTAAGCGATCGTTTCCTGTCGGTGTTGCAGTTCTCGAGGCAGGAAGACGCCCTCCTCGCCCGGTGAGAGAATTAGGACGCGCTCACCCACACCGCCGGTGGACACGCAGCCCTCACTGACGCAACGGTCCGCGGTGCCCACGGAGGCACTTTGTTGGTGGTCTGCTGCCTGCCATGTTCTCATAAGATGCTGATAAAGAACGCACTTAGAGAAATCGCTCACATAATGAATCTTTGACAACTTCCTTAGGAAATAATTGTATGTCCCCATAAGATCTTCCTGCCTCTCGTCCTGAATTTCCTTCTGACAGATTGGATGGCTCGGTAGGGCGACATGTCAGCGGTGCCTTCTGGTGCCAGCGTGCAGTGTCATAAAGGGTCATGAAGCCGGAGAGCAGGCAGGGACCTGCCCAGGGCAAAATCACACGGACCGTGTGGCCGTTCCTGTCTCTGGGCAATTCACATGGAACGGTGTGTTGCCCGGAAAATAATCTCAGTCTTCAACGGGAAGGATTCTTTTTGAACAACAGCACCTTGAGCATGATTTGGGGGGGGGGTGTCTCTGCTGTGTGTAAGAAATGGTCACGTTAACTGTCCACCACTGAGTCTGCAGGACCATCTGTCTCCTTGAGGTGACATGGGGATCGGAGAGCTGCCTCCGCAGGACTGGAGAAGCCAGGACTTTCCTGATTCTCTGAAGTGCCCCCTGGACCCAAATCCAGTGAGACGTGAAGACCTGGCCCTTCCAGACAAACTCAAGAGCAGGCTGGCTGAGCCGTGACGGTCTGGGGCAGCCACTGTCCACACCTGTGCTTGCCCTCTCTGAGGAAGACCCTCACCGACCTTGTAACCTGGGTCCCTTCACCTTTCCCAGCCCATCTCTTTTTCCCCAGAGGAAGTTTTCCTCCACCTCCACCTCTCCCCTCCTGGCTCCAGCGTCCAGCCCTCTGCGTGACAGCCCCCCTCCCTTCAGGGACACCAGTCACCCTCCTCTGTGCCATCTTGACACTGTTGACTTTCTGCTTAGTGACCTGATTCTGCTTCCCTCAGCAGTGGTGTCCCACGACAGGACAGGGACTTCCCGCTGTCACGGCCAAGGTCTGACAGCGAGCGGCGCCCCGTGAACACTGCTCGCGTGCGTGGCAGTGGACAAGGCTCAGGCTCCGACTCTGATCGCTCCGTAGCTCTCCAATGTGACCAGAGGCATCTCCCACTTCAAAACTCAGAGCTCAAGCTATTTCACAAAGTCCTGTTCAGATGACACAGCAGAGCGCGGCCCGATGAGTCCTTCTGCGAAATCACGTCTGGAACACAGTGCCCAGGGTGCCACACGCCCTACAACTCTTATCTGGACATCAGCTGTATTTGCTACTCACAGTAAAAGTTTCAGGGTACCTCCAACAGAAAGCGATTCAGGTCTACGGAGCCCAGGCCAAGGGCACGGGCTGTGTTAGGGGAAATTCTGGGCCAGCCTCAGATGGAGCCAACAACAGGGTCGGGGGCGGGCTGGGAGAACAGGAGGCCCGAAAGGCTGTGGACCTGCTCAAGGCGGGGTCAGGGGGCACATACCCAGGGCACAGCTGTTTCACGTGCAGAATTCAAACTCATCATCAGGTAAAACTCTGTCTCACGGGTGTCAGCCTATAACGACATTCCAGAAGTAGATGGGGACATTCAATAACCAATTTCTCCACGGGCCTCATCACAGGTCTCAAAATGCCCCAGAAGGGGGCCCCCGGCTGTGGAGAGGAATGACCCCCAGCACTGGGGAAAATGAGGGCTCACCCAGGGTGCAGATTCGGATGCCGGGCCTGGGTTCAGCTCCAAGGACAAAGCCGGGAGCCGGGGACTTGGGGGCAACCGTGCTGTCCTATGGATATTCTCTCTTCCCAGCCCTGACTCTCAAACTATCCCTCTGTCCCACAGGCTTCTCCATCTCACACCAGACGGATGGAGTCACCCCCCACACCCCCTTACCCCGCCTGACTTATCAGCGGCACCAACGCCTCGGAGTGTCTGCACCCAGAAACCAGAGGCTCACCTTGGAGCCACATCCGAAGACGGTCGTCCTGAAACTCTTTCAGGCCCGACCTCTCCCAGCCACTCCCCCGACCAAGGCGGCCGTAATTCAACAGCACCACCCACCCACCTGAAGGACTGCAGGGGCTGCCCGACTGGCCTTGGTAGACCTGAGCCCGAATCCGAAACACTCCTTCCTCCCAACAACTGGGAATGCCTCTCTTCCTCCTGGAATGTTGCCCTGGCCCCCCGTTGCTGAGAGACCCCAGGTACAGCTCCTTGGAGGAGGGGGTGCCCAGGCCCCTTGCCACCCCTTCAGGTCCATCCCAATGTCCCATCCTTTCCCCTGACATTCAGCCATGGGGCACCCCTGCTCAGGCCAGGCCACTGTGCTTATAGAGCGGTACTGTTCCCTCTACCCAGACCCCACCCATCCCTACCGTGGCCTCTAGAAAGGGACCTGGTTGGCTTTCCCAAACCCAATCCAGTGTTTGGGTCCTTACGGAAGCCTTCCCAGGTCGCCGCAGAGAGCCCAGGACAATGATGGTGTTCTTCACTCTGCCGCACTCCTGGTGCCCAGCACAGGCTGAGATGTTGGCAGGGTCGGGGGCGGGGATGGCACCGTTGGGAATGAGCGTGAAAACAGCCACTGGTCGTTATAGCAGAAACAGTCTTCCGCTGAAAGGTCCGTATTTTGCTGTATCTAATGCACACCCACGTTTTAGGCTCATACTTTCAGGAAAAAAACTTACGTTTTAATTTTTTAACTCAATTTTTTATTTATTTATATTGAAATACTCGTTTTTTGTATTATAAAGGAATTTTATTTATTTTATGGTACAAGAAATTTTATATTACAAAACACAGGAACAGATGCAAGGTATTTCAGGTACTACCCATGTATAAGGCACATCCTTATTTTTCTCTCAAAAACTTGGGCAAAACAGTGTACATTATACACAGCAAAAATATGGGTAATTGCCGACGACCTTCGACCATCCTCAGACCCACTTTTGGAAAGACTGTTTGCAGGCGAACGATCCCTGGAGGAAAATGTTTCAGTATTGCAAACTGACTCCGTTTTGCAGGAGGCCCCCGTTGAGTGAGAGACAAAGGTGGTGGCATCGTGGTTACCCCAAGAGCAGCCCGACGCCGGGTCTAACACAGACCTGGATTGTCCTTGCCGAAGGTCACCTCCTAAGGAAGTCAAAGAGCAACGGCCGCTTGTCTGCATTGCCAGGAAAGGTGAGAAGGAAAGGCCGTCTGCCGCCCAGACAGAGTGAATTCCACGGAGATTCTGCAGCCCAGTTTCCCTCCTTTTAATGACAAAGTATGAATAAAGAAAGAGAGAAAAGTCTGGAATTGCAAAATAATGTAGATTAAGTGAAGATAATCTCCACAGAGAGCCACAGGCCAGCTTCCCAGCTGGCTCCCCCAGGGGGTGTCCCAATTCCCAGCCAAGCCGGCTCCCCTACCCCCACTCCCCTGCCTGGGACCCAGCCAGAGCTCGGCTTGGCCACGGGGAGGGGGGGTCATCCTCTGGAGGCCCGGAACCTTCTACGTGAGCAGCTCCTCTTCCTCTGCTAATTGGACCTTTCAAAGGCAGGAACCTTGTGCATTTAGGTATTTACTAAATATTCAAAGCTGATTGTGATTTATATAGCTCTGTTTGCCAAGGTCATTTAAGCCTAATGAACTTGGGTTCAATCCCAAGTCTAAGCAACTGCTCGTGTTCGGTTTTGATGTGTTCAGTATGTGGGAAATGTGTTTCCTCTGACCGCAGCGGTTTGCTGAAATATTTCTGTTAATAACGTTTTAGTGATCTCTGGAGTACGGAGACTCTGAGAACTGCCTTCCGAAGCAGGGACATGTGTTTTACCCTCCACGGGGGCTTTTCCATCCCTTCACGTTCCCTTTTCTCATGGCTTCCTTAGTAGTTCCTCCGTCTCCTCTTTTCCACTTTATTCGCCACCAGTGGGTCTCTTTTTCCCCACAAGACGAAGGTACTTTTCACACTAAGGCCTGGGATCCGCGGTTACTGGCTGTGGATAAAGGTGGGGATGTGGTGGCTGGTGGCAACATCCATGGTAACAGAATCTGTCCTTCACAATAAAATTCTAAACATCAATCCAGTCCCGGAAAAAGTGAAGCACGTGATATTCCTTCGCCGTCACTTTCTTCCATTAAAGATTCTCAGGACCCACCTCACTGCACGTACCGTCGGCCTTCCAAGTCAGTATGTCCGCTGCTCCCCCGCACAGCCCGCATCCAGCGCCGCATCCCGCCCCACAGCCTGGAATGAACCAATGACCAATGCGGCCTTCCTCGCTTCCCGGATTTCTTATCATTCATTCAGACAGTGACCATGGCAATGAGTCTCAGCCGCTGCCTGTCCCGGCGAGGTGCGCACCCGAGCCATGGAAGTGCTCCCCCAATGCGTGATGACCCCAGGAGGTTGGCCAGGTCGTGCCCCTCCTGCAGATGCGGAGACTGAAGGTCGGAGTGCGTGAACCACCGCCACCCAGGGCCACCGCAGCGCAGACGGGCCTGGACTCCTGCGCACGCGCGTTAGACCCCAGACCATCAATGCACTAGATGTGCCTCCAGTTTTCATTTCAGCCACACAGAGCCGCTCTTAGCCTCGCAGGAGGCACACAGGTCGCCCGCCAGGATCCCTCAGCTTCCCGTTGGTGCATCAGAGCTTCCTTGAAGTTCCAGAGCTGGTTGGTGCAGCCTCCAGGAGCCAACCCAAGGGTCCAGGGACAGAGCTCCCCCTCCTCCTGACAGAGCCCCCCCAGCCTCCTCCTCTGGGGGCTCTTCAAAGTCTGAGAGCAGAGCGCTGAGCACGAAACCAGAGCACCAGCTCCCAGACTCGGCAAGGACGGTCAGTCCCCCGAGGCCTTCGGACTCTCTTGAATTCCAGCCTTTGACTGTTTCCGGCTTCCAGCAGCTCCCTTGGTTCTTCATTCATTGAAAATAGAAAACAAGAGAGCAGACCTGCGGGAAATTAGGGTCACCCCTCCCCGGCCCGGGGATGCTTTGTGGCCAAGACGCTCTCTACGCCCCCGTGTTCAATCCCAGCCTGAGAACTCACTCCGAGGAGCACCCACCACCGCTGGCTGCCCAGCGGCGCCTTCCACACACCGAGGAGCGGCTGCTCGCTGACTCGGCAGGTTAGTGGCCAAGGCTCCGTGGTCCCAGATCACCCGCAGAGCCGAGCGCCCCCAACCACGGTGTCTGAGCAGGTGAAAAGTTACTATTCACACCATGTCCAAAGCTGCTCAATCCATCCAAAGAACACATAACATTCAGAAAATGGTCACCTAAATTTTGTACGTTTGTAGTTATATGCTTCTCTCCCTCTATTTTAGGGGAAAGAAAAAGAAAAAAAAACAGCTCTTGGAATATGCAGGTGTTCTAGAAAACAATGAGAAAACAGGAGTCACTTGGAAGCTTCGATAAGTCGACGTGTCGTTTACATGCCTCTGATAACAGTGAGGCTAGACTTTTGAAATGTGAATAAAAGATATTTAGGCTCTTGTGCTAATTGACAGGAAACCACCAAGACAGTTTCTTCTTGAGACCAAAGGTCAGAGAGAAACCTCACCTGCCCTCTCCCTCACTCCCTAGCTCTCCTGCCTCCTGTCCTCTCTGCCCACCTCATGGGGGACGGGTGTGCACAATCTCCTTGCACAAAGCCCCTCCGGGCAGGTGAGGCCTCAGGCACGCTCACCTCTGCCCTGCAGGCTCTCTGCCTCTGCCTCGAAAGCCCGCCGTCATAGTAACCCAGGCTGCCATAACAAACAGGCATTCCTGGGGGATGCAAGTCCGAAACCAGGTGCCTGCAAGGTCAGAGTCGGGGGAGAGCTCTCTCCCTGACCTGCAGACAGCTGCCTGCTCGCTGGGCCCCCGCGTGGTAGAGAGACGTCAGTGTCTCCTCTTCTTCTGAGGGCACCAGACCTATCGGGTCAGAGCCCCACCCCGAAGACCTAATTTAACCTTAATCACCCCCTGTCTGCAGTGCAGTCACGTGGGGGTTAGGGCTTCAACACAGGAATTTGGGGGATGCGCAGTTCAGCCCATAGCACCCACCTAACACAGCCTTGAGACTTCTCCTGTGTGAGTCAGCCCTCATGCTCCCCAAATTCCAGAAGACGGGGTCCAGCTTCCCAATGAGCCTCCTTGAAGATTCTCACCTGGCTCCAGGTGTGCACAGGTGAGTAGGGAGCATCCCCTCCCATGTCCCACACAGGAATCTCAGCACAGCCACAGCGCCCCCCAAAGGAACCCCAGCTCACCCTCCTGCGGCCCCTCCCTGGGCTCAGCTGCCCCAGGCAGGGGGCAGGCAGAGTGCTGGGCATGGCCGCTCCGTCACTGCCACCATGTCCCTGGGGGTCTCGTGACTGCCCAGCTGCTCTCTGCGAACACCCTGAAGCAGAGGGGTGTCTCGTTACTATCCTGTGACCGTCACGAATATTTAAGCAGTAAAAGCAGATTATAAAAGGAAATTTATGGTTTCATATGATTTTTGCTTTATTAAAGTAAATATTTATAGAAAACCCCTAAATGGCACTAAAATGGTGTGGGAAGTAGAGTTATAAGTGATTCACTTTCTGTTTGCTTCTTTGGACGTAACAATTGGTTTTTGCAGTGAACATGCATTTCCGTTATAGGCACAGGAAAACACTAAAAATGCTGTTTTCCAAAATTTGAAGATATAACGCAGAAAAGACCGCAATGCCATTAGGGTTATGTTAGTCAAACTGCAGTAATTTCCTTTGGAGGGAAAATCATTCTCGTGGGTTCGGGCTCCTACGATTCACAAATTCTTCCACTGCGATGTTTCTTAAAAGCAAACACGTAAAGCTGCTTATAACTCCTTCACGCGCAGCTGGCCTTGACGGAGGACTCACAAAAGAGGCCTTAAAACACATAAAATCCAAATCAACGATATTCCTTCGTTAGGACTGCGTCGTTTTGCTAAAACGAAATCACTGGCTCTGGGTTTGGTGGTGGAAACTTCACGCCTTCCTTGTCATCGCCTGGAATGTGTTTTATGGTTTGGCTTGATGGCCACTGTTTGAATCGCCAATGTTGTCATTGCCGTCACTTACCTTTATTGTTTTTTTATGTATTCGCCTAGTTATTTTTAACTGCCAACCCGTTATGTTGACAACCGGATCATTTTTCAAGTGTGTTCCGAAATGCCATCATGAAAAATCAAAACATGCCGTTTAATAAAAACTTCCCCGTGGCCCGTCTCCCGCTGCACTTCCCGATAACCGACTGCTGTGGCTGGTCCCGCGTGCAGTGTGAGGGGTCGGGGCCAGCACAGGGCCCGGTGAGGGAGCCCGTGGGGACAGCCATGGCTCAACCCACGCCCGCACCCCCGGCGCACTGGTCTCCCTCCGCCCACCGCGCTTCCCCGTCTACCCGTCGTACACCTTTCTCGTTGACGTCAAACACGACTCCAGGTTTAGTTGGTGCGTCCGTGCAGCCTCAGAATTAAGTCTGTCTCTGTTCTTACATTAAAAAGTGTCTCACTTTGCAATCCCAGGTCTTTTCAATTATGTCAGAGCGGAGTCTTCGCTTGTCAAGCCACTTAGGAAAGAGACGTCTCCGTCTGTGACGATGCTCCAGGCCAAGGAGAGGTTTCAGCTGTGTCTCGGGCTAATGATCTCCAATTGAGACCAGAGTGCTTGGGGCTGGATGCTGCCAGGTGACACCGGGCTTCCTTTTCACGACCACAAGGCACTGCGGCAGGCCAGGCGTGAACGCGGACCTGGAAATAATGTGGGAAAGTGGCTTTCCAGACAATCCCAAGTAGGTCTAGGCTGACTGTTCGAAAGCATCGTTAAAACGGAGAGTACAAACGTAACATCCTCCTGCAGAGCCAGCGGGCTGCTGTGGCATCTCCACCGAGGTGACGCGCTGCACCCCCTAACCCAGAAACAGCCCAGCTCAGTGTTCCCCGGCTTCTGGAGACATGGAGCCAATCTCAGCTCTGCCACCAGAGAGCGCTCCGTGTCCGCGGCTTCGCATCGACATTTCCCTCTTTTCACAAGAGGATCTGAGGACCCGCCAGCTCCAGGATGACATCCTCTGAACTAGATGACATCGGCAGTGAGCCTGCTTCCCAAGCTCACTCTTGCGCGGGCGCTTTGCAGACATGAGTTTTGAAGCGACCCTCTTCTACCCAGGAAAAATGTCAATAACTATTTCTTGAGCATCGGCTTAACACGTAAAAAACAATTTTATTGCTCTCGATGTCCCAAGTGTCACATTCCAAGGTGGAAGTTTGGAGAAGCTGACACGTACCGCCTGAGCAAGAAGATCAGCCTGGTTTCAAGTCATTAGGTTTCAAGCTCATCAGTCATTAGGGATCCGTTAACCACGTGACAGCTCCCGTCTTGCTGGTGGCCAGCTGCCCCTCGGGGTAAAAGAAGAGAAGAAACGTTCATTCCTCACTCAGCTGGCGTTTTCTGGGCACTGAGACCCGTGATTTGCATATATCTTTGGGCAAAGGAGTTTCAACATTCATGACACAAGGTCCCTGCCCTTAAACGCGGCGAGCGTTTAATACTAATGCGCAGAGCCCCTGCCCAGGCCTGGCTCTGCAGGCGGGACAAGCCCTTCCCCACGCAAGGAAGCGATTTCCTTTGACCCTCCCACTTCGGGAACTTCTGCAAAGAAAGAGAACGGTGGCGGAGAGGTGCTGAGCTTGGGGGGCTGTTTTGCCAATGGAACCTCTCACAGCAAACTCTGGCCCTGGGAAGTCCAGGGTTTCCCTGTGGGACAGAAAAATAAGCCTTCCTAGCACCAGACTGACAAGCCCTGGTTTTTCCTGCTCAGGAGGGGCGTCCCCTTTGCCATGAGGAGACTTTCAGCATGGGCCGAAGGCGGTTAGTTGACATTTTGAGAAGAGGGAGGGACAGATCAAAGAGAGCGTTTTCCGCTCGTGTGAACCTGGGTGACATCAGGCGGCGTTTCCAAGACTTGTACGGTGCCTGCCTTGCCCTGCAAACATCGGTCACTTATCACATAAGGTCTCCACTTGAACATGTCAGTCATTTGTTCCCATCCTCGGCCATAATGTCCCTGAGAACAAACACCTGGTGCCATGCTCCAGTTACATTTTCTCTGAATCCCACTAAAATGATATTCACCCATTCACAGACACTGGTGGAGCACCTCAGATGGGGTCCCAGGCCCTGCTCCTGGCTGCCAGCTCCAAGCGACATCCCCATCTGTGCACCCGACATGCACATGACATCAGTCCGCTCTGAGCTGCTCACCCAGGAACCCGCCCTGGGCACGTGTCCACCCACAGCACCAGCGAGTTACTGTCCATCAGCGTCCTCACGTCTCACTTCCAGTTAAACAACTCCGGAACCCTGGGGAGCCTGCGGGCCCCTGCTCACAATCAGGTGCTGATTTCCAGGCAGATGAACACCTGCTTGCTAGGAGCTCCCTGCCTACTGGGACGAAGGGACCTTAACCAACTACCTTCCCAAGTTCATGCACGCTTGCAGCCAGGGGAGAGTGAGTCCAGGGAGCAGAGGTGAGACAAAGGCCCGACCTGGGCTAAGAGGAAAAGCAGGTGGTGCCTGTAAAGCCCAAGGAATCATCCTGTTCATTCAGCTGCTGAAACTGCAACACCCACAGGACTCCAGGCCCCTGCCCCAGTCTGGGCGGGCAGCGCTCCTGCGGTCCGAGAAAGAGCCCCTCCCACCCCCCAGCCTGTGTGTTCGTGGGAAAAGTTGACTATTCACCAAATCACTCCATGCTCGTGGCCACCTGGAGTTCAGCTGAGTTTCTTTTCATTAATGATCTTTATTTCTACTTTTCCAATTAAGGAACCACTTTGGAGGGGACAGTGTGGCCCCTACAGAGGATTAAGTCACGACACTAATTCTCCATCAGGGCGCTGGAGGTCGCGCAGCCCCGAGGGCGCCGTTTCATCCATAAAAACTGTGGTACAGCGTCCGCAGCCCAGCGGAAGGCCACGGGAGCAGTTGGAGACGTTCCATCTTCGCTTATCTAACTGGGGCTGCAGGGTGATTAATCTCAGAACACAATAGTGATTTAAAATATTTATTTTCGCCGTGACATATTTATTCACTTTTACTTCAGAACAGCACCTGCACCTTCCCCTTTGACTGCTTTAATCGCGCAAATGTAAACATTTGAGATAGGACTAGATGACCTGATGACTTGGAAGTGGGTCGTGTTTTTAAAGTGCCCCTTTCTCTCACGAAGGCACGGGAAACACAGAGCTGGTTGAAAATCGCTGCGTGCGTCCCCAGGAGAGCCGATCATATGTAATGACTCCAGAGTTGCCGCTGCTGAGCCGCTTTCTCTGCCCTTAGTGGCAGCGCCGGGACGGGAAGCACAGAGGCATCTTGGACGTCAAAGGAAAGCTCCTGGGGAGGCGGGAAGGGAATGATGAGGTTGCTTTCTCAGGGAAGACACAAGTGGCATAAACCAGGACACGGAGGGCGGCCGGGAGGCCTTGCCTAGGCATGCCAGAATTCGGTGTTGACTTTATAATAACATCAAATAAGCGTCCCTGGTATTAGCATCACCCGCTGGCACACTCTCTTCCTCACAGGGTGTGTGTGGCTCATTGCTTCACAAGAAGGTGTAAGTGAACCAGCTCTTCCAGGACAAATCTAAAAACCCAGCACCAGCAACCTGTTTTCATCAAAGAAATGCACGAAATAAGAGCTCGGATGCAATACATTTTCCCCAAGAAACCTGATGCTGTGATACTTAGGCACTTTTCCCAGCACGTTTGTAAAGGTCTGCCACTTGACTGATATGGAGAAGCCGACCGATGAGAACTTGGCTCATTTGGGTAACTGATATGAAGAAAATGTGTAGAATGAAACCTGGGAGCTCCAGGAAGCCCCAGCCCGTCCTTCGCCATGTTCTCCTTCATTCACTTATTCAGTCGGTGAGCCAACATTTGAGAAAACGGGTCAGCCTCGGCGGGATCAGCGGCCGCCTGTGCTCTGCCAGCCCCACGCCGCCTTCAGAGCCTGTGGCTCCAGGCTGATGCAGACAGAGCCGACCCCCCGGCAGAACGCACAAGCCCACGAGAAGAGCAATATCCTCCACGGTGAGAAAGGCCAGTGGCTGCCGGGAAGAGAGAGATGCTTTGGAAATATAAATAGAAGCATTCAAAAGAAGAGAAACCGAGGCTCGCCAGGTCAACACACTCTGGCGAACATCACAACCCTGAGCGGTGAGTGACCAATGTGCAGAACATCTGACTCAGGAAAACAAGGTCAAATTACATTTGTTTCTCTAGGTTCTGTTTAATCTGTTCTTTCTCAAAGTCTCTTGGAAGATTATAACGTTTAGAGTTTTGTTCATAGCAATTGGGTTCAATTATCTGGTAATAGTTTGTGGGTGAAGTAATACATTCCCAAGGATGTCAGCAGCAGCGGCGCTGCTGAAGTTCACCCCAGGAAGTCAACGGCGGGGAGCTGCCCATCCCTCATGGGTGGGCATGGACCGAGTAAAAAAACCGCGAAGAGTGGCTGAGTGCCCATCACGTGCAGGGCGATGCAAGTTCCTTGCAACAAGGGGAGTGACTTTTCCGAGTCCCCAAAAGCAGCTCCAAGGGCAGCATTTCCTGCATGATCTTGGAGAAGGTCTTTGGGGAGAAGGCTTGATTAGAAATCCCACCAAAGCATCAGGGAAAGAGCAAGGGGCCCTTCCCTCAAGTAAAACAGGGAGCAAACCAAGAGCAGAAGTCCACCACAAAGATGATATGAAGGGATTTTCCAGAATATTCTGCCCACCTCTTGAAGGATCTCCCATGAGGGCCACACTTGAGCCCAGTGACCTTCCAAGCCAAGACAAGGGTGGCATCGCTGCTGCATAAAGAGCAGGGCAAAGGGGAGGGTGAGCCCGTGTCATCCTTTCCCCAGCAATGAGGATGGCGAGGTCTCCAGGGCCACCCCGCAGGACTGAGGGCAGCGGAGTGCCACGGGCTTGGTTGCCAGGGCCATCCGGCAGGCAGACAACTCTACAGCCCCTCGGATTCACCACCTGCAGGAGGGAGAAAGGCCCAGCGTGGGTGACAGGAGACAGGACAGTGCTTAGGACGTCGTCTCCAGCGTGTCCCCAGCCCCTCATGTCCTCACACGTACTGAGTAGTCCTCGCAGCCCTGTCTAAAGCTCTGACTCACTTTTGAGAAGATAAAAGCCATCAAAAGCCGGGGACTTAAAACACCTTTGAAGAGTCACCTTTAGCATGTGGCCTTGGGGGTGTTTTGAAGCCCTCTGTCGCTCACTAATTTCAGAGGAAAGGCTGGGCACCGGTGCTGAGCCACCCGGGTTCAGGGGAGGCAGTGCCCAGGATATGCAGGGGGCGTGCGGCCTCACGGAGAGTCTGGGAAGGGAGGGAACACTCTGAGGCTCAAGTAGAGACGTGGTCTGTGGTGAGGACGTGCTCTCCTGGGTCTCAACAGCTTCTTTCCACGCAGGGCTCACAGTCCCAGGGCCGCAGCACCTGAGCATGCTCACAAACACGAAGACTGCCGTCCTGTCCCAGAGAAACGTTGTGACGGGGTCAGGGACCCAGCAGGCCGAGACGTGGAGAGACAGGCCCAAGCAGTGTTTGTCCAGCACTTTCCAAGGATGAGGGACAGTCAATTTGGTGGCACAAATACCCTGGCTGCTATGATGACGCTCTCTAGTGTGATGGGCGGGGTGGGGCGGGGTGGGGGGGAACGCACCTCTCATGCCTGCCCTGACTGTCGCTGGATCCAGGCTCACCTCCCTGCTGTGCTGCTGCCCGTTCACTTCCCAGGTCCCTAGTTCTGAGAAGCCAGCCCTACTAGCTAGCAGCCTCTCAAAAGGGATGACCATCTACAGAAAATTAGCAAATCGCCTTTCGGGTTTATTTCATTTGTTTACGCCATCGGTATTTATTATGATTTTCTACGTGCCAAACATTGCCACAGTTGGATGGCATCCAGATTTGAGTCGGACACAACCCTAGCCCTCACGGAAGGTCTGTTAGCACGTCTCCTAGAGACGCTTGGAAACCCGGCGGTATTGCCGCCGAGTGGCCAGAAGGACAAAGAGAAAAGCCACCTAACCTGTCTGTGTGGGGTCAGGGGTCCAAGCTGTGAACGCGAGAAGGAAGGCACCCATGAATGAGGGCTCCCGGTGGCTCACGGGGCTCACATTGACAGAAACCAGAGCCTCGCGGCCACTTCTGCACAGGAGCCGCTCTGCAAACCACCCTTCGTGGACCACCCTGCACTGTGTCCCACCCTGCGCTGTGTCCCACCCTCTGGGCCTCCCTTACAGAGGAGCTCCTGGGTCCTATTCCAACCAATAGCACTGACGCTTTCCCCATCCAATCAGAGCCTCGCAGCTATATCCGCTTCTTCACCGACCAATCAGAACAGTGCCTTTGGACCAATCAAACTGTGAAGATTTGCATTCCTCATTTGCATGAAGATGACCAATGGGGAACCAGGAGCAAGGACTTCTGTCTGTATAAGCCAGCTCTCCTCCGGCTCTCGGGGTGCACTTTCTTTTTCTGTTTCAGACTCCGGCTGACTTCTCGCCCCCTGAGCCGAAACACCGAAAACATTTGCCCAGAGCAGGGCTGTCCAGTTAGAGACGGGCCTGGCCCCCATGCTGCCTCACAGCCAGCTGTGACCGCACTGTAGCTCTGTTGAGCTATTTGCACTGAATAAAGTTCCCTCTTCCACTGCACCCCAACTTGGGAATTCCTGTAGGCAGGCATTGGATTGGCACGGACATCTGGGCTGACAAAGCGAAGGTGGGTTTCCCGCAGAAGGTTTTGTCTGAGCTGACTCTCTTAACTCAGCCCCTCCCTTAGTAGGTAAACCTAAGAGAAAGGCAGAGGAGAGCGGAAGAAGCGTGGAGGTATGTCACAGAGCGCGGTATGTGTGAGAAACCTCAAGAATTTTGGCATGGGATTGGAAGTCACAAGTGGTGAGAAGTGTGTGCAGAAAGTGACACGGGAGCCAGGAGTTTGCATGCAAGGACTTCTCAGTAAAGTCTCCGTGGAGGGGCGGAGGGCAGGAAGCCAGGGCAGGGAGGCTGACACACAGCCGCCGGGAGACGGAGAGGCTAGACCCAGGCCTTCATGAAAGAGAAGGCTCGGTATCTCCAACAGGCGGCTTCCCCCAAAGGCGGTCCAGCGTAGTTCTAATCCGAGTCGCGATGGGCTCTTCTTGGTGGACGCTAGAAATGGGTTGGAGACATCTGTTCTGATAAGGACCCGAGAGAGGTGGTTTAAGGGCTGAGCTGTTCCCCCCTCACAGTCCCTGTGTTGCAGCCCTAACTTCCAGCACACCCGAACGTGACCCCAGGTGGAGACAAGGGCTTCGCAGAGGTCATCAGATGAGAACGAGGTCACTGGAGTGGGTCTTAACTGGGCGTGACTAGTGTCGTCAGAAGAAGAGGTTTTGACACCGACCCGTGAGGGAAAACAGGCAGAAGACAGCCATCTACAAACCAAGGAGAGAGATCCGGAACCTTCCCTACGGGCCTCAGAGGAAACCAGCGCTGCGACACCTTGATGTTGGACTTCTGGCCCCCGGGCTGTGAGAGAGCAAATCTCTCGTGTAGGCGCCCGTGTTGTGATGCTTTGTTACAGAGGCACCGACGCAGCTAGACCAGGGATGCTGTCCAGGAGGTGGTAAATGCGTTATAAAGCTGTGCGGTTTCAGTAGCATGACGTCGGGACCCGCGCGCACCGACCGATTGACCAGTGCAACAGAATAGAATATCCAGATCCATTAGAAAAACAAAAGTTTAAATCGGACGATAATACCCAGCTGACAGGTGGCTCTGCGGGCACTGCAGGGGGCACTGGAGTGGGCACCTTGGCAGTACAGGTAAAACCGAGGACGCACTTATGAGGAGGTACTGCTGTCTTTAATCCTTTGGGGTGGTTCTTTCAGCAGACTGGGGTGGGGGTGGAAGGGTGGTCCTTAAACACACCTGCCCATCAGGATGCAGCTGAACCCTTGAGGCTGATGCTCTGCGTGCTCCTGGGTCTTCTCTGGGCAGCCCACTCCTCCCTGGTGCCCTGCCGTGGGAGCTCTCCGCTCCGTCTTCTCACCGGGGGGACATCAGGCTCTGCTGGGGGCCCACCCCGTAACCACAGCCTGGAGACTCTCAGGCAACAGGATGCGGTGGCGACTGGCTTACTAGCTCACGGGAGCACTGCCATCCATTCCCTGATGCCCAGGGTCTTGAGAATCCTCATTTCCTGTGTTTGGTCGGCCTTCGGGGCACTGTAGGCCGGAGAGTACATCCAGTCTGTGTTATTCCACCCGGGGCAGTTGGAGCAAGCTCATCCGAGGGAAAGGAATCTTGCCATTTGAAGGAATGAACTAGAGTCATGATTAGATTTATACACCTTAACGTCCTCCTGACACTTAATATCAAGTGAAAAAAATCAAATTTGAAGAATTATATATTCTGTCTGAAATCATTTCCGTAGTTTGAAAATAAACCGAGTTGTCCCGTGTCTGGATTTCGCACACAAAAAGAGAACACGTGGGTAGGAAACACCTACGTCAGCCAAAGCTTGTGGCACCTCAGGGAGGGGAGCGTGGAGGACAGGACAGGACCAGGGAGAAAAAGGGCTTGACCTTTGTCTGTGCCGTCTTACTTTGAAAAACGAGACGATAAAACCAACATAGCCTATCAGCGCTGCTTAAATCTGACCGTCAGCTGGAGAGATATCGGTTAAATAGGTGTATTTTTTTCTGTATCTTCAAATTATTTCATAACTCAAAATACCTCTCGTTTAGGTTTTTGGAAGCTTCTGCGGTCAGCAGATGTTTCATCGGCCTCTGGGGCTCGCTGTTCTTTGCTCACGTCTGCGTGATTAGAAGGCTCCCAGAGGCAGCTCCCTGGGGAAGGAGACCCTCTCGGAGAAGGACACGGCGCGGTGACACAGTTCTGACGACGTAAGTGGTTCTCGGGGGTTGTCCGAGATGTGTTGCCAAGTGTAAGCGCCTTCTTAGTGTGCACCTCTGCGAAGTGCTTTCTTAGGGAAAGTGGCTCTCGTAAATATGCATCTACAGTAAGCCACGCACACAGATTATTATTCGTTCCCTTGCTCCGGGGAGATGACTGTATGCACGTGTGTGCCTGCACATGTGGAGGGGTGTGTGGGGGGTGTCCTGCCATGTGTGCATGTGGCAGTGCATGCATGCTCGTGTGTGCATGTGTGTGCGCCCATGTGTTCCTGTGTATGTGTGCTTAGGGGGTGCACGTGTGTGCTTATGTAAGTGTGAGCGTGTGCATGAGTGTGCCACATTTTTTGGTTCAGAGGCGACAGGAAGAGAGACTCTCAATGACTCAGGGAGATTTACAGTCGTCATCAGGACCATGAAAAGGGGTAGAATCGGGCTGACGTCTGTTGTGCAGTTGCTGGATACTAGTTAACACCCTGCTACAGGTGCTGACATGAAGACGGTTGCATGGTCACCGTGTTGGGCTGGGACAGGGCGAGACCACAGCCCTGTGAGCAGCTGTGAAGTTTCCCTTGAGAGCATGGGGAGCGCACGGGCCAAGGCAGCGGGGAGAGGCAGTGCGGGCCCAGCAGCGAGGCCCGCACCATTCCCATGTGGGGGCTCTGGTCAGTCTGGCCTGAACTTGGGCGCACAGAGAGCCCAGCCGGAGGGCTCCGAATGGGGCGCTATTGGTGCCAAGTCTAAGCTCGTCTTGTAATAATATCTTCCCTCCATCATTCCCCAGATTCCTGAAAGCCTTACTGAAGGTTGCCGCCGGGTCTCTGCCATGCTTGGGGAGTTACAGACAAGGGCTTGCACAGCGGAAAGGACCCTGGAAGAGGCTTAGCCAGGGCCGCGGGGGCCGTGGTCCTGGTGTCAGGAGGCACGGGCTCAGCGGTGGCCCAGCACATGACAAGGAGACCACATGGAAGATGGCGGGACCCTTTCCTGAGCCCAAGAGGCACCTCCCTCAGATACCTGTCCCTGGGACTTGGAGACAATTTGAGGAGACCCCTTTCCAGTAGTTAATCTGTTAGGGATCTCTTGTGGCGTTGACATCTCGTGATTGGCTGAAAGTGTAAAATGAGATTTATTATGTGGTCATGGAGTGCTGAGGACCAGATTCCTGGGTACCACTATCAGAAAGCAGTATCAACCTAAGTTTGAAAGTTCTGGTGTTCTCTTTGATTGCTCCACAACAGGAAGTCACAACCTCTTTCTTGACAAACTTAGCAGATGCTCACCCCCTGGTGTGAGCAAGGTTGCGGGGCGCAGCTCTCGTTCCAGGGCCTTTCCCGAAAGAACCGTGACCACATTCTCTGGTCACAGTGCCCAGAGTGCCAGTGACAGACAGCGATGCAATCTTCCAGACTGCCCCGGGTCCACTTCCAATTGTACAGCCAAGTAACGTGGGTGCTTTCGGGTTAGTGGCAGATCACCTGGGCCGGGGCTCACAGCTGCTCTGCTGTGAGGGAAATCCAACGGAGGAAATCAAGGAAGGAGGAGCGGAGAGAAAATAAGTGAAGGCAGAATGGAAAAGGAGAGCGAGGGGGCCCAAAGGGGCTGGGGAGCAAACGGTGAACTTGCTTCTCAGCCGAGGTGCCGTCAGGAAAACAGAAACCTCCCTAGAGGTTTCAAACAGAGGACGCAGAACACAGGCAGGGACCAGGCCAGCAGAGCAAGTACCCAGGAGGGTGGGCCACGTGCAGATTAGCCATGGAGGGCGCTGCGGCCATTCCAGGAGCAGGGGCCCTGGGAGGAGCAGCCTCGGGCAGCCCGGTTCTGGCCACTGCTGGGAACCACAGCTGTGACGGGGACATCCGGCCAGAGCTGAGCCTGAGGGAAGGTGCAGATACCCAGGATTCCCTGTCCTCCTGCCTCGCAAGCTGGTGGGGTATCTGGAGGGCCAGGGGGCTGGGGGGGATGGCCCCCTGTGAGGTCAGGCAGAGCCGAGGATGGGCAGGAAATGGTTCCAGACGTGTAGTTGCTGAATTCAATACAGATGCCCAGTCACATTTGAATTTCAGATAAACAACAAATCGTGTTTTAGTGTAACTACGGCTCGTGCAATATTTGGTGCATAGTTATGCGAAAGCATATCCATTGCTTATCTGAAATTCAGATTTGCTGGGGCATCCTGTTTGTGCATCTGTGAATTGGTAGCCCCGACCTGAGAGCAGACAGGGAAGTAGCAGGGCGACCCCCAGGCGGGTACTGGCACGTTCCTGGGCTGACAGGGGAGCCACGAAGGAAGGGAGTGTGCAGAAGACTAAAGCCTCCCGGCAGGAAAAAACAAGAGTTAAGGAGGGAGGGAGCTAAGGAGTTAAAACATCAGAATCTTCAGAATACTTTACCAGATAGGCCCAGGGAAATGCATCCCCACAGATGCAGGAAAGGAAGTCCAAGCCTGGGGGCTGGGCCCGGGGCGTGCACTCAAGAATTCCTGATAATGAGTCGTGTCCCTGATTGAAGCCTGAAACCAATTAGAGGTAAGAATGTGCTCGGCCTCGAAATGTAACCAGCGCAAAGTGATGTAAGGCACCGTTCTGAAGGATGAGGAAGGGCAACCTTTGACTGGGACCCCTCTCCACCCTCCTACCGTGGGAAGCGGCCCCCCGGAGCACTGGACAACACCGCCCTCCCTGAGTCCAGGAGAGTCTGCAAGTTAGGGGTGGGACCACCCGCTGCCCTCTGTTCTCGAAGAGGAAATGGTGTGGAGATGGGTGCTCGCTTTGGGGTGCTGGCTCGCCCATGGGCCTGCCAGTGTGTGCACACGTGTGTGCACACTCACACACACTCGGGAGGCAGGGGAGGTGACTCGGGAATGGCCCACACTGCCCGCCCAGGCTGAGCACCTGTGCACCTCCCTCATTCTGCAGTGGGAAGACGACGATCCCCAGGCCTCTCCCAACCAAAGATGACCCCCCACACACGGCCATGACGGACGGTCGCTTCTTCCAGGAAGCCCCTGGGCTGGGCTGGGCTGGGCTGGGCTGTGACGGGACCACGTGAGTGTTCAGAGGTGAGCTGTTTCCTCGTGGAGGTGGTGCTTCCACGCAGTTTATCAAGATGACCTCCGCTCACAAACACAAACAAAGAAGAGCAGGACCAGGGCTCAGACGAGGCTGACTCTTCCCGGGAGCTGTCAGGTCTGGCTGAAAGCCTTCCCACCTGCCCCAGTTTCTGTAGGAACGTTAAGATTTCACAAAAATCTGAAAACCAGGAAGCAACATCACGTTTATTCAAACTGGCCCACAGCGGAATCCTGGCCTCAGAATCGAAGGTTCAAAACCTCTGTGGCCCTTGGAGGTCTCCGTCTCACCTAAGGAGAGGGTCCTTCTTTAAGTAGGTCTTCCACGAAGTGAGCTGAGGGCTAGCAGCACTTAGAGGGAGCAGAGCCCCATGCCGGGAGGGGGTGACAAAGCCTAAGGATTGGAACTAGCAGTTTCTGGCGCTTCTCTCTAACTCCAGCCTCCGTTGACAAAGTGACCCCGAGGGCCAGCACGTGCCCCTCCCTCCCTGTGGTTACCCACACCAGTACACTACTGCGGCGGGCTTTGGAAGCACAGCCCACGCGGACTCCGAGTCCACACGTCCCGGGTGGCCGCTCTGCGACACGGGTGGCCACTGAGTCCTCGGAGTGTGGTCGCCGGTGCGACACAGACACGGAATTTTTAAATTTTGTTTTCCTTTAATTTTTAATTAAAATGAAACTCAATTCTATTATTAGAAAGCTTCGAAGTATTTTGGAACCTCGTGGATTTGTGAATCCACCTTAACTTCCAATTTCACGCAATGTAGACACAGATCTTATATTTGTCATGAAAAGTTAGCATCGGCCTTGAGATGTAGCGTGTGTGTGAGATTTCAGACTTAGTACAAAACCGGGAAAATACCTCCTTGATACATTATGTGGATCACATGAACACATGTTGGGTATACTGGGTTAAATGAGATAGTATCTCAGTTACTTTCACTTGTTCCACGTGTGCCCTTTTCACGTGGCCCCCAGAAGACTTCACACCCACCTGTGGCTCACCGGGTCTCTACCTGCGGGCACTGCTTTGCGCCTCTGCAGCGCCCCTGCCTGGGCCTCCGCCCTCCTACTGAGCCCCTCTCCGCCCTGGAGCCAGAGCAGCCCAGGGCACTGGTGCAGCGACCTCAGGGCAGGTATGAAGCGGAATAATTGAGTTTTCTCCCCGCTCTCCTGTTTCCTTCACCCTCAGGGTCTTCAGAAACACAGAGTGAGAAGTGGAGGCGTTTTGAGCATCGCGAATCGTTGTGATCACGCAAGATGGTCCCCTGAGAAACATTTGATCGACCCGAGAGAGTTCACCTTGAACAGCATGAAGGGCCAGAGCGCCATTTGACCTCTGAACCCTTTACCTGGAAGACTCCCCGGCCCGGCACCCCTCGTTCGTGCTCTGGAAGGGCCTGCGGATGCCGCCGGATGCACCCGGGGACCATCCGTGTGTGGACAGCTGAAGGGAACGCGGGGACAAGAGAATGGAGAGGGGAAAGCGGGACAGAAGGGACACCCAGGTGACAGTCGGGTCCAGACAGCATCCGTGGGCTGCCTGGGCAATGGAGGCTGCCACTGCAGCCCAGAGACTTCCTTAACCACCTATGGCGCCTGCCCCGACGCAGGAATGCAACAGGCGCATCCCCAGGCATGGCCGGGACTCAGCCGCCCAGCAAGGCCAGGTCACGTTGGAGAACAAAGAGGGTCAGGCGCTGTCCTCGCGTGGTTTGTGCAGCTTGGTCCACTTACCGGCCGTCACTTTCACTCTTCCAGAAATAAAGAGAGCGCCTGGAATCGGAAAAATTCACGGACCACGGAGCCTGCAACAGTGTCCCAAGGAGGCCAGGCCTCTCTAATTGAGCCACACGGTGTCCAGTCATTAGACAGCAAAGTCGTGAAGGAACGGAGGGTTTGGAATACAGGAGCCTGGGCGCAGGGCATCCTGGAGTGGGGCGGGGCGAGAGAACGGAAACTTGCTCCAAGCCAAGTTTCCCATCCCCCCCCCGCCCCCCCATCCATGGTGAGAAAAGGGAGGGGCTTAAAACCCTGGGGAAGAAATCCTTTGTTTTCTAAACATCCGGCTAGCTGGGAGGAGATCATTTTGTAACCCCAAAGAGCTGTTAACGGATTAGGATTAGGATCTTTGTTTACAGACGCTCAGGTGTCACATGGCCAGAGAGGGCTTCGGTCCTGGGAGTTGGGTTCCCAGGGATCGCTAGGTGTTAGGGGTCCACGGACACCCTGCTTGGCTGCCGCGTCAGGGGAAGCCGAATGCATCTGAGCTGAGCCCTGGAGTGGAGCCTGGGGGGCATGCGGCTGGCAGAGGAGGGGCTGCTGGAGATTTGGGGAGAGGAACTGTGTTACCCAGAGCCTGGCTGGAGGCGATCCCAGCCCCTGCCTGAGGCTCAGCTGGGGGACTTGTCAAATCGGTGAGTGCTCGGCCCTGCCCAAGTCTGTGGCCTAGAGGACAGCAGACCCCAGCCAGTCCCCAGGTAGGATGACATGGATGGGGTTCTCTTGTCAACCTGACTGAGGAGACAGACCCCCCTCCAGCCGCCCAGCCCGTGGCTGCTGAGTCTGCCGCCCGCGGAGCACAAGCAGGTGTGGTGACAGCTTTGGGAGCCTGACCACTCTGCTGCTGTTCTCAAGAAAACTCTACCCAGTGCCCAAACTTTGGCGTCTCCGGGCCGCTCTGGAAGAAGAAGAGTTGTCTTGGGCCACACATTAAATACATTGTGACACATAATCACAAAAAAAATCTCATAATGTTTTAAGTCAATTTACAGTCTTGTGTTGGGCCGCAGGTTGGACATCCCTGCTTTAAAAGTACCCACTAAAGTATATTTATTTTTTAAAAAAAGAATAAAAATCAAAAATCACCTTTCACCCGCTGTGCAGAGATAACCACTGGTAAAAGTTTTATAAAACATAGTGTAATTTAAATTTACTGGTTTTAAGCCTGTTCTTTTCATTCCGGGACTTTATTTTATGGGTCTTTTCCAGTGTCGTCTATTTAACAGATGCATAAGGCTCACGTTCAAATCCATCTCTCCGCTGTTTGGCGTTGAAGCTGCCTTCATATTAAATTGTGTGTATTCACACCAGGATACATATGTCTTGATTTCAGCAGATTTCCCCACTGGAAGAATTCCTTTCCTGTCGGTCTCCGTGCTTCTGCCTCTAACGCTCGGACGGCTGGGTGACCGTGTGCTTCTCTAGCTCTGCCTGACCGTCCACTAAACATTTCCACGGAGGCCACACATCCCTCGAGTGGCCCCGGCACTGTCCGAGCGGGGCAGGCCTGTCCTGGGAGATGGCGGGGGCCTGAGCCCTTGACCAGCCCCACTCTCTGGTTGTGATCATGTGGCCCACGTGGACAGTCCTGGTGACAAAGCTCATGGACGGTGGCCTCACAGGGCTGGTCGAAACAGACCGGCTGGACCCTACAAGGCTTGTGCCCCTGGCCGTGAAAGGCGGGCACAATTCAGGGAGGATATTTCAGACAGCACTTGAAGAAATTAATATCTTCCTTCTACACATAGTCACTAACGTGTGACACAACCAGAGGCTCATGGGAGGAAAACTTCTGTGACAATTGCCTTTCGTGTGACTTTCTACAAGGACACAAAACACCTGGCTTCCTACCTCCCAGAGGCCTGGTTCCCGCCCTGCAGAAGAGCCTATCATGTCCGGCCCCACCTTGGACCCTCGGGCCTGTGCCGCACCCAAAGGCCCCCTCGCTCTGGTGACGGGGGTGTGTGGGGACCGTGGGAAACACGGAAGGCGGCACACAAAGCGAGCAAGATATGCACGTGTGTAGAAGGAGAACCATTCTGCACAACAGCCAGCTCCTCTAGAATCTCTGGGTCGGGACAAACCCTAAGGTCCCCTCCCAAAGGCTGCCGTGCCCAACCCCCAGCTCTGCCCCTGTCCAGCATCGGGTGGAGGAGCGTCCATTCACCCAGGAACTGCCGCCGCCGTGCAGCGTGTGCGCCTGTGTCTTGCCCTGTTGGGAGCTGTGAAGACAGCTCTTCTTGCCCAGGGCTCAGGAGGCTGAGCCCCTGTTCTGGGCTGGACCGTGGGGCCACACGGGGCTGGGTTGTCGGGGTCAAGCTGGAAATACTGGAAAAGGAGGAAAGAAAGGAATACCCAGGAAAGTCTCAAATTTCCTTTGTTCATAGTACTGTTTTTGTAAATTGCCAGTTAAGAAGATTAAATTCCGGTGAAGCTTCATTAGCCTGGAATCCTTTTGCAGGGAGCGCCCCCTTGAGGCTCATCTTCCTCATTTTCCCAGGAACACAAAGTACAGGTGCCCAGGCTTCAGGTACAGAGGCCTGTCTCCTGAGACCCCACACCACACCTGGACAGGTGTGCCTCACCTTCCCTCCTGAGGTCTCAGACCCGCCTCAGACCTGCCCCTGCAGGCTTGTCCCCCTTTATCAAATGAAGACTGAACGTGACTTTGCTGACTCTAACCCCAGGTTCAGGTCACTGCTGTGCCCCAGGTCACTGCTTTCCAAGGTGGACACCACACCTGAGACAGTTGCCTTACACAGTGCCCACCCCTCCCCACCACATGCTTATTTTGACTCGAAACTGCCTCCCACCGCGCAATTCCCTATTCCCTCGGGTTACCAACCCACCCTGCACTCTCAAACCCATCCTGCACGCTGGGGGTGGCCAAGGCGACTCAGCAAAAGTCACTTCTAGGTCTAGGAGGCCGGCATGGCCGCGTATCGGGCACCAAAGATCCATCGTGATGCTCTGGGAGAAGGCCTGAAGCAGGCAGGCAGTGCTGTGGTGTCTGCAGAATAAAACAGGGTCAGAGCCAGTGAAAGAGGTGGAGGGAGGGACAAAGGGGCTGCCATCACCTGGGTACAGATGGCATTAGGCTAGTCTTAGCTGACCCATCACCCCAGCAACCCTTCGGGGTGGCATTATTGTCCCCCTTTTTCAGATGAGGAAACTGAGGCTCAGGAGGTTAAAATTTTGCTTATCTTGAATGTCCCTAGCCATTGTCAGCCTGTTAAATGAGGTCACCTTGTCAGAGATGCTCAGGTTCTACCAACTTGTAACTCTCCTCGAATAAAAGCAGCACCTAGGATCCCCACGGAGGCCCCTTGGTTATATCTGGGCGGCTCACCTGGCCCACTTTGTTGACATCTCTGCTGCAGGTGTGCTCCAGGAGAACATTCTGGACAAACTCCCGAGGGCCCGAGTGTGCCGAGCTCTTCCATGGGATCATGAGGAAAGCACTCCGAGAACCCACGCACGGGAGATTGGGGTGTGGCAAAATGGTTTATTCAGTGGAAATCTGCCCCTGGGTCTCCAGGGTCCCCTCTCCTTCCATCCTGCCATGGAAAAAGTCCAACCGTGTCCTCAGCAAGGCTGAGACAAAAGCCAGAGTCTAGAGTTTCTGCTTCGTATTATAGCTCGGTCCTTTGGAGCCTGTATCATCTGCTGCAGGCCCTGGTAGCTGCTGGATCTGTGTGCTCACGTGTTCCTGGGTGAGAGAGAACATACGTGCACAGGGTGAGTGTGTTACAAGGTGGAGGTCAGGGGGCAGGGGAGAAAGAGAGAGAGAGCTTCTTTGTTCCCCTGGGGTTATAGTAGCTTGGGTTTGGGATGGACCAGGTGCTTTTTCAAAAGAACCAATCCACTTCCCACACTTTCGCAGGCTTGTGATGGGTCCACCCCTTACTTAGGCCTCCTGTCAAGCCTCTCTGCCTCCACCCCTCTCCCCAACAATCCGTACTGGAGGGCAGACAGTGCTCCTGGGGAGACTCCCTGTGCTCCTAGGGTCAAGTGCCCTCTGCAGCATCCCCTGGAGTGTGCGAGTGAGTATGCAAGTGATGCAGCTTCCTGGCCCACACGAAGGCTCACGCTCCCCAGTTTATTAAGCTCAATGACTCACTCCCTTTGCTCTCTTTCTCATCAACGATTAGCTAACTACCTACGGTAACACTTCAGCCCGCGCCGTGCTGCAGCCAGGCCGTGCTCCTACCACAGTGGATGACGCGTCCTGTGCTCCAATGGATGTCATGCCTGGTGACCCAGGTCTCGCCCGAAGACGGCTCAGCTGTGCTCTGCCCAGAGCCTCTGGCCACCGGAGCACAGACACCACCTTCCTGTGTTTCAGTGACGCTGCAGCAACGGCCACAGATGTAGTGGCTTCACCAGCACAGACTTCCAATGCGACGCTCAGGGCCAGTCTCGCAGGCGAAGGCCCTCAGTCACCTGCATTTCTTTTGGGAACATCTCGGAGGGAATTCATTTCCCGCTCGTTCAGGTCGTTGGCTGAACTCAGTGCCTTGTGGTTGTAGGGCCAGGGCCAACACCCCTTTTCTTGTGGGGGCTGTTCCTGTTTTCTGGAGAACAAGAGGGGTTAACCAGAGGTGCACATCAAGGACTGTGGACTCTGGCTTCAGCCTGGGGAGCCCTCTGTCTCTTGGTCCTCAGAGTTGTCATTCAGATCCAGCTCCCTCAGGTGACAGAGAGCCCATCCTGTGGGTCACTCGTTTTCGGGAAGCAGACATCCTGCCTTTCCCGTCTGTCACTCTGTCTCCCCCGCCATCGTCCCCATGCCCTGCCACACCTCTGTTCACCTCCCAAGGTTCCTTCCTGCTGGGAGATCTGCCCTCCAGGCAGCTGCCCACCCGACATGGGGTCCTCCGTTCTGGGGGCGGAGGTTGCTAAAGGGGTGCCCACCCCAGAGCAGTCGGCTCCCCTGGGAGCCAGGGGTGTTCAGAGTCAGAGTTCATGCAGCCAGAGGGCATGATGGCTGTGGGGTTGGCACTAGAGTGAAGATGGGGGCAAAACAGCGGGGTCAGCGGAGCCCTGGTGCGACCTTTCTCGCCGAGGACCACTGGGCGGGAGGAGGGGGGTGGGGGGGGGGCGCCCGAGGAGGAGCACTGCGGGGCGGGGCCAAGCTCCGCTGATCAGGTGAGCCCGCTAGCTAGTCCCGGGCTGCACATGGGAAGAAGGACAGAGGGGAGTGCTTCGTTTGACTTCCCACTATTCTTTGGGTTGATTGAATGGAAAATCCTGATGTTAAGCTTCCAGAGGAAGTTTTAAGCCCTGAACCTGAGCTGGATATACTGCCTGTGGCCCGTGCTCACAGACAGCGGCCCTTGTGCATCTCAGCGATGCCCCCTCCGCCTCCGGGCCCTCCCACCTCCACGGGAGGACAGCCCTGGGCCCCTGTCCACTTAAAACCACATGCCCCCCGGCGCTGGCCCACGGAAGAGAGAGACGTGATAAATAACAGAGCCGTGCGGGGTTTGGTTTTCCTGCCTAATGGCTGCCTCTGGAGATTCTGCTAAATGCCTGTTATTCCTCTCTTCATAAATTCTTATGATAACAGCTTTATTTGGGACTTAAACCAGATTCCCATCATTCACGGAGTCGCACGTACTGGGTGTGGGAGCGCCTCCCGCGTTGTGGGTTACAAAGCCTTGGAAGCTCCGTTAACTCTTTCTGGCTGCTGGAGCTGGAGTGACAGGATGGTCCTGCTCGCCCTCAGGCACTTTAGAATTACACCTTCGAAGCATTAATGTAGTTCAGAAGGGTTTCCAAAATTAAAACCAGGCTGAAAATTGCCTCCCGAGAAAATCTGATTTGCCCGCTACGGGCCGCCTTAAATACAACACCGCTGAGTCTGCGCCTCCTGCCGCCGTCTGTGGGCGGGCGCCCCTCCCCTTGCCACACTGGGGCGCCTGCCAGCCCCCCTCGGGAAGCAGACACAGGTTCCTGGGAGGCCACAGTACTCGCTGGTGGGAAGTCACCGACACAAACCTCGGCAGGTACTGCTGCACTCATCAACCAAGGCAGAGCGTGTAGCTTCCAGGAAGCCACGTGTTTGTAGAAACACTGACCCTCCCCTCCAACTTTGGGGAAATGGGGGAGCAGCTTGAGTGCCCAGCATCACGTCACCCACGATTAAACGCTGCAGAGAATTAAAACCAAGCGGACCGTCTGCAGAGTCCTCTGGAAATGTCAGCTGTAGTTTACAGGTGAGGGGCTGTGAACAGCGGAGCCTGCCAGGGGCAGAACCTCAGCTGAGGGGGCAGCAGAAGACACAGGTTCCAGCTGGGCAAGTCAGAGACACCGTCTGTCAACCCAGAAATGATAAGACCAGAAGAGAGCAAACACTCACCAGAAAGACCTCGGAGGTTTGGAGTCCCCTTGAATTCTGTCGCTAAAACCCAGGAATGAACTCCAGGCCTCAGAGGGACCAGACCCCCACCCTCAGCCATCCCTCCTCTGCGGCGGGTGGCTTTCTGGAACCCACATACAATCAGAAGGCCCCTGTGGGGTCAGAGAGTGGGAGGAAAGGATTCGGGGACTTTAAAGCCCCTCACTGTACCCTCCCCTGTCCTGGCCAGGAGAGTCGGGCCTTCTTGCCTTCCCTAAGAGTCAGACCTGCCGAAAGGGTGATGATTTCAGTGACCTTGATGATGACATCACCCCTCAGACATCGCTTGGTGCACCGGCCATATTTCCTGTCCACTCTCAGCCTTCTGTATGATCTCCAGAGGGCAGAAGTCCTCTTAAAGAACCAGCACCATTCGCGACCGTGTTCTTTTGGCAAAGTGAGACCCACGGGTCCGCTGCACGTGCACAGTGGGAACGAGGGGCTGATGGCACCTTCTTTGGAGCTGTCCCTCACCGAGCTGTGTAGCCCTAGAAACAATCCCATGGGGAGTACGTGCCCTGGCTCTTTCAGCCCATCCCGCTCCGTGCCCCGATGAACGAGATTGTGCATATTTCTCATGTCCTTCGAGGCGCAGGGCCCTGGGCTCATTGCCCGGGACCATCCTCACGAAGTGCCATGAACTCTGTGGTTTTAAACCACGGGCATGGACTCTCTCCCAGAGCTGGGATTCCAGAGTCAAGGTGCTAGCAGGACCACGCTCTCTAGGGAGGCGCTCCCCGAGCACCTCCCTTACCTTTTCCACGCCTGGGCGCTGCCGGCGTCCCTTGGCTCGTGGGCACATCAGTCCCTCTGGGCTCTGCCTTGGCCATCACTTGGCCTTCTCTCCGTGTATCTGTTCTTTTCTCATAAGGTCTTTGGATGTGAAGCCCTCCCTAATTCCATGTGACCTTCATCTGAACTTATTACATCTGCAAAGACCCATTTCCACACCAGGTCACGTTCATAGGCTCTGAGTGGACGTGACTTTGGGGGGATGGTATTCAACCCAGGACTGTGAGTGTATCCGTAGCTTGGTTGTACTGTGCTGTGTTCCTGGCCGTGGAGGGGGGTACCCTGCTGCTCCCCACCCCCAGCAATACCTGGGAGCACCTGTTCTCCACCCCCACCAACACGGTGTGCCCTCGGGCTTTTGCCTTTTTGCCTACCTGTTGTGTGGGAAATGGTATGTTCTCTTTTTCATTACAGAGAAAGTTGAGCATTTTTTCTTATGAGTTGATTTGTGAAATTTGTAGGGGGGTTCTGTTCATGCTTTCCCCATTTTTTCTAAAGGGCTTTGGTATTTGCCCTCAGTTTTTTCGATGGAACTCATCTGGGACGTCCCCATGACCCTCTCCCGTTGCTCAGTTTTGTGTGACGCCCTCTCCTGCGTCAGAAGTACTTGTGGCTCTCACCCGCTCTTCTTGTCCTCGGGGCCTCCCGGCTGTTCTGTGGATGGAGTGTTTGAAACACGCAGCAGCTTGGCGTCCGAGGTTTCCTGGCTCTGCTTCCTTCTTCAGTTGCCTCTGGACCCTCTCTTTCCTATTTCTCGGCTGTCTCCTGTCTGAAAAAATGTCACTCTGTTCCCAGCAGTTTCTCCTGGGTGCAGGGCCCTGCCCTGGAAGAAAGCCGGGCTGGTCCACCGTGAGGGTCTCAGCAGCTCTGGCCATGTCCCTGCTGCACCGGGACAATGGCCACCCCAAGGAGCTGAGGCCGGCAGTGCCCTCCCAGCTGCACCGCCCAAATCACCTGTCTGTGCTGACAGAGAAAACCATGGCTACTGGGGGCCTTTCCTCTTCTCGGGTCAGTGGGATGCATTCCCTTCCTCTGCTTGTTCTTGCACAAACACAAACACACAGGTCTCTCTGCTGCCCCTGGCTTCTTCCATCTGCTTGTGTTTTGAAGTTCTCACAAATACCTTGGGACCGAGTTTTACTGTGAAAAGTGTCTGTAGTTTTCAGTGTCCCTGTCCAGCTGTTCTTCCCACTCTTCCAGGGGGAGCTCAGAGACCCTGAACAACGTGACCACCGGCGACAGGGTCGTCTTCCCCTGGCGACAGGGTCGTCTTCCCCTGGCTCTCCTCGGTCTCTGAGACCTCTCGGTTGGTGACTGAAAGCGGCCCCGTGATCCTGGTTGACATTAAAATATTGCCCTCCAAGCTGTGTTTTTAAATATCACACACGGTATTTGGGGGATGCGTAGGAATCTCCCCAATATCCACGTGCTCACTCATTTTATGTGTTTTATCCATCTTTTCTTTTACAGCATGTGGATTCTGAGCCCTAAAGAAAAGCTCTTCCCCACAGAAGGACGCGCTAATGCTGCCTCTAGAAGCTGTGCGACTTCATTTCTCACCCTTACATTTCTGGTTCATGCAGAGCTGATTGCTGTGCGGGGGGCGGGGGTGGGGGAGCACGGCCATCTAACTGCGTCAGCAGCATTTATTAGAAAGCTGATCGCATTCCCGCGCTGGAAATGTCTCCTGTATCAGCTATTTCCCATACACAGCGATCGCTGTTGATTGAATCACTGAAAAAAACAAGTGGATATTTTAACAACATTTGGCTTTTTTATACGACCTCGTTCCCAAAACGGATCCCTGCCACTCCCAGGGAAGGTTCGATCATATATGACAGATCCAGATGATACTAACAGGCTGTCCTGGACACACTTTCTCACTTCCTATATACCCTTCTCTTACTCGCTGATACGTTATCCTTCGCGTTTTACAAAAATGTGAAATATTAAAGATCATACAACGGCTCCTCCATCAAACACACTGTGGGATATGAGAATTATTCGCCTGACAGCAGCCTCACGTGTCAGGGGACGTCATGTGACCACGCAGCCAGATTCTGCGACGTCCTGACCGACGCCGACAAAACTCTCTCTCTCGGTCTGATTCTCCTCTTGCATCCTGAGTGTGTTTCCGTGGCAGCCAGACACTCGTTGATCGCTTGTTTTTAAGAAGAAAGGAAAGGGCAGTGCCTCAGGTTTCCGCTTGAAAAAGCAATTTTGAGGGGGACGAATTAAGGGCCCGGAGCTGGAAAGCCGGAGACGAGCCAGGATCTGACTGCTCGCACCGAGGCCCTTGGGCGCTCCTTCGCCCGCAGGGAAGGTCAAGGTTCTGCACGGTGCGGCAGCGCCCCCTGGTGGGCAGGTCTGAGATCGCACCCGGGCGGGCTCCAGACTCCTCTGGCCTCACCTGCGCTTGACTTGGGAGAGGAGAAAACTGGAAATTACTTGGACTGTAACCTCCAGAAAACTTAAGTATAATGTTTGCTTATCAGAGGTTTAAAAAGACGCGTCTTAAAACCCTGCGTGAATAAGGGATGTCCCAACCTAGCATCCATCTGGCTGCTTTCGTACCATGAACGGTCATCGCCAAGTATTGGTCCAGACACCGGACTAAGACTAACAGCGTTCAATCCTCAGAACTGCCTCCCGGGGCAGCCTGGGTGTCACCTCGGGTTTCCAGGTGCAGCAGGGGACTTGGAGAGGCGGCGAGGAGCTCTCCCGAGGCCACAAGGTCAGGGCCCGGACCCCGAGGGCAGGGCTCTAAAGGTTCGGCCAAAAATGGCGTAAGAACACGAAATGGTGTCAGCTTCGGTTCCTCCAAAATAGACAATGAATTCTGATCTGGTTTCCAAAATCTCTACATTTCTCACCCCGCTGAAGGTTGTCTTCTAGTTCAGCCACCCCAACACCTGGTCTCTTTCTAGGGAGGGATAAGTCACCCCTTGGGGAGAATCTGCACTCGGGTGCTACTCCCGGGGGAGCGGGGTCGGGGCTGTGGGAAAGTCCGCACAGAGGGCCAGGCCGCGCAGCGGGCACAGCGCCACCCAAGGTCGCTCTGGGGATTGAATGACAGGCTATGGCGAGACACCCCGGGCTAAGAAGTCAAAACCCACGGCTCAGGGCCAGGAGTGCTGGTGCCGTGACCCCCGGGTCAGGCCTGGGGGCCCTGGGGTGGGCTCCGGCACAAAGTCCCGGGGACGGGGGAGCCCTGTGCGAGCAGGGAGCCGGAGAGGAGGCGCGAGGGGGAGAACCGCGGGAGGAGGAATAGCGGTCTAGACCCGGCCTCCGGAAGCGCTCCGGCCAGCACGCCCCCTGCACCCGTAGCGCGGCGGCCTCAGCAAAGCGAGGCAGCGGGGGCAGCAGCCCTGGTTCCAGCAGGGACGCGCCGTGAGGCTCACCTGGCACGTGACTGCCACCCTCCCGAGGGCTGGCTGAAGTTCGTGGTTGGTGAGGGCTGTGAGACCATGGGGAAGAAGTGATTGGTGAGGCCTGCGGATCAGTGGCTGGGACAGTGTCAGGGTCCCTGCGGTGAATCTGCCCTTGCTGGCTGCAGGGGAACTGTCCTTTCCATCCAGGAGGCCCGATATGGAGGAGACCGCCTCAGGCAGGGGGGGAAGGTACAAGAGGACTAGAGTGTGGGGCCCCAACTGAACGGGGCTGACTGGGGTTCTGGGTGTCCGACCGGCCTGCGAGAGCGAAGACAGCGGAAGTAACCGGCACAAACGGGAGGACTTGTGGCAGGACAGAAGTAGATGTCGCTCGCTGGCACTGGCTGCCACTCGGCAGGGCACCAGGAGGAGGAAAAGGGACTTCTGGGTGGTGGTCAACGTACCCATCCTGTTTGTGGCTCTCTGAAGATAGGTTGTAGCCACGCCCCTCTATGAGGGTGGGGAGCACACAGGGAGCCAAGTCCCCCTCAGAGGGGACCGGACAGCAGCAACCAGACACCCCTTTGTCTTGAAAACGGTCTTCTTTACCAAATCACCCCCGGGGCTGAAGACACCAGAACCCCCTGCTGCCAGGAGTTGCAGAAGCAAAAGGCAAAGAAGCAAGGACTGACGGACAAGGAAAAGAAAGCAGGCCGGGGAGCCCCGGCTGGTGTGGCTCTGTGGATTGAGCACGGGCTGTGGACCAAAGGGTCGCTGGTTCCAGTCCCAGTCAGGGCACGTGCCTGGGTTGCCCTCAAGGTCCCCAGTGGGGGGAGAAGCAACCCCACATTGCTCTTTCTCTCCCTCCCTTTCTCTCTAAAATTAAATAAATAAAATCTTAAGGGTCCTGTGGATATGAATGACATGAATGAGCTTGTTTAGTCAGTGCTCCTTCAACAACCCTTGCACGTGTGACCTGCCCCTGCCCCTGCCCTGTGGAGCTTCCACGATTCAGGCCTGAAAAGCATAGTGACCCACTCTGTGTCCCCTCCGCCTGTCCACCAAGGGACACCTCTTTACTCAGGACATACATGAGTGGGACAGGGGGCTTTGCACGATGCCATTTCTGGGGGAGACCACCCCCTTTCCCGCCCTTGCTCTTCCCTACTTCCTTTGTAACCCTGTGGCTTCTTCCACGCCACCCCCTGTCACCCCTCTCACAGCTCCCTGTACGCCTCCAAACCTCCCCAGACACATCTGCCCTTCGCTCCAGGCCCTTTCAGCACTTTCGAAAAAAAAAAAAAAAAAGTTCTTTTATTATTCACCTGTGAACACAAGCAGAGTCAAAAGGGGGGAAAGAAAGAGACATGTCCTATTTTTTTAAGTTTGGATCATTGAAGTCATTTAAGATTTGGGGCAAAGAAATCATCATTAAAATAATTGTACAATGCTGTATTTTAAAAATTTCTAAAGTGTTTTCGTTCACCCATAACCTCACCCCTTTACTGTGTGAGAGCGTTCGGTTCTACGTTCCTTCCAACGTGCACCCTAAGTCTCGCCCGGCACACGCTCATAACCAAGAGAGACGCACAGTGTCGTTGTCTGTGTCTCTTCTTAACCTTATTTCCAGACGGCTACTTCTCACAGACTCTCTGTCCATGGGTTTAATGGCTTCACCATGTCCCCTCGACTGGCAATGACGCAGGGCACCTGTCTCCGCTGAGACACTTCAGCCACTTGAGGGGCCTCTGCTGCTGCGTGGACGACTCCGCGCCCTGTCAGACTTCGGCTTGCTCCCTCATGTTCAGCGACTTTGTCAGGATAACTCCGGGGCGGAACTCCAGGCTGACGGCTCCGAGTGTCGCGGCTCCGTGTACTTTCCAAGGTGGCAACCTCACCGGCCCTGCCACCCATGGGATGACTTTGCCAAAGCTCCATTTGAGACCTGCCCATCCGAGACACAGATGCCCAGCCCAGTCACTGGCCCAGCGGTGTGTGGCACCTGAGACCTACCTCCCGTCCTCTCCCCAGGTCCTGGCTCATCCACAGTTCAGCCTGCTCCCCCGTCTGCTAAAAGTTTGCTGCCTGGGAAATTAACAACCCGTCCCTTTCCTTCCCTGCCTGGTCTTCCCACCCACGACAGGGGCAGCTGCCTGTGCTCTGGGATATGCTCCACCCTGAGCCCAAAGCCTGTATCCTTGCCACTGAGGAGGGCTGGCCCAGGGCTGGCCCGCCCCTGCAGCTCCGACCAGACCCAACTTGCCCGCAGACCTCACCCATGCCCAGCCCCTTTGTGGCCTATCTGTCGCCCCACGTTCTGCTGCCTCCTGCCAATCACTTTCTGTCCCCATGGACTTGCCTATCGTGGATGTTTCACGTCAGTGGAATCCTACACTGTTTCGTCATCTGCGACTGGCTTATTTCACTGAACAATGTTTTCTGGGTCCGGCCACGGCGCAGCACATGCATTTCGTTTGTTCCCATCGCCGAGTTGCCCGACAATGTCCCAGTGCATGGATGGGCTGCATCTAGTGTCTGTTTGCCAGTTGCTGGACACTGGGGTCACTTTCACATTGGGGCCATGACAGATAATGCTGCTATGGACATCTGTGTGCAAGATGTCATTTTTTAGCATCTTTTCAGTCCTCTTGGACACACTCCTAAGAGCAGAATTTCTGAGTCATGTGACACCTCTCTGTTTAAACTTGGAGCAGCTGCCAGACTGTCCCCCCCACCCCCGCCCCCGCAGTGCGTGAGGGCTCCAACCCTCCACGTCCTCGTGGGCACAGACCGCTGCTGCTGCGCCTCTTTCCACGCGCTCGTTGGCCACGTGCTCTTCTTCTTTGGAGAAATAACGAAGTCCTTTGCCCATTTTTAAGTCGGTCATCTGTCTTTCTGTTTTTGTGTTGTGAGCATCATTTATTTACTCTCAAGCCAAGTCTTTGGTCCAGGACGTGACTTGCAAACTTTTCCCCCATTCTGGGGCGGCCTTCTTGCCATCTTGCTGGTGTCCTTTGAAGCACAGAAGGTTCTCATTTTGAGGATGTCCAGTGCATCCACTTCTTTTCTTTTGTTGCTGTGCCTTTGGTGTCACATTTAAGAAACCAGCATCTAATTCCAGGTCGTGAAGATGTACCCCATGCTTTCTTCTCACGGTTTTATAGTTTGAGCTCGTACCTACAGGGTGCGATGCAGTTTGAGTTCATTATGTTGTGTGGCCAGAGACGGGTGTCCAACTTCCTTCTTTTGCAGATGGGTAATACTTTTGTTAAAAAGACTGCTCTTTCCCCCTGGAGTGGTGCTGGCACTTTATTAAAAAACTATCTGACGGTAAGTGCAAGGGTTCTTTTCTGGACTGCTGACCTACTCCACTGGTCTGCATATCTGCCCTTGCTGCCGCTGAGCACACGGCCGGCCTGTCTGCTCTGCTGTGCTGTGCACTTGATGTTGCCCTGGACGGAAGCAGGAGTTTCACCAGTCTTTGTCTGCAAGATTGTTTTGTCTATTCTGTGTCTCTGAATTTGTACAGAACTGTATGATTTGTCAACAAGCGCAAAGAAGCCAGCTGTGACTTCGATAAGGACTGCGCTGCATCTGAATGTGAGTAGTATTGCCATCATAATACAAAACCTGCCAAGTCACGGACAAGGAATGCATTTCCATTTCTGCGAGTCTTCCTGAATTTCTTTGAACAATCGTTTCAGAGTTTTGCTCAGTGTGCAGTTCGCCCATCATTCATTAAATTGTCTATTTCCCTCTTCTGATGCTATTGTAAATGCAGCTGTTTTCTTAGTTTGAGTTTATTCATTATTTACTGTGCAGGAACATGATTGACTGTGTCTTTTGATCCTCTCTGCTGAAACCCTGCTTCACCCGTTCCTTCGTTCTGGCAGTTTTTAGTGGGTTTCTGAGGAACCAGGTGAAATTCCAGGGCCACGAACCGATTCCCAGCCTCCCCCACGATGATTCACCTCCAACAAGAGCTCAGAGGGGACGGGCAGCGGGCACAGGCAGCCAGACCAGGGGCACGAGTGTGGGACCTGCCTCCTCCAGCCTCAGGCGCCCAGACCTCCCTTCTGCACACTGACCCGCCACTGTCCCAGCGCAGGGGGGACCGCCACACTCAGCTTCTCTGGCAGCAGAGCCTCCTCCAGCGGCCTCTCCTCTCCTGCCCTGTTTCTGTGGCACCTTCATCTTTTGAGTGCACCTCCCGAAATGACCGCCTTGCCACCACTCTGCCCAGATCTCACCCTTCCCTTCTCCCGTCTACTGCTGACTGTGGGGTGAGGACGGGTGCAGCGCCTCTCAGCAGCAGCTCCACACTGACCCCCGGCCGGCACGTCCCTGGGACTCCATCCGCTCCCCACTGCCATGAGGAGTTCTCCGAATCCAAGCCACTGTGTTGACTGAAGCCTGGCTGCTGCTCCTTACAACCCCACCCCAAGAACCCTCTTCCCTTCTCTCCCAAGACTCTCTTCTTCCCCTCGTTAGCTCTACCCTCCAACCCCAGAGTTCCAGCATCTGTTAAAGAACAGCTGGTCCTCACACGACATCCCCAAACTCGAACTCTAACCCCTGCTTGTTTTTCCAAAGCTGCCCCTGGGTTTTCTGTTTGGCCAAGGACCTTCTAACCAGCAGTCTTCACCTTCCAGCAGCTCAAGTCCCCACCAAACTTGACAATGATCATTTTTCTCTTTAAATGATCCCACCCCTGGGCGATGGAGCTCACTGGATCCTTCTTCACCCTACCTGGGCCAGAGGCCATCACGACATGTTGAAAATTCCACGTCCTGCCCCTCAGATTGATGCCAGATGATCTCAGGATCCCTTTGTGTTCCGTCTTCTTCTTTGTGTGATCGATGGAACTCTGTCACTTTATTCTCCAGTTATTCTAGCTCTTTGGGCACCTTCCTATGTAATATTGTCAACGCTCTGAGGGACTATTGTAGTGATTTTTTAAATTTGTATAGTCCATCCAAAGAATGGCTAGCTACAGTGATTTCCACATGGAAACTGTTCATTAAGCAAAACTTTTAAATCATCGGCCTGACTTTTGCCATCCATTTCTATATGGTTCAATGCAGGTTTTAAGCACAAATATAAGAGTATTTCACTCACATGTGAAATCACAGAAACCACATAATTTTCTACTAAATACTTAATGTGTGTCTTGCTCGAACCAGGACAAAAAGTGAGCACATGGTACCCTGCTGTGTGCACAGTTGAGTGACAGCCCCGAGAGGCTCCACCTTCCCTTGGAACCTGACCTTGCTTCAGACACGTGATGAAGACCATGGTGTTCTAGACACGCTACCGACCAAGGGACCCTGTCATAGTCTGTCTTTCTTAGGCTACTTCTGCTTAGCATGCTGAAATGTCCCTTTGGTTGAACGGACAAAGATAACACAGCAGGGGAGAGGCGGCTTCTTTCCTTTCAGCCCTTCCTTGCTCACCAGAAAGCCTAAAGTGGAAGGTGCTGATATGGCAGGTGCATAAAACGAAGTGCATAAAAAGTTAGTTTTGTGCAGCATTTTTATGGTTCTGATTTTAAAAACAAAACACATGTGCATATTAGGTATTTAATACAAATGGTGTGATTTCTGTGATCGTACATGAGTTAAAAATCACCTGTATTTGTGTTTAAAACCAGCATTGCACAATATAAAAATCGGTGGTAAACTTCAGGCTAATAACTTACATTTTTAACTTTCCTTTCTTTAGAGTATTGTAAATAGCAAATAAAAAACGCTATGACGAGTTGAGAGGCACTGAAAATAAAAGAGAAATCTGTTACGTTTAATGGTACCTTCCCTACCCTCCGCTTTCGAACCAGGGGTCTTGCATTTTCAACCGGCTCTGCGCCCCCCAAGCTCGCAGGCAACCGCAGCAGAGAGCAAATCTAAGCCTCACTCCTGGCGGTCGGGTGGGAGCGCCAAAGCCGGTGTGTAAACAGGTAATACCCAGCCAGCGACGAGGACTGCGCATAAAACTACCGGGGCCAGGAGCAAGTCCCAGAGGGGTGGGAGTTAGACCTGGAAGCCTCGTACGCGAAGGCAAGGACGTTGGATTTTAGGGCTTTGAGCAGGCCGGTAACACGATCTGGTGCACGTGGCCGCTGTGGCAGTGCGGGGAGCTGCCTCGGGGAGGCAGTCGCGCAGGTCTGGCGAGCCCTGAGCTGGGGTCGGGGGCGCAGGCGGCTGACCTCAGAAGGGGGCCCCCCACGTGGAAGGACGGCGTGCCGTTTCCAGACACGCGCAGGACTGAAGGAGCAGGTTTGGGGACAGAACCAAAGCTCCCTTTTAGACCTTTAAATTTGCCCCAAAGAGGGGAGACATCGAAGAGCCCTCAAACATGCCCTAAAGCCCTTCCAGCGTTCGGACGCGTGCACCCGGGGAAGCACCTTCTCGGGAGGCCGGGCCAGTCCTCCAGAGCACCGAGAGCGCGGGCCAGAGCGGCGCAGCCCCCCCTCCCCCGCCCGCCCCCGAGCTGGCCGTGGTGATGTCCTACCACGCGCCGGAACCGACTTTGCGCCTGCGCAGGGGCACACGCGGCGGCGGCGGCGGCTTACGTCATCACGGGCGCGACGCCCCGAGGAACAGTCTGGGGTCTGACTGCCGGGAAGGTGCGGCGGCGGGGCCGGCTGGGAAGATGCCCGTGGCCGTGATGGCAGAAGGTGGCTTTAGTTTCAAAAAGTTGCTGGATCAGTGCGAGAACCAGGAGCTCGAGGTAACCGTTCGCACAGACCTCGGGGTCTCCGCCGGCCCGGGCGGCGCCTGTCTCCAGGGTAACGGGGCCTGGGGCCTCGGGGCGGGGTTGGGGGCGGGCGCCTGGAGCCTGGCGCTGCGGGCTGGTTTGGAGGCTGAGGATGTGGCCAGATACCCCCCGACTCGCTGGGAGCTTTTTGTTGTCTGTCTTCAGGGAGTGATCCTGAGAGTCCTGTGCATCTTGCTCCTTAAGCGTCCTCTGTGCTACCCGTGTTAGACTAAGCACCTTCCCGGGTCGTGGGGGATGTGGGGGCGTGTGGATTTTGTTAAAGACGCGTGCACGCACGCACGCACACAGACAGAAGATGTAGCCATTGGAACCTTTTATTAGCGCGAAAGAACATTATGTTAGCACGGGAGCTTCCCCATTTGTCTTCATTGAGAAGTGAAAGTTACATTATGCGGCTATTAGAGTTGAGGTTTTTCCTTAGAAAGGCACTTAAAAAGCGTATATAAAAGTGAGTTTTTAAAGAGCAGCGTACTAATAGGCACTTAATAGATGTTTTTTGAATGAATTCAGTTGAACGAAGTTATAAATGCCTGTACCTGGACTGTGGTGTTTTTTTTGCTTATTGACATACTGGGCAGAATCGTAATGGTTTAGAAATCTGTTGGAAATATTTGTGTCTTATCATAGTAAGACCATTTATGTAAGAATTTGAGAACTGGGAAGAGGATCTCATTTGAATATTCTTGATGTGTAAAGACACTGAGGCCCAGAGGGAGATAAGTCACTGCCAATGACAGATCTAAACTTAATATTCTGGGTTTTAGTTTGAGGAAATGAGGTTTTTCTCTTTCATGTTGGCCTTCTAGGCTCCCGGAGGAATTGCTACACCCCCAGTGTATGGGCAGCTTCTAGCTTTGTATCTGCTCCACAATGACATGTAAGTACGTTTTACCTGCAGCTAAGCGCAGCCGCTTCCTGGAGGTGACAGAGGTGGGCCTGCCCTGTAGCATCGTCACTGCAGCGTCAGTGCTCACGTTCAAAAGTCAGAAAACGTTACTGGGCAAAGGAAATAGAGGGTCTCACAGGTCTGCGACCCATCGATGAACACTGTTAAACATTGTTTTAAATTCTTCTAGACACTCGAAGGTGACTCACTGTGAGGCATGTATCGGACTCTCTGTTCTATTGCTCCAGTGTTTCTGGAGCTCGGTGCCCAAGGCGTAAGGATGGAGAGTAACAATATTATCAGATGACAACAAAACTCCTGACCTAAAGGACCTCAACTATCTAGAAAATAATGTTGTAAAAGGAACTGGTCTGGGGTCATCATTTAAATTCTTTAATTTGTCAGGCGTAGAAACCGAGCCACGCCAGTTTGGGAAAAAAGGAGCATTTGTTGGGAAGATAAGGAGGCCTCTGGCAGCATTAGAGAACGGGCTGGACGCAAGCCCCGGGGCGGCAGGGGCGGCAGCGGGCAGCCTGGGGTCTTCTTGGAGCTCTCGTTTCCAGATCACACCGAGAATGAAACTCCATCGAGGACGCGGCGTGGGAGAGGGCTCTGTGAAAGTGGGCAGGACAGCGAGGGAATCCCAGTTGTCGTTCCCCGCGGTGGGGCAGCTCAGTATTTAAATGACCAGACCAACCTTGGCATCTGAGCTGCAAGCGTCCTTTAATGTCACCCCTTCTCCTTGTGCCTCGGCCCTGGGGCGTTCAGCATCTGTTTGAACACTGCCCACGGCGGCTCACTTCTCGGTTAAGGACAGCCTCTGCCATCGCTGGACCACAGGAAATGACGCAGGTCTCATGCAGAGGTGGAAGCTGACTTCCGCCCTTGGGTTCACTGTCTGGCCTGCGAGCACACAGAGCAGGCCTTAAACATTGTACACACGACAGTCTTTTAGACACTGAAAACAGGCCAGTACTCCGTCCTCCTAGAGATTTCTCTTCTTCTAGCTAAGCACAGTTGATGGCTGCAAACAGCTCTCACATGATGGAATGTTTTACCCTGTCCAACCTCTTCTTTCTACACATTACTTAGTCTCAAGTGGCCCTCCTAGCACGGAATATACACTCCAGACATGAGCATACGGGCAGTATGCTTCTCGTGCTGTGGCTGTGGATTGTGTGCACATTGCCGGGTTGGCTGAGACTGTGCTGTGGCCGTGCCTGAACTCTTGCTGAGCTGGCTTTCCCCTGCGAGACTCTGGTGCACTTGAGTCTTTAAACGTAAATGCTGATGGTGTAGGGTTCGAGTCAAAAAGGAACAGCGAGGTATCACTGTTCAATTTATCTGGATTTTTGACCCTGCCTTCTATTACGTTAACAGTCTTCCCACGACCAGCTAAGAGGTTTGGATTTTATCCTTTTTAAATTGAGGTGACCAGGACCAAATACAGAGACTTTTGATCGGGCCTAGAAATATCTACACAAATTGACACAGGACAGTAGTCTCCGCGTCAGCTCTACAGTCACCTGGGAATCAGCCCACGTGCAGGGTTTTTTCCGAATGTGCCTGGGAGAGGAATGGTTTCTTTAAATATTAATAAGATCTACTGTTTTAAAGAAAATGTTCGCAGGGTCTCTCATACTGTGCCCAGCGAGTCATTAAGAACGTGGAATCCTCTGTCCTTTGTGTCTGTGTGTGGAATTCCGTAAGACACTCTTGGGAAACACTGCTCCCCTAATGTTATTAGGACGTAGCGTGCAGACTTCCAGTAGGTCCTACTGAGATGCCAATGAGAGGCTCGGTCAAGGGCCCCCCATAATCAAAGGTGCACCCTGCCCACGGCACACCCTGTTCTTCCCTGCTGTTAGCTCTGTCAATGGAAGAAAGGAGAGGGCGAAGAGCTCAAAGGGGTGAAGAGTGAGGACGGTGGTGTTGTCCGGGGGCTTCAGAGACATGACACCCCAGACCTGGGCGTGGCCGGAGCATTGGGGAGAGGAGAGACAAAGATGGAGTCACAGGTTGAACCAGTTTTACCAGCAAAGATCCAGCAGAGCCCAAGCACTGAGGGCGGGACAGTTAGTCGGTGTCATGAGCGGTGGCAGCTGGATTTTGAGTCAAAGTCCTGGGGTATCGGGCTTCACCTTTTCGGGTCAAGGTCCTGCCCGAGTGGACGGTGGCCCTGTTCCTGACGGTGCGGAGTTAGCAGACCGGGTCTTTCTCTCTGCGACCTCCAACGCGGTGCAGCCTGCCCAGCCGGGTCTCGCCTCTCTCTGTCCTCTGAGTGAGCGGTGGGGACAGAAGCTCCATTTGCTGTCTTTGGGGTGTCCCACGGGCTTTGGTTTCTTTGGGGCTTTGGCTTTGCTGACAGTCGTCTTCCCCCTCCGTTCCTCTGCTGGTCACCCTGGTTCTCTGTCCCGTTGTTTTTACCCTAATACGTTTCTGTAGTTTAGCCTTTCACAAGTTGTATGTACTCAGCACCTGCCTCTGCTCTTGGGCTGTTTTTCAACTCAAATAGCGATGTCCTGAAGCTGCATTTATTTACTCCTGAGAAAACAAATTCCATTTTTTTTCCTATTTTGCTTGTTATTTCAGTTTGTTCAGTAGATCCCACGTATGAGTGAAATCGGACGGTAGTTGTCTTTCTCTGACTGGCTTATTTCACTTAGCATAATGTTCTCCAGGTCATCCATTCTGTCCCAAAGGGTAAAATCTTTTCTGCGGCGGAGTAAGTAGTCCGTTGTATAAATGTCCCACAGTTTCATCCACTCACCTACTGATGGACACCTGAGCTGCTTCCATATCTTGATGATTGTAAATAACATTGCAATGAACATAGGGGTGCTTATGTTCTTTAAAAGATAAAAAAAAAAATTCTTCTAAATTTTTTCCATATCTTTTAAAAACCTAAACCAAGATTTTTATTACATATCATAAATTATCTGTTTCATTTATTATAGTCTCACCAGCCCATGTTTGCTGTAGGCTTTGGTGGCTCTGTGCCCACTGGGCGGGGGTGGGGGGGCGTGATACCAGAACAGCGCCAGGCACTGCGCACTGCGCAAGGTGCCAGAGCCTCGGGGGTGTGCGTTCATCTGTCTGTTCAGATGAGCAGGCCGTCTGGGCAGCTCTGCTTAGATGTTTGTTTTTAATGTGCTGCCGATTGCCTTGGTTTAAGATTTGGGTCATCTGTAAAAAAATCTACAGATGGCAAAATGTTACTTTAGTTCAACTATATCTTGTCTTGTAATCTGGATATCAACTCTCTTAACTTTTCTTGGACAAATTCATATATTTTAAAGTGTACTTCTGTGTGTTTGTATTGGGATCTAGAATTTTAAACATTTACTGAGATGATTTTTTTTTCCTTGGGGGATACAAATTAGGAATAATGCAAGATATCTTTGGAAAAGAATACCACCTGCTATAAAATCGGTGAGTACCCGTTCTGTTTCCTACTTTAATACAGAACAGTCAGACAGTCGTCGAAATGGCCGCCTTATAGGGCTTGTTTTCTTTCCCCCGTGTTCACGGAAGTTGTCACTAAACCGGTGTTGAAGTTAAAAACAGAATTCACGTTCCTCTAAGCAGAATTGCAGTTTCCCTGGGATGGTGAGATGCTCAGCCCCCACATCAGGCCTCTCGGGACATCTCATGGAGATGTCGCTTGACCAGCTGAACGGCTGGGCCAGCTTCCAGGAGTTTTCAGCGTTTGTTGGTTTTTAGCTGATTTCTGCCGTTTGCTGCGTGTCTGGGACCCAGGGACGTTTAGGAGAACATTCTAAATCTGATGGCTGCTCAGAGCATAAAGATGCTTTTCTGCTAATTACGGTTTTAGATTTTTTATTGTGGGTGGGAGATTAGATGAAGCAACCTCTTAAAAGTTTTTTCCAACGTGGAATGAAGTCAGTTTTTTCTTTCACCTGTTCCACTGTGTCCAGCATAAACGTGAGGTGGAATCAGACATGTACAGGGTGTTACCACACGTTCCCCGAGCCTCCCGTCAGTGCAGACGCCCCGTTGGCGGTATTCCAGGCTCTGCCCTTGGCCCGTCCTCCTGGCGGCGCTCCTGCAGCTGTGTGGGCACTCGTCCTGCACTCGACGTGGGCCCTGCCGGCGGGGCCTGGTCCTCGGGGAGGCGGCCAAGGTCACCGTCTGCGTGGTTAGCGCTTTGCTGTTACTTTTGTTCTAAAGAAACATGTTTGTACGTCAGTGATATAGGGTCTGTGTGTTACATGTACGTGATCGTGAAACGTAAGTACATCTTTTAAAAACAGCACATGAGACTTAATTCTGTACGGTTTTTGAATTGCATTTACATGCCTTAATTTGCTTACAATAAATATTTACATCAGACGTGAATAGACATTATTGTTCACGGCGTTTAAAAGCCCTTTTGACGGCACTGAGCTAAAATTTGTGTCACCTCTGAAAAGTTACGTATTCAGATGCAGTTGTTGATGGATCTGCACAGTGAATATCCTCAACGGCAATAACAATGTTGATTGCAGGCAAATTCTGAACTTGGGGCGATTTGGTCAGTGGGACAGAGGATCTGGCAGAGAGACTTCCCTGGAATCTACACGACCATCAGCGCCCACCAGTGGTCCGAGACGGTCCAGCCGATCATGGAAGCGCTCAGAGGTAGTGTTGTTTGTGGCAAAGCACCAAGTCAGCAGGTGTTTCCTGCTGGGTGACCGGGGCAGCTTTCAGAATCCTGCCGCTTCATTTTCCGTCACTGCTGCTGCTGGCCCTGACAGCTCAGGGCCTCGCTGTCTTCTCATTTACTTCTGAGCTGGAATGACTCCGGTCAGGGTCTTTTGCTAGTGAAGTGAAATCTTGTAACACTCATAAGTTCAAGGTAGGGGCTCAGGTTTTTTTAGCCCTTTTGGTACGAGCGCCGGATATATCCGGTGCCCATACAATGGCTCACAATGGCTCACCTCGTACAGTGGGAGTGTTGCGGTGGAAAGAGCGCTCGTACCAAAAGGGTTAAGCCCGTTTTTGAGAGTAGAGACCATGCTTTGAACTTGGCCGACCCCAGCCTGTGGTAGGTGCAGCCTCGGGCTGCCGGGTCTTCCATGAGCCAGCCGACGCACGGGCGCTCGGGGTTGCACACCTGCTGCGACGTAGCCGGGCTCGCGCCTGCCTCGTCTCTCCGTCTGCGCACCCACACCCGCTCCCCGTCTTCCGGGCTCACTCTTTTGAAGAGTGCCTCCTTTCAGGCCGCCGCCCCCTTTCCCGTAGTCACCTGTGTCAGCGGTTGGCACCTGCCCGCCCTCCTGTTCGGAGGAGCCGGCGCACAGGAACTGGTGCCTGGGTGTGCGCACCCGGTGAGGACCGGCAGCTCTGCCAGGGACCAGAGGCAAAGGCTGCTTTCTTGGTGTGACGATTCCCTCAGGGTGGTGAGACCGAGCAGTGCAAGTCCCCAGATGGCAGGCCCAGGCAGTGAGCGGAGGGAAAGGCAGGAGGTTGGGCTGGCGGGCAGGCAGCAAGAGTGGGACGCACAGGGGCACTGGGCACGTGGGGCAGGAAGCAGCCTTACCTCGCCATCTGCCGTCGTGGGCTTGCGTGGATCTGGTTCCGTCTCATGGCAGCAGCCTGAGGACAGGCCAGGAGACGCAGCAGCATGAGCCACAGCCCGGAGGGGGAAGGTGGGGCTCCCCTGAGAGCTAGGGGCTCGTTTGGAGCAAAACGTGCCAGAGGGTTTGGTGTCCTTGTTAGGCAGTGTCCCAGGAGTGGAGAGGATGCTCAGTGTGTCACGGGCTCTTCCATGCATCTCCACCTGCCTGTTAAGTGGGAGGTAATCCAGAGCAGTTCCCAGGCACGTCCACAGCCCGGTGGAGGAGCGCTGGGCCGGGGGACGGGCACCACTCGGCCCCGAAGTTTGTAAGGTGGGAAGTGAAGCCTGGGGAGACGCCACGTGCCTTGTCTGGGGACGGGGTTAGGGGATTCAGTCTAAACTTGAATTGTTGCAGAATTGAACGGCTGTCGGCCCTTCCTGTTCAGTTCCGACATTTAGGGCTTGACCTTGGGGGTTGACCCTGAGTGAAGTCGGAGCAAAGCAGCCTGGAGAGCTGGGGCAGTGCTCTGGCCCCGGGAACCCCGTGTGTGGCCTTCCTGAGGGGGGACAGCAAACGCCGCAGTGGGTGTTTTCTGCTCCATCCGCTCAGTCACCGGAGTCGAGGTGCCATGTAAAAACCTGCCTTGCAACCGCGTGAGTTCACATGAGTGAAACACTCTTAGGCTGTCAGTCTTTGTTTCTATCTGTAATTTTCACCGTCATCTGAGAAAGATATTTTTTGTCTGAGAGGAAGTACAAGAAATATGTCTGTTTCTCCTGCGATATTTGAGCACCTCGTACCGGCTAGATCAGGAGTCTGGGTCGATCTGGTCCTGCTTATGAAATTCAGACGAGGCCGGTCGTGTCACTGCATTGCACGTTCTGAAAATGCCGGCTCTTCGGTCACTGCCACCCCTGCCCTCCCCCACAGAGGCAACGAGGCGGCGTGCCTTCGCCCTGGTCTCTCAGGCCTACACCTCCATTGTGGCCGACGACTTCGCCGCCTTCGTGGGGCTCCCCGTGGAAGAGGCTGTGAAAGGTAGCGTGGGCCCGCTCCTCATTTCGGGAGAGTGGGAAGCGGAGGGTGCTGCCGTGCGCGTTCTCTAGGAAGGGGCTGTGGACCGCGCTGCACAGCGCCCGGCAGGGCCTGGGCGGCAGGAAGGCAGGGCCGCGTGTGAGCCCCCACACGGCCAGTCCCGGGAACACAGCCAGCGCCGCCCCGTTGGTGCAGAGAGCAGCTGACCCCCTTCCTCTCATTTAGAAATCCCTTCCCTCCCGCTCGGTACAGGTGCACTCACCCCAGGATCCCTTTCCGGCCCCCCTCTTCCCTCGCCGCTCTTTCCTGGTCCCTGGACCCTGGAGCTGGCCTTCCTCCACTGCCCCGGACCCGCCCACTGGTCCACAGATGTGCTTCTGCACATGAGCCTCTCCCTGGGCCGGAGAGCAGGCGAGCATTACGGCGCCTGGTGGCGTCGTTTTACAGTGATAGGCGTCTTCATTCTCCACCCACACGGAGCTCCGTCCAACCCCGCGCCTCGTCCTTAAGTTTCCGTTGCCTGGCGCAGTTCTGGATGCACAGGAAGCAGGTTAAGGAAAGTTCTTAGAGGGACTCACACTGAAACTTGCTCCTGCATACTGTTTATCTGACTCTTCTTTCGGAACCGGTCCACACCTTGTTACCTGGTGAATGCTGTCCCCCAGAGTCCAGGCTGGGTGGGATTGGGGGGCCACCCCATGCTAGCCATGCGACCTGTGACCTGTCCCTGGGGTTCCCCGAACTTCACCTCCCATGTCTGTTAGTGGTGGCTGGACGTCCCACTTCAGAGGGCCGCCAGGCCATGGCGTGAGTGACCGGCCTATGGAAGTGCCTAGCACGTGCCCCCAGTCAGCTTTCCGGCCATCGAGCTGCTGTTCTTGTTCGTCACTTTGTCACTTTGTCGTTTCTCTGTTGGGGGTGCCTCCAGCCGCTGGGAGGGGTGTGAAGCTTCGAAGTGCTTCAGACGAGGAGTTGACGTGAGAACACTGTCCGTACGTAGCCTGTCTTGATGGCAGAGCACCACGTGGCGGGTTGAACCACGTGGGGCAGGTCTCCCATACAGGCACTGCCACGGACAGCAGACGGAATGTGGGTTCTGCCCTTCCCTTCACTCTCCTGTCCCTGCCCGTTTGCAGGCGTGCTGGAGCAAGGGTGGCAAGCGGACTCCACCACGAGGATGGTGATGCCCAAGAAGCCAGGTAGGTGGAGCTGTCGCCTGCGCGGCCGGCCACTCTGGTGTCTCGGCCATGCAGCTGGAGCAGCTCAGTACAGAGCTCTGTGCTCCTCGTGAAAGGGGGTGACCACCGCGTGAACACTGACTGATGGACACTCAGGGTGCAGGGCTTTAAAGGTGACCCAGCTTCACCTTCACCAAAAAGTCAGTTTTTATATTAAAAAATCCGTGTCACGTGGGTGCTTTGTAGTCCCTACTACAAGTTAATTTTGACTAAACATTAATCCCCCCCCCTGCATTTACGGAGCCATTTCTAGCTGTGTTCGCCCTCTGTGCCCGTGTTTAGCTCCAAGCTCGCCCTTCCCTTCTGGTGCTGCCCATGTGCAGGCAGAGTCGGTGCCCGGTCTCCCTCTGCAGGCTCTGTGCTGGGTGGGCTGGCTGAGCAGTCTCCGTCAGTGCTCCCAGGCCCACGGCCCGCGTCTGACCAGCCGGGCTCAGTGCTGCAGGCTGCTTTCCGGCTGTGGCTGGGGCCCCTTTGCTGCCAGGGCCATGGAGCCGGGCTTCACGCCTGTTTTTGGAAGCCCTCCTGACGTGCTCAGCGCGGATGCCTGTCCCCGCTCCAAGGTCCTGCTACGGCACACTGTGGCCTCTGCCGTGCAGTGCTGCGTGGGCCTCAGGGCTCGGCCCTGGGAGGGTCCCACCGCCTGGGGAGCCCCGGCCGGGCGAGGTGCCGAGGGCAGCCTAGCCACATCGGGTGCGGCTGTTCCCTCGAGAAACGAGCGGCCAGCCGTGCTGACACACCAGCAGTGCGCTGGCTGTGAAAACCCTGTGTAGTGACGTCTGTGAACTGGACTTTGAATTTTGCTTCTTCAGTTGCAGGGGCGCTGGGTGTCTCCTTTAACAGGTTCCTTCCTCTATCAGGTACGTTGTTTCCTGTGGTCGTTCCTCACTTGGTATGTGTGATAATCCCTGGGTTATGAGAGTGCACCGTGTGCTCCCCCCGCAGCTCCCCTTGAGCACCCGGGCCCGGCCTCCTGGGCACATGTCCGTGGGGGTACCGTGACCTGCCTGTGGGCCGCACGCAGGCTACCAGGGGCTAGCTGAAATTCGAGGACAGAGCTCCCTGGCCGGGGGCTCTTGGCGCTTTTGTCCATCAGTGGTGTGACATTGTCCTAGAGCACAGAGCAGTGCCTGTGACCTGGTGAGCTCAGTGACTCACCCACAGAGTCAAAGGCCAGATGTGGGGAGCTCTCCCAGGAAGAGCTGAGTTCTCTCCAAAGGGATGTCACGTCAGTAACTACAAACCAGACGTGGCTTTGCTCCCAGTTTGGGCAAACTGCTCCTAAGAGTTCAAGGCGCCTTGGCTTGACGTTCAAAAGCATATGGAGTCGGGCCACATCAGGCCAGGTTTCCTGACCCTTAAGTCCTGGGGCTGGGCAGCGGGACCAACACCATGCGACACTGGTCCCTGACTTTGTGACTCTCGTGCGCACAGAGCCTGCCCCAGTCCCACCGATCCCCAACGAGCAGCAGCTGGCCCGGCTCACTGATTACGTGGCTTTCCTCGAGAACTGACGTGCACTCGGTTCAGGCCACCTGCAGCGTCCTGGATCCTGGCCACCACGGAGATGTGGACTCTGTATTTCCGGTCCGTCGGCTGGACTCGGCGCCTCTGCGTTCTGTACTGAGCATGTGGTGAAATACATACGTGATAGAAAGCACATTACGCACGTTTCGTCCTTAAGCCTCGTGCTGGACAGTTGCTGAAGCAGCTCTCCTTTGGGGACATTCGGGTGGAGCCGTCGGGATGACATGGTCAGTTTGCATTTTCCGGGGACTCACGTGCAGCTCCCTGCCCATGCGCACAGAGCTGGGTGCTGTCTCTCCCGCCCGCACCCAGCTCGCTGCCACCTTGCCACGTGGTCGTAGCTGCAGGGACCCAGCTGGGGTTCGAAGAGGACTGTCCCCGGGGGCAGTGTCCGAGGTGGGCGATCCTGCTGCACCCTCTTTGGAGAATGTTCCCTCTCTTCTCCTTACCCCCCACGGGCCACTGACACAGGGTACTGACGTGCAGGTAGGAGCAGAAGCTGTTCCCTAGGGAGCGGCATTGTCGACTCTAGATCCTTCGCTGTGTGAGTGTGAGTGTGCACCCGTTTCTGGCAGTGCAGGGCTTGTGAGCGTGAGTTCGGGGTAGTGTTTGCTTTCGGGAGTGGGGGGCACCCATGGGGCGTGCGTGGCACTGGGGAGAAGCTGTTAGTGACACATCTGTGCAGCTGTCCTCGGCCTGTCGGCCGCTCCCACTCACCCCTTGGTTCCAGTCCCGCCTTGGGGAAAGCGCTGAGCAGGCCCTTGTCTCTGTGGGACAGCCCTCCGAGTGTCCGAGTTGTCCGTTGTACCTTCAGGCTAAACCCCGCTAAGTTCATTTATTCCATATTTGTTCAATAAATATTTAATTGAATTCTTCCACTGTTTCATCTAAGGCAGTTTCCAGAAATGTCACTGTCCTGGTTTTTCTGTTGACATTCTAGTGTGTCGTCGTCTCTCTTCAGTAGGAGTTTCTTAACCAAACAGAAGCCCCCTGTGCAGTGGTGACATGTGACTCGTGCCTTCACTCACGTGAACAGGTCTGTTCGCGGGATTTTTGCTTTTCACCTAATTTTCTAGGAGCAGGCCTGGTCCTCGGGTTTCTGCAGAGCTCAGCCACAGCTGCTGAGGGGCCAGACGTCCCAGCCCCGCAACACCAAGGCCACGGCCCTGGGGACCCGTCCACAGTCCACAAGGCCATTGTAGAGAGCGTCTGGGAAGAGAGCAACCACTGTGTCCTCTCAGCTCTGATAAGTGATCTTCCACACGTGTCACAGCAGCCGTGTCTGCCGGGGGCTGTCAGTGCGAGCAGGAACGGTGGGGCGGGCCTGGCCACTGTCGTCCAGCGTGTTTATCGCTTCCACAGGCAGGCGCAGGTGAAGGTAGGAAAGACCAATTCTGATTCAGAACAAAGAAGAGCTTTTCACCAGGACAGACCGACGCCATCCTACAGAAATGCAGGCGGGACATACGGAATGCTAAGTTTTGTCGTAGCCGCAACAGACAATGAAAAAGGAAAGCGAAATCGATTATGTTTGACTCAGTCCAGTCCAGAATATTTACATGTCATCAATACCAAAAATATGAGTGAGCAGTTGTGCGTTTCTCGTACAGAATCTCTGAAATCCCATGTGGACCGGCCGTGTGAGACCAGGGTGTGTCAGACAGCTGGGGTCAGGGTCAGCTCAGAGACTGCAAGAGGCCAGCAGCCAACCAGCCATGTCCTGTACCACTCCCCAAGAACGCCGTCACCATCACCAACAGCGTTAGGGACGGTTTCCAGCCCCTCGCCCTCATCTCTCCACTTTTTGAAACAAAAGCCAGCAGAGCCCGTTCCCTCCACCTCCCTGCACCCACAGTGACTCCCGCAGGACGGGCAGAGGCCCCGGGGAGGCAAGCGGCTGCCCAGGGGTCTCCCAGCTTTAAGTGTTGGGGGTTTTGAAAACAAGCTGCAGCGGAACTGCACTGAAAAGCAGGGAAACACATCTGTGAACTCCCGGCCGGGGCAGCTCACGCATGGGAGCGAGTGTGCCCGGGTTAGCCGGCGCTGGGCCTGTGCTCGCTCTCACTGGGTGTCGACGATGCCGCTGCAGCCGGAGGGGCTGGAGGCTGGCCGTTTTGATGGGGTCAACGACCTTGGGTAGTCTGATCGTTTTTTAAGGTCAAGCAAAGTGATCACCTTCCCCTGCTGTGGCTTCTGTGAGGAAAGGAAGCCTTCAAAACGTGGTGGGAAAGACACTGTGTCTTTGTCTAACGAACAACACGCCAAAATGAGGGTGGACATTTTCTCGATTTAAATGGTTGATGACGCTCCCCGGGGTCAGTTGAGACCATGGGAAGCCAGGATTTCTTCAAAGACAGGCATCTTTGCGAGGAGCGAAGGAACCTGGGTGCTCCCGTTGTGTGTGCCCCCCAAGCCGGGCACGTGCTTCCTGTGTGTGCATCTCAACTTCCTCCGGGGTGGGGCTCGAAGTGAGGGTTTTGTTCTGATGAGGGAAGGACCCAGGCCTTGCTCCAGCTGTGAGTCACTTGACGGTGAGTAGGCGGAAGCCAGGACTGATTTAATAGCGTTCTCGTGACCCGTCACTGGCGCCCCGCCTCTGTGAAGAGCATCTCAGGACAGCCTGCCGAGTGCTCTGCACGTGACCATCCACACAGCGACTGATAGCATTCGCAGGGACCTGTGGCCCTTACACAGCACAATTGAAAAACGAGGTGGCTTGTGAGGCTGGTGGACAGTGACGTCAAAGGAGGTGGTCTGGAAGACCCAGCTGCACCTGGTAGCCCTGCGCGCACTGGCCACCTGCCTGTACGGTCTGTTTCTGGCCAGCACCACGCAGGACTCCAGCCGCTTCCCCATGACACGGAGTGTGGGCAGAGATAGGGGAATGTGCCCTTGGCCCTTCAGTCTGGCCAGAGGCACGTAACTGTGGGGCGATTTCAGAAGATGAGCAGCCGGCTTCAGCTTCCAGCACCATCCTGTGTGGTCTCGGCCAACCGTGCATTTCCACACAGTGCCTGCCCTCGTGACCGCAGCTTGGAAGGTGGCAGTGGTGCTGCTGCTGTCACTCTGGCCTTCACAGGGGACGCTGGTCTGCCTTGTCTGCACTGCCCCTGGTCCCTGTGGCCCAGCGGGGCTGGCCTGCACATTTTACTGTGACCTGGTTGGGAGCTTAAAGCCATGGGAGGACAGTGGGGGTCGCCTCACACTGAGGTCAGCGACCTCTTCTGGACACTCTGCAGGGGCCCTCAGCCACATCTGTGCATGTCACAAGGCCCCAGAGGTTCAGCTTCACACCAGCCTGGTCTGAGCGCCTGGGAGTGCTGTGCCCAGCTCCTCACCAAGGGCCCGAGGTCTGGGACCCGGCCCTGAGTGGAGTCGCCCTGCACCCTCAGAGGCAACTGGTAACCCAAACATGGGACCCCAACCCCACCTCCACCCCCACCCTCCCCATGCACAACAGGGGCGCCCCAGGACCCCGGGCCTGAAACAGCGTGCTGGGAACCTCCTGGCTACCTCACATGGTCTGGTCTCTTGCTCAGAGGGTGCGTTCATTTTGCTTTAGCACTTTGAGCAGAAAGATCACTTTGGGGCGAACTCTCTCTGCCGCTGATGCTGCCAAGGGGCCCACGGGCAATGAGACCTGCAGGCCCTCTCAGGGCTGCTCTGTCATCTGTCACCCGGCCACGGAGGGCAGCCACACGCAGCCCTCCTCCTGGGCTGTCCGTCCATTGCAGGGGCTCAGCCTGCACACCCTCGTCTGGGCCTGAGCAGCCCCCTCACCCCGGCAGGATGAGGGAGAGGGGCCAGCTGAGAATGAGGACGTGTCAGATTGTTGGGGTGCTGAGGGCATCTTTGTCTTGGGGGTAGCACTGGTGAGCTGAGTGGAGTTTGGGGGAGCCATGCACCCCTCTCCCTGTCTTTAGGCCCCACTGTTCAGAGAACGTGGCTAAAACCCACCTTCATGTGACCTGCCCATGTCCCAGCAAGCCGGTCCCCACCCCCGCACCCTTCCCCTCAGCGACCCTTCATGTCTGTGCATGAGGGAGACCAGAGCCCACAACAGTGAGAACAGCGGCTCTCAGGGCCACCAGCATCGTCATGGCCACTGTCCCCCGCCCACACCCCCTCCACCCTCTCTCCTGCCAGGGAGCCAACGCTTTGCTTTCTCGGGGAAAGTGATCCTTCAATTAGCTTCAAAGTAGATTTAGAACCTTTGGCATTTTCCAGTGCAGCCTGTAATGGAAACAAGTAGCAGGAGGTTTCCCAGTGTTGCCAAGCCACGGGTTAGACCGAGTGATTGTGTCACCGTCTGCTGTGTCTTGCGCGGGGTCTGGGCAGAAGTGGGGCGGGGCGTGAAACGAGGGTCGGCGCCCCCATGGTGGTGGACAAATTGCCGCACCGCACAGCTGGTCATAGTGTCCGTCCCGAGGGACCCGCAGTCCCTCCAACGCTGAAAACTGGAAAGGCCCAAGTCTGGAAGCCCCTCAGCAGCTCAGGAAAGAGAAGGAACTGGCGTTTTTGTTTAGTTGACAAAAGTTGTCTTCCACAAACATGGTTTTGCTTCTTCCGAGTCGGCGGTGTGAACCTGGAGCCACCTGCTGCCGTCCAAACTCCAGGCATGCCCGTGTTTGCAGTGACTGCATTATGTGGGCGCTCACACACGGGAACGTGTGCGCACCCCTCGAGGCTCCGGGTGGCCGCTGACAGCGCAGGCGTGGTAGGAGCCCTTGACCCACCCTCCCTCGTCTCCCTGGTCCTTTCTACCTGCAGACCCCTCCCTGTCCCCGAAGCCTTGCAGTCTGTGCCCCCCCTAAGCACAACCTGCTGTGGCACCCTCCCTGGGTATGGGGCGGCCTCCCCTGGAGCCTGTGTTAGTGCAGGCGGGAGGCCCGGGCCCATCAGTGTGAGTGAGGGGGCCCCAGACTCACTGGGGAGGCCTGGAGAAGGCGGGCGGCCATCTGGTGAGGGGACATTGTAGACGGGACTGTATCCCGGCCTCTGTAAGTCACTGGGTCCAAGCTCCTTCAGGAAGGGGTTAGAACTAACCTAGTTTTGAACACTTCTGGCCGCTCAAACATCCTACTTTCCCCTTTGCCTTAAAAAGTATTCACAGACACCCCGAGAAGCCAGTGCGGAGGATGCTCTCCTGCAGCCTCTCCTCGGGCCTTACTGGAGTCCTGAGACAAAGGCCCGGGGCCCAGGATCTGTGAGGACCACAGCACTCGGCTCCCATCCTGAGCTCCTTCGGTGGCGCCAGCGGGAGGCGTGTTGGGCTCCTGCTCTCCTGGGTGCCGACACCCAGTCAGATCCACTTCCTGGCAGCTGTGGCCCTGGGGTGGGGGAGAGACACCCAGCACAAGGAAGTGCCTGTGGCTTCCGGTGCAGACACTGGAGGCCCCTGGGGGACAGGGAGACGAAGGGTTTGCGGGGCCTTCCCTCCCACCCACTCCCGCCCGTGTGGCTGGGCCAGCAATGCCCCGAGTTTCCCAGCCCACCCCCACGCCACCTCCTGCTGCCCAGGAAGGCCTGGAAGGGACCCAGCTTCGTGAAGTGGTTGAATAAACAGGATGCTGTGACTCATCAGGGACCGGGGCTGGGAGGGGGGGCTGACCAAGTGCCAAAGGCATGGGGTGCCCTCCTCCCCAGGAACCAAGTCACGGGATCGGGGGGTGGCAGGGGTGGGAGCCACTGAGCTGTTCAGGGGTGAAAACTGCAGAGAGTGAGCCAGTGTGTGCATGAGCTTGTGTGTGTGAGCCTGTGTGCATGAGCTTGTGTGTGTCAGCCTGCGTGTGCATGAGCCTGTGTGTGCATGAGCTTGTGTGTGTGTGATTGTGTGTGAGCCTGTGTGTGCATGCATGCGCACGGGCTTCCCCCCATCTCCCTCCCCTTTACCTTCCCCAAACTGCTGTCTCATTGGCAGGTCTTAAAACAAGGCTCTTTTCACCGGCCCCTGGCCTGGGACAGTCCTAGGCAGTGCTTGTCACCCTGCCCCGTCCCCACCACCCGACTCCCTTCCTGAGGTTGTCTAGTAAAGTCATCTCGGACAGTGGAAGCAGCTACCTGTGGGCTGACCTGGACCCCTAACCTCACCTGCATTCACTGCCCAGCAGGAAATCAATCCCCTGCTAGAAAGCAAATCCAAGGGCGTTTTGTGACGATCAGAACTTGGGTTTATTTGTCCAAAGCTGGGATTTTGTCCCTGGTGCTGAGGATGACACCCTAAGTCAGCAGTTCTCACCCAAAAGCAGCTTCGTCCCCCGAGGTTCACTGGGCAATGTCTGGAGGTACTTCCAGATGTCACAGTCGGCGATGGCGGTGCAGAGGCCAGGCGTGCAGGTGCCCTGCTGCTGTGCATGGGGCAGTCCCCACCACAAAGGATGGCCTGGCTCAAAATGGCAAGAGAGCACCTCCCGTCTTTGCCTGCTGGTCCCCTGGCATGAAGAACCCCACGTGGCAGTGGCCCCAGCGTGGAAGCACCTGCAATCCAGTGGCACCTCAGCCACATGCAGATCCCCTGGGAGTGGCGCTGAGCAGCCCTGCTGGGGACACCGTGCTGACTTCATTGTCCCGCTCAGCCCCTGTGTGCGGCCTGGCAGACACGGCCCTTCGTTGAACTCTGTCACGTCACCCTGCTGGAGAGTGGCATCTGTTTCCTGCTGGCACCCTGGCCCTTTCACAGCAGTTCCCAGTGCAGAGGCCCACCCACTCCTGGCCATCAGCAGGGAGAGCCCGGGTCTGGGGATCCAAACCCTCATCCCGGGGTTTCTGTTCACTCACACGTTTCCGGAACTGGTGGTACCCTTTACACTCCCACAACCAGTGCACTAAAGGCACGGTGGTTCCACATTCTTGTCGACACTTAGTATTGTCTGTTTCTACGTTCTTGTTACTTTAGTCCTTCTGGTGCATGCGTGGTTTTCATTTCTGCCTCTTGAATGGCCAGTGAAGCTGAGCATCTTTTCATGTCTGTTGGTCCTTGGTCATTGGGTGTCACGCTTTTGCGGTCTTTTGCCCATTTGACCGTTGGATGGGTGTGACCGTTTTACTATTGCTGATTTTTAGGAGCCCTGCCTGTGCTCTGGAGAAGAGCCTTTGCCTGACACACGCAGTGTGCGTCCCTGCCCCATCCCACAGGGCGGCCGTTCACGCCCCGCGTCTTCCGTGTTGGAGCGCGAATCCTGGGGCTTCAGTCTGTCGTCATTCTGGTCCGTTTCCATGGGTTCTTGAGATCGAAGTTCCCTTTCCCTTAGATTTCTCCTTCATTTTGCTGAGTTTTATTCCTGGGCACGTTTTCTGGGCCCAGCAGGACCAGCATTCAGGACAGCCTTCCAACCACTTGAGTGGCCACGGGGCTTTGTTTGGCCCTTCGTCCTGTGTTGGTAGCTGAGCTGCGCGCATGCTCTTTCTCCCTCAAAGCCCATCGGTCGTGAAGAAAGACTGTCTCCTCGAGCCTCACTTCAAATTCCTTCACTCGGGTCCTTTTCGTTTTTATGTTTCCTCCTGTCTCTTGACACACCTGTTTTCCAGAGGCCTGATCTCCCTGACAGACCGACTGACCCCTGTCCTTTCACCTGGTGACACTGGGGAGTCCCCAGGGCCTCCCTGGCCTGCAGACGGAAGTCAGCCCCAGAGGGGAGTTTCGGAGTTCCAGGCCTCCTCCCAGGAGGTTTGCTGCGATCGATCGGGCGTGCGGGTAGGACTGTGTGAGCGGACGGTGCAGACCTGGGGTCAGGGCACGTCTCATGCTGCCACGGCCGGCAGTTTAGTCAGCTGGGGACACCGAGCCAGCATCTCCCAGGGCCAGCTGACACACATCAGTGGGAGCGGACACGACAGGATTTCCTGCTCTACTCCCAGACCCCCCCACCTCTCCCTGGGGGTGGCTGTCGTGGGTGAGGTCGACCCTGACAGGGCTGCTGCAGGATGGAAATTCACTGTCCATGGAACCACGGTGCCACAGCCCTCTGGGACGGTTAGTGGTGGGGTGGGCCACCTCTCCCTTAGTCCCCCTTGTTTTTGGTGCCATTTCTCAGTGTAAATCAGCAGGAACTCAGGAGCTGGGGGCAGCTTTCCCTGGTTCCCAGGGATTGTGAAGACTGGTCCCTGTTACTCTGTGAGATCATGTTGGGGGCGTGGCTGTGTTAACTGATGCAAAAACTGCAGGAGTTAGGGTGTCGCCCGAAGGAGGAGCTGCCGGAGGCTGTGTGATTGAGGCCATCTGCAGCATCCAGCCTGGCGTCCCCACCCCTGCTAGGTCCCCCATTTCACAGTGAAGCCCATGGCCAGCTGGAGGGCCTGCCCATCAGTTCACTCTGAAATCATAGTAACTTTACAGCGCACTCAAGCCCCAGGGCCACCAGGCCTGGTGCCCACGCACTGCAGGCGGCCTTGAACTAGAAGGGCGGACGAACCAGCCTCCTCATTCGGCTGGAGGACACCCAAGGTGCAGCCCCGAGAGCACCCTGGCCACACAGGCACCTCTGCAGGGTTCCCAGTCTTCGCCCAGCATTTCCAAAAAGCCAGTTCGGCCTCTTTTGTGACGAGAACACGTCCGGGACTTGCAGGATCAGTTCAGCTTGACCTCTCTCTAGCCAGCATTGTTAGCTTTGGATGACGATTATCTCCACTGCTCGTCACGAAGAGACAGTCCCTTCCCAGCTGATTTTACTCCCATTTTACTGACTTTTGCACGAACTCTGCCTTGTCAGCCTGTTAGTTTTAGGACGAGACTAAGCCCTGGGAGGCTCGGTGTCGCTGACACAGTGGTTGCCCACGTGGTTAATGCGTGACATTGCCAGCAAAGAATTTTGAAACCCTGCAAAGTCACGCCATCACTTTCTGGGGTTGGTCGGGATCTTTAAGTTAGAGAGACAGCAGGTAAGGGCGGGAGAAAGAGAGGGAAACGTCGGTCGGTTGCCTTCTGTAGGCGCCCCCACTGGGGACCGACCCTGCTGCCCAGGCGTGTGCCCTGACTGGGCCCCTAACCTGCCTCTCTTTGCTTTGTGAGACAATTCCCATCCGAGCCACGCCGGCCAGGATGCTTCTTGGGGTTTTGGGGTTTTTTTTTGGCTTTTTATTTTGAAGCAATTTCAGCATTACCAGACACTTGCAAAATAGCACAGAAATGCTGCCAGACGTCCTCCTGCGCCTCGGGTTGGGGGGCGGGGGCTGCCCGCTGTGGCCACGGGGACCGTGTTAGCACCGTCGGCAGCACAGGCAGGTCAGCCCCCGCAGGTCAAGGCGCCCTGTAACAGTCAGGCGTCCCCCACACCCTCGTCCTGTGTCTCCAGCTGCCCCCCCACACCCCACGTCCCTTTGCAGCCAAGGATCCAACATGCAGTCCCACGTCATGCTCAGCAGCCCCGCCTGTCTGGGGCCCCCCGGCTGGGCCGGCTCCGCAGCCTCTGTGCCTGCCTGCCCTGATGCGGGTGAAGAAGACCGGCTGCTGTCTGCAGGCCTCCCTCCACTTCCGTTCGACACTTTCTCACGATGGGTCTGAGGTTACGCACGCGTGTCAAGGGCGCCCCAGAAGCAGTGCTGTGCGCTGCTCGGGGCATCGTGGCCGAGGGCAGAGGAGGCCCCATGCCCTGTTAGTAGGGATGGTCCCTCCGACGACCTGGTTACAGTGGTGTCTGCCAGATCCTCCACTGGCAAGTGCGTGTTTCCCGGGTCAGCAGTAAGCGTGCGAGACTGGGAGGCACGCGGATGTCCCGTTCTCACAGCTCAGTGCTCCCCGCACCGCTACACTGTCCATCGGGTGGTCCCTCCCACGGCAGTTACTGGTACGTGTCCGCCAAGGACGGCTTTCCACTTCCAGGAACAGGCGCGCAGTACCTGGCACTCCATTGTAAGCGAGAGCCGTTCTTCCGCTCCTGCCGACTCATGCAGCCGTTTATTTACATCAGTGTGGACCCGAGGGCACTTGTCCTATAGGAGCTGTGACCTACTACTGTCACTGCGCGTTTTGTTGCTCCACTTGTCCCAGAGTGAGTCAGTGGGAGACCCTCCAAGCTGGCTCCTGTTCTGACCCAACCCCATCAGGTCAGGGTCACATGGGGCCACAGAATGCTCCTGGCTAATCCAGGGCGCTCCCTGGGCCAGCCCCGGGGTTGTCCGTTTCTCCAAGGACCGCTGCCCCTCTCACAGCGCAGCACTGCTGAGGAGCCGGGATCCGGGCCAGTGTGCACAGCCGAGGGGTGCAGCACCGCCCGGCCCGCTCACTTGTCACGTCATCCCTGCGTCCCATTTCTGTGTATGGGCGAAGGAAACAGTCTCCATTTCCTGTACTGAAGCGCCATCTTACCTCCCCATGCATTTTTACAATTCTGAACTTGAGAGAAAAGCCTAAAATGTGTAATCCCAGGAAAGGCGAAAAATGGTCACAAATGCACCTGGTAGACCATTGCAGAGTCTCAGCAGCTTCGCCAATAAAGCCCGCTGGTGATGACGGGGACTGCTGGCCAAGTCTTCAGTTTCAGCAGGGCTCCGGGTCAGCTGGACATCTGGACAGCGCACACGCACACGGACACACACTCACACACTGACACCCAGTGACACACACACACAAATGACACACAGTGAGACACACACACTTACACAATGACACACTCACACACACACGTTACTTCTGTACGTCTGAATGACCAGGAGGAGATGTACCAACGTGTACACAGTACATTGTCTTCTGCTTTCGTGCGCCATGTACGTCTCCCCGAATGAGCGCAAACCAGATTGCTGACGGGCAGAAAACGGGACTTCCATGTGCAGTCGGAGTAAGTGGGTGTACGCAGCTCGCAGACTCGGTTACGGGGGAGTTGAAGCTCAGCGATAACGTCAAAAATTGTGGACAATCATTCTCAGCCAGAATGGCATGTGGCTAGCAGAACCATCTGGAACAGCTGTCCAAAACAGCCACACATCCCGCTCTCACACCCACCCAACACGTGTGCACGCACATGCCTGCACAGGCTCCCACACGCACACCTGCACTCACGGCTGCCGGGACGGGAGCTTGGTCCCTGAGGCTGCGTCGGGGCACCGATTCACTTCCAAGTGGCTCATTTGCATGGTGAGCAGCTCGGCGCTGCCCAGAGGCCCCGTCCTGCTCCCGAGGGCCTCTCCATGTAGACTGGGCTTCCTCACACGGTGGCATCTGGACACCAAGGGTGGACGTGCTAACAGAGAGAGCGAGGGGGAGAGGATCAGGAGGAAGCGCTGCCTTCTTTGTGGCTTCGCACAGGAGATCCGGTGCCGTCAGCCCTCCGCCACACCGGTCCGGACAGGTACACGTCTCTGCCCAGATCTGAGCAGAGGAGGCTACACCCGCCCGTCAGTGGCAGGGTCCCAGTCCCTCTGTGAGAGGCCACGTGGAATGGAGTGACTGTGTGTGGGCATAAACAGCCGTCTGCGGGACCAACAACAGGCACATTGTGGCTCGTGCTGGGGACCCAGGGAGCAGCCCTCCCCATCCCTGTCTGTTGTCGGACGTGACTGGCAGTCACAGACTGGCTGTGTCTGTCACATTTGTGGGAAGAGGGGACCTTTCTTGTCAACTCCGAGTTGTATAAGGACTGCCTGGAAATATTTATAAAAGCGGAAAAGCTGGCTGGGTCGGTGAGGTAGAATAAAAAACAGAACACCAAAGAACAATTCAAGAGTCCATCAAATTTATACCCTATTGCGTAATCTCTGGCACTTCGAAAACGCCTGGCCGTGGGCGTCAATGACATCATTGCCCATGATCGATGGCTTTGAGGAGGAGGGGTTGTGACTAAGGAAGCATCGGCTCCAGGGATGTGGTGGGGGCCTTCTCCACTCGACTGGCGCCCTCCCCGTCCCACACCTCTGAGCCCGCTCCACCCCCGGCCCCCGGCCCTCGGCCCTGCTTCCTCCTTCCCGGCAGAAGGCAGCGCCCGTCATGGGAGCCCTCTGACCTCGCACCGCCGAGTGTGCCCAGAGTCTGCGTCCAGACCGCGTCTGCTTCCGTCCTATCAGGCTACCCGCCTGTAGCAGTGGAGCGCGCCCTGCCTGACCCAGCCAGCCGCTCTGCAGCCTGTCCACGCTCAGGGCTGCTAATGTGTGGACTTTCACTGTCACCTGCCTCTCTGACAGGTGGCTTTTCTTGTCTCCTTTGCAACCTGCCATGCTGTGCTCACCTTTAAAAACACACACAGAATCGCCATCATCACCACCACTGCCCGTCCAAATCACCACCTGCACCAACGGCCCCCCGTGTGCACTTGTGTTGGTCTGCCTTCTCCCCGAAACACAGCCAGTGGCACTCCATGTAGGTCTGCACACCTGTGCATCCAAACGCCTGCATCTCCACACGTGACCAGGAGCTGGCTCATGTGGTGGTGCCACCACGGAGGCTGAGACGTCCCTGAACCTGCAGTTGGTGAGCTGGAGACCCAGGAGGGGCAAGGGAGGAGTCCCAGTCCTAGGCCAAGTCCGAAGGGAGGAGAAGACCCATGACCCAGCCTGAAGTCGGTGTCGAGGAGCCGAGCAAATTCCCTCTTACTCTGCCCTTTGCCCACAGGCCTTCGGCGCACTGGCTGAGGCCCATCCACCAGGAGGAGAACCATCTGCCCCTGCGCTTGGTCCGCCGGTTCAAACGCTAGCCTCACCCACGAGTGCCCCGCAGACACACGCAGCAATCACACCTAACCGCACACCCGGGCCTCCCCTGGCCACTTGCAGAACCTCCACCCTTCTCCCTCCATCCGTCCACCCCCTTCCTTAGCCACAGGCCCTCAGGACATGGGTCCTGCTCAGCACCAAACCGCCTCAAGGGCAGAGCCTCGGGTGTGCTGACCACAGACATGGAGTGGGGTCAAGCTGAAGATGACACCTCCACTTCGGGTGTGTCTCAGCCCCAGGCCCGCGAACACTGGCCGACCCTGCGGACCACACCGTCATGAAACCAGGTGTGATGATGCCGTGGCTGCCGCCAGGACCTGAGACACCCGATCCACTGCCTTCACCACGGCCCCAGCCAGTCCGTGGAGCCCGCAGCCTGAGTCACCACGACGAATGGCCCCCGTGCAGCCAGGTCTGCGAGCATGGGCTCCCATGACTCTGGGCTTGGCACCACTTCCTCAGCCGCACGTGCCAGGTCCCGTTTGGCTGGGCTGTGGCGCGTGCAGGCAAACGGGCCCCTTTGGCCCAGTGATGCCACGGTCAGTCAAATTGACACGTCCACTTCACCGTCGCAACACTGTCCCCACTCCTGTCCCCTGCAGCCACTGCCTCGTCTCTGTCCCCTTCACAGACGGACTTCCCCAAACCGTCCCCACTTCCCGCCCCATTCCCTTCTGTTGCGCCCTGTCCTCCATTCCCTCTAGTCCGGCTCCTGCCCGCAGACCTTCATCGGAATTGTTTCCACTGCTGTTAGTCCCATAGACGCCTCCGCTTACTCCCATGTGCCTGCCTCCAGGGCACTCTGTGTGCATGGAAACTTCCCCAGGCTCCCAGACACACCTGCCGCCATCTGCCTGTCACCAGGCTCCTTCCCTCTCCCCAACCGTGGCTGCACTTTCTGGAGTTTCCTCCTCATCCACCTGCCCCTCTCCCTCCAGATGGTCCTCGAGGAGAGACTGAGAAGGAAATGAGCCCCCATGGTTCCAGCCCTGACAGCATCCTTTCTTTGGGGACATCACCTTGTCAGCACACAGTCCCTCCTGTGCCCTCCCCCCTGCCCGCCCGTCTGCCTCTGATAGGCTGGCTGGAGGCATTTGTGGGCGACCGTGGCAGCACACCTTAGGGTGTCCAGCGTGGGAGCCGACTGGGCCCAGCTCCCCACTGAGTGTGGTCAGTAACAAATATGACACTTTTATTCCCGCCCGTCTGACCCCTGGGCCTCAGTTCTCAATCGGTGCAGAATTTGGAAGGACCAGAAGGGGGCGCTGCAGATTGCCGAGGTCACGCTCCAGCAGGTGCAGTTAGGGTCCTCGGGGGCAGGACTGCCTTCCGACTGCCCCAGGTCCTCGCACTCAGCGTGGTCCCTAACGCACACCGGAGGCGGTGACAGTTACATTTGTCGGTGTTCGGGATGCTTCTGCACTACCACGGTGTTCAATTTTGCAGCAGTAACACTCTTTCCTGCCTCGGCCGCCGACCCTTAGAGGCAGAGATGGGACTTGGAGGCCCCAGGGCACAGGGAGGCTGAGTCACAGAACTGGCAGCTTCTCCAGGGCGGGCGGCCTCCTCCTGAGACTGACGGACAGTGTCTCTGGTCTCAGTGCCACCACGAGGGCTACGCAGTGCGGGGTGCGAGCGGGGCCATTCGGGTCTTCAGGAAGAAGTGCGTAGTTTAGAGACGCGCTGGTCCGATCAGGAATTTCTACGTGTGTCAGCCCTTGGTTTCTGGAAAGACGGGATGAGGAGCCGGGTAAACCCTCTCCTGGAGAGCAACGGTAAAACTGGACCAAATGGGCTGTCAGGAAGGACAAAGGTGTCCTTCTCCTGGGACATGCATGGGCAGAAGCTGGCCGTTCAAGAGGCAAGGGTGTCCTGGGGTTCCAAGTACCAAACTCCCAAGTGAGCGGACTCTCCCCACCCTTGGCCGCGTCATGGCCTCCCAGGGAATGAAAATGGCCGGGCTCCTAGATCTGCCCCTTGCAGCTGGAGCTGGCCTGCGGGGGCTCTGGCTGGGAGCTCAGGCCGCCTCGGGCCTGTCCAGGGCCACGGGCCAACAGGGACGCGCACTGGGGCCCACGCCTGGCCTCGAGGAATCTTTGGGCCTGTCAGCTGATAAGAAATGTACCTGGTGATGCGGAGCCTAGGGTCCTCCCAGATAAACTAGTGACACGAGGGCTGTCACAGTCCTGGTGACAAGCTGCGAGAGGAGAGGGGGGACTTGGAGGAAGGCTTTGGCTCTGCCCTCCGCCCATGCAGGCGCTTTGGTCAGTCAACAAACCCCCCTCTCCAGGCTCGTTTCTGCGACAGTGAAAAGGGGATGCTCCTCCTCTGGGCCAGGTGCTGTGGAGGTGATGGGCAGCGTGCGAGAGCCCTCTGGACACAGAAGTGTCCCAGACTGCAAGACGACGTCTTAGGAGCGCTCAGTGCTCAGGTCCTTGAATCCCCTGGAACGCCAAAGGTCTGAGCCCGGTTCTAAGTGCTTGCAGTTACCCGCTGCTTCCACGAGATGGCAGCCTTGCTCCAGGGAACCCTCGGAGGCAGCGGGAGGCGGGGCCTGACTTCAGCCTGTAAAGGGCCAGCGTCCCTGAGAAGGGTGGGAAGGCCGGGCTGTCCTCACTCACTTCTCGCCACGGCAGCGTTGCCTGTCCTCAGAGCAGCTCATCTTATGGAGGGAGCGTAAATCTAGCAGTCCAGGCGAGTCCAAGGCTCCCCACTGCGTCGGCAAACCTTTGTCAGGGCTCCTTAGGTACGCTCCTGGGCACCCCCATGGTGCAGGCAGGCAGGGGTGCAGAATGTCCGCCCGTGTTGGGAGAGGTTGGAGCAGACGCCTGGGGAGAGGGCACGGCGTTCCAGGCAGGTCGGGTCCCGCTGGGGCTGTTGCCCCGCCTGCCCCGTGCCTTCCACCGGACCTCCGTCCCCCTCACAGAAGACACACATGCACACACAGCCCTGTCCTTGCAGACGGTCCCTGCCCGTTCCCTCCCTGCCCCCACCACGCAGGCCGAGGCCCCTCACCCTGCGGGCCCCCAGCTGCAGCCTCCACGTCGCTGGTCATGGTCCACCCAGGTCTGTCCCAGCTCTCACGGCCCAAATCCTGGCTCCATCTGCTCTCCCCCAGCCCTGGGACCCCCCGACCCCCTCCCTGCTCCAGCCTCTGGCCTCTCCAACAGGGCCCTCATCTGTCCTGTGAAAGTCGGGGACCCCGCTGCCACCACCAGGTGTGTCTGCTAAAGGTCACACCATGGTGCAAGAGAGGGCAAGAAGCCTTCCCGGCACCGGATCAGCTGACACAGGCAGATGGGGTCTGCAGGTCAGGTCGCAGGCTCCAGGTGTTCAATCCTGGGGTGAGGGGAGGCCCGCGGAGGCCAGGACCGTGGGGTGGCGTTCAGGCCTCACACGGGGACAAGGAGAGAGCTCTGGGGGGCTCTGACTGCCGTGTGAATCACACACATCTGACATGAAGTCAGCTTGCTGTGCAGATCTGGCAAGGGACAGGGCGGGGGACAAGAAGCTGCCCATGGCCACGGCACACAGAGACGCCGGTCACAGCGGCCCAGAGTCAGCAGCAAGCCAGGCTCCCCACGCCTTCTGAGGACGACGGCATTCAGTCTGAGCAGCAGCCTCAGCAACAGTCACAGCCGTGCCCATGTCACAGGGAAGGAACCTGAGGGACAGGCAGCGAGTGAGCTCCCCCAGGGACCGGGACCTGAGCTGGGGACCCCGCCCCTCTGCCCCCTTCCCCACCCCCCCTCCCTAGGGCCTGCTGGCAGCTCGGGGCCCACCTGGGGAGGGCCTGGACTTGGCTTCAGGGTGTACGGACCATTTCCTTTTATTTTTTAAGATGAAAAACACCCCGCATGCTTAATTTAACTGGAAAGTTCTTTCCACATCTGCACAACAGAGGAATGCGGCTGTGAGCAGGCAGCTGCGAATCCCAGAGAACACTTCCCAGGGACGCTGGGCAGCCCGTGGCTTCCCCTTCCGCAGACTGTCATGGCTCAGGAATCTTCACCGCCTCCCCCACGCTGGCCAAGGAGAACCATGGACAGGAGCCCCGTCACTAGTGATCACAGGACGTCCCGTGGTGTGTGTGTGAACACAGCTGCCCCAGAGAACAGAGAATAGGGAACACGAGGGCCCAGCGCCAGCCCTGTGCATGGGACCCGTGGGCGGCTGTGCTGCCTTGGAGAAAGCCCCGCTCGCTGGTCAGCTGGTCTCCGCAGGCCGCATCCCTCCCGCCAGCGCCCAGCAGGGAGCCCTGGAAGTGAGAGGAAGTTCACCAATTCCATGCGAGTGACAGCGAGCTGGAGCAGCTGGCTGTCCACTTGGTCCTGTTTCCCGGGTGACCGTGGAGACATGAGTCAGGAGCGGGGCCTCCGTGCAGGGGCACGTGGCGGTGAGTCAGAGGCAAAACTGGGAGGGAGGCACACAGATACTCCTGCCCCCCCGTTATCAACACCGCTCTCCAGAGCAGCCCTTTTTCTCTTTTTTTAACCGAGGATGAACCTAATTAACATTGATTTGGATTTCCCCCAATTACTAGTGAGACTGAATGTTTTTTCAAAAATGTCTCAGCCGTTCGGGTCCACCCTGCTGTCAACCTACGACTCGTGTGCCCGTTTTCCTATCGGGGTGTTAATTGTCCAGTCCACGTGTCCGCCTGCCTGTCTACCTGGGGTTCAGTGAGGGCCTCCTCCGCAGGACAGCGGGGCCGCCCCCAGCGCGCCCTGAAGCCGCACGCAGCTCCTCCTGGCACTGGCGTGGCTTCCCTCCCACAGAAGTTTTCTGTCTCCAGTTTGTCGAGTTTATTTTTCTTTCCCCTGTGCGTTTCTTCTGAGAAATTCTCTCACTCCAAAGGGACCATGACGTTTCCTTACAGTCGCTGCTGAAAGTCGTCAGGTGTTGCGTATGAAGGCCCCCGTCCAATCGAACAGCCCGTGGCCCTTGCTCCTCTTCCCGACGGGCCGGTCTCCTCTCCACCGTCCGCAGAGGCCGTCGTGGTCCACAGCCGGCTCCCTGGGCCCCCCGTGCCGTCCCACGGACACGCCTGTATCTCCCTCAGCCGTAACTCCCCAGCGTGCCTGCCATCCCGCAGGCCCCCCTGTTTGGGGGAGGTGAACCCTCGTTTTTATTCTTTGTCAAACAGCTTGGCCATGTGGGGTCATCTCCCCCATCGCACGAATTCTAAAATCAGCTCTCACATTCACTAAAAACCCTCTTTGGAGTGACATGGACCTCACATTAAATTCACACTTTAAATTTGGGGAGAATTTTGGACTTCTGGTGAGTGAATATAACCCTTCTCTTTATCTTTTGCTTTCCTCTCTTCCTTTATTTAGAGCATATTTTACATTCTCCAGTGGAATTTGGTTATTTTCTCTCCAAACAGCTTGCCTGTACTTACTGCTATCTGCGGCACTGCTCCGTGAGTGAGACCGGCATGTAATTGATTAGCTTTGTGGTTTGGTCTCATTGGGGGAGGGCCCTGCCGAGCCCATTTATCGAGAATAGCTGTGGATCGTGTGTCGACAACCATCGTCTTTTTCGACAGCAACGATCTGGTCCCTTCTTCTCCAATTTTTTTTGCCTCTTATTAAATTTTCTTTTGCTATGTCAACGGCTGGGGCTTCCAGAAAAATGGCAGGTAGAAACTGTGATAGGGGAGGGTTTTTTCTTGTCTCTGAGGTTTAAGGGAAAGCGAGAGAATATTGCCATGCCTTCAGCACTTAACGCAGGGTCTCCTGTGGCTCACTTTTCTGTCACTGTTAGTACTGTCCTGTTATCTCTGTCGCTGGAGTAAGCTCCCTGCCACCCGTGGCAGGTGCTGACCCGTCCGCGTGGTGGTGATTCCCCTGCGTAGCTCCTATTTTTTATGTGAGTTCATTGTCCACGGGCACGGTTTCCGCTACGAGGTGTCCCACAAGCCCGCAGCTGGGAAGTGTCCCCCGGCGTGGTGGTCATTTGAATCTTCAGGGTCATAGGCAGAGGGTGCACTTGACTCTGACCCATTGTCCTGTTCATCCCTAAGCTCAAGGTCCCCACACCACTCAGCTCACTCAGCTTCAGCCCTGCTGCCCGTGAGGGCCTGGCTTGAGGTGGTTTCTGAGACACAGCCTTTCTCCAAGAGAGGAAAGGCTTCCCTGTGCTCTCCGGGGCCCCGCTCTATACCTGGGGATCATTTCTAACCTTCCTCGCAGTCATGCCCAAGGTCCTGCCCCTGCCCCGTGATGAGAAAACTCCAGCCCAGGCCCGAGCCCTTTTGCCGGAACTGTGCCGGCGGTAGGTGTCACCTAGCATTGAACCCCCCTTCTAGCGGGGGCGTCCAGGCTTTGAGCGTGGCTGGGCCCTTGCTGCTCCTGACCCTGAACACCTGTGCGCATCGGTGGAGTGAGAGGTGGGAGCGCGTCGCAGCCCGGCCAGCCTCGCTCCGGCCCCTCTTCCGTGTCCTGGAACCTGTGTCCTTGGGCACCGCTCCACCAAGTGGGATGCAGTGTCGGTGCAGGGCAAGTCCAGCTGAGAAGGTCCCCAGTGGTCTCGGCAGCTCTGCCTCCGAGACCCTCGGGGAGGAAGGGCCCCAGAGGCGGAGAGAGGTCGGGTGACTCCGAGGGCCGAGGAGTCTCTCCTAAGGCCTCTTTGACACCAGAGAGAAAGCCGGGCTGTCCTCAGGAAGGCGTGGGTGAGCCCTGGGCGAGAACCGCAGCTTCTGTGTCGCACAGAAGGCTCACGTCCTTTCTGAGGTCAGGGCCGGGCAGCAGCAATGAGGTCACCCCCCAGGCCAAGGATATAAAAAACCCACAGCCGCTGAGTCATGCGGCTGCGGGCTTTGTCTCGGTCTTTCCCGGGAGAGAAAGCCCACACCTCAGTGTGCTCGCTCGTGGGGAAAACCAGGGTGCCGGCCCCCGGGGCGGCCCCACACGAGCTCGCCCACTGCCCCTGGTCCAGCTCAGCGGGGTGGGCCCAGGAGAACTCCGCTGTGCGGGCAGTTGGTCAGTGCTCCCGGCGCAGAGGACGAGCCTCATCGCCAGCTTCCGGGAAGCAACCTGGAAGCAGCACTTTGGAGGGGGAAGCAGATGCCCGTCTGTAGATTATGGCTTCAGGGAAGATGCTCTGTATCTGTGCTGTGCTCCCTGACCCCCAGGGCAATAACCATGGCGACGGGTGGGCGGGGCAAGTGGGCTGCTCCTCTGGAATGAGCTGCGGAAGGCCTTAGCAAAGTCCTTCCCAACACCCTAGGGAGCAGAAAAGTCCCGCAGAGTGGGGACCGGGATGCAGTGGGTGGGACTTCAGGAAGTACAGAGGACAACGGGAGGAGAAGGAAGTGATCCCAGGGCCGTTTCCACTGCGGGCTCGGAGGCTCACTCCCCGGACACTCACCCGAGAGGCCCGGCTGCTTGGGCCGCTGGCCCGCTTCCTCCCTCCACCCTTGGCTGGAGGCTGCTTCCAGGGGGTCAAGCTCTGGCCCTGTGGCCTGCCCTGGGACGCTCCTGGGCAGTGAGCGTGAGCAGCCGGGGGTGGTGAGTGCTTTTGGGAGAGGGCCGTCAGTGCAAGGGGAGCAGAGTGGGGGCGGACAGCTTCTGCCACGTCCTGCGGGGATGCGCAGTCCCATGTGTGTGCTCTGCAGGTTACCCGGGGAGCCGGCTGCCCAGCCACTCGCTGTGAGTCACAGGGAGGTCAGGGTTGTTGCCTCAGCGAAGCTGAGTTGGTTCTGACCGATCTGCCGGCAAACTAACCCGAAAGGCCCGCCTGCCAGTGACCAGAGGACAGGCTTTTCCGGGCAGGCAAAGGCCTCCAGACCCAGCACCAAGAAAGGCAGCCCAGCACGCTGGGTGCCCGTGGGGACGCTGGTCACCGGCCCCCCTCACCAGCTCTGTGTTCTTGGGCAGCCAGGCACCTCTCCAGGCCTCAGTCGGTGAGGTGTGGGTACTGTCGCAGGTGTTGGAGGTTAAGCCAATGAGTATTTGAAAGGATTTCACTCAGCATCTGGCTCTGTCCGTGTTTATTGTCCAAACGCAGACTCAAGGCCCACACTCGAGACGCTCACTTGCATCCAGGGAGCCCTGAGACTGCGGACTTGGGTGTGGGTCCAGCCTGGGGCGGCAGGATCCCGGACAACTAGTGTGCGCTACTCAACTGGGCCCCCACACAGCGTGGGGCCCGGGGCTAGCACAGAGCTCTCGGACCCTACCGCCTCCCCCTACGTGCTCTGGGCCTTCCTGGGTCACCCACAGGCACTGAAGGCGAGAAGGCCATCCACATAGCTTGTCCTCGTGGGCACAGCGATGGGGTCCGCCGGGACTACAGGTCTCTGTCCCCAGACCTTCTGGGGAAGAGAAGGTGGCAGAGGGGGTGGGACGGGGACAGTTACTGGGGACCAGCGCCCACCCCTCGTGACAGCTCGGGCTGCCCGGCTGGGATGAGCAGCCTCCCTTTGAAGCCCCTTCTGTCTGCTCCACGTCCTTCCTTGGAGACGAGACCGTCCCCCATGTGGGCTTGCTCATCTGCTGGGGAGTATCCAATCTGCGGAAATGAAAAAACAACAAAATACCCTCTCTTCAGGCAGGAAACCAGCTGGTCTCTCCTCCGGAATGCCGACCAGGGCCGGTCCAGCTGAGGACGGGCCGCGGCTCCGTCCCCACACTTGGCCAAGGGTGCGGGGCTAGGAAGGAGGGGCATGGGGCTCACCAAGGGAGTCTCACACGGGCTGATTTCTTTAGGGGGCTTGCTCTCCTTTTCTAGCAGCTGAACTTGGATGCTGGCTATGAAAATTCCACTAAGCAAATGGAATTTAACCGAATAGTCCAGAGAAGCACTTTGATCCCCCAGACATCCGAGAAGAGTCTGCAAACGCAAGCCCACGGAACACGGGAGGCGCAGCCACCCGGGCTGAGCCCAGCACCAGCTGTGTTCAGAGTCCAGGCTCAGGCTCCCACATACGCGTGGGCACTTCCGCTGGTGCTGCCTCTACCGTGCGTTTGAAGCTCTCTGAGGCTCCTTTCTCCCCTAGGAAGTGGGGACAGTTGATCTTCCCCGCACGGTCGCCTTGAGATTTAACGTGTTCGTTCACAGAGAGACCTCACAGCACCCGGCACTGAAGACCCTCAAAATCCGCTACTTTTCAAGACACTCGGTTTTTCATTTAAAGCACCGTTGTTAGTAGTAGCAGGACAAAGGCGCTATTTGTGCTGGGGGAGTTTTGATTAGGAGCCTGGGGAAGCGATTCAAATAAAAAGCTGGCTTTTTCTGGCCACGGGGGACCCCAGGCTGTAAGCCACTTGGCCGTGACCTGTTCAGGTGGAGAGCTTTCCGTGTCTCTTGTTCTTGGAGTTGTTGAGCTTTTCGCATCTCAATTTCCATCCAGTTTTGACAATTTTATGCGTTACTTACTGAAGCATTTTTTTCCAATACACGTACAATTGGGGGCTACAAAGGGGACTTTGATAAGATTTCTTTGCTTCCTCTTGGAGAAAGAGCGGACAGTAGGGGGCACAAATGGACACAGGTGGGCATTTAGGACCCAGCTGAGAGGTGGCCGGGTGACCCTGGCCAGGGTGCTGCTGGTGGCCGTGAGGAGACTCTGGACCCATTGAACGTTCACAGGTGCGATCGATGTTTCTGTGGCCGTGGATGTGAACTCTCACCCACAGCGACCTGCACGTGGGAGAGGAGAGAAACTAGAGCCAGACACCGGGGGCCTAGACGTCAAATAATTACGCAGAAGACGAGGAGCCTGCAAGGAAGCGAGGGGTGTCTGTGGGGATAGCAGTGAACCAGGAGAGCGTGCCACCACAAAAATTAAGGGGGGCACGCGCCTCTCAGAGCCCGAGTGGTCACGAGTGAAACAGGAGCCTTGCTCCTGTCCCGTCGCTCCACCCAACGCTCAGACCCACTCTTCCCGCCCTGAGTGCTTTTTAAAGCCTGTGGCGGGGTGGTTGGCTCTGCACCTTCTAAGCCTTTCAACCTCCTCTGCTCCACCATCCCCTTGGCATCCCCCAGCTTGTTCTCCGCGTCTGTGGCTCTGTTTCTGTTTTGTCTGGTTTGCTGCTTCGCTTCTGCTTTGCTTTTGGGCCCCATGCGTAATCGGGACCAGGCGGTGTTGGTCTGCCTCTGCGCCCCCTCCCCCCCTCAAGCCTCTCCCACCGCATCTGCAGCCTTCCCGGCCTCTCTTCCGTCTCTCCAGCTCCCTCCTCTCTCTGCCCTCATTGTCCTCTCTTTCCTTCTTCCCATCTCAAAAACTTAAAAAAAAAACTGGCTCAAAAATGTCATCATTTTTCAAGTCACAGAAGCCTGTTACCGCATAGTCGACAATATCTGTAGGAAAAAATCAGCACAAAACTAAACTGACAAGGACTACAGCTTTCCCAGAGTAAAAGTTATTCTGGACTAAAATTTTGGCAAGAGATAAAGCTTCCTGCCGAAATTGGCATGTTCAAAATTTGACAGCCAAGGGGGCCTTGGTGGAAATAATGGGTAATGGCCACGGAAGAAACACTGCTCCTCACTAAAGCACGGGCCGTGGAAATTACAATAACGGAGGCTCAAATACCAATTTTGACTATAAACTCTTCCTCGTGCATGAAAACCGACCTTGAGGGAATTTATTCCCGCAAAGTGAAATGGAGGCGACTAAGAAATATTCGTTTGGATGTATAGGAAGCTGGACAAAGAAAGTTACTTCCTCTCATGGAATTTACTGTAGAAAATTACTATTTCACCGTGAATTCTTCAGCGCTTCTCAGAACCCTGGTTAAAGTGTTGCTACTCAGAATACCCTCAGGGCAAAAACATTTCTGAGGTCGAAGCCTCATCCACCTCCATTTATCTGAGGGAGCTGTGCAAAAACAGCTTTCTGATCAACAATGTCTTCTGGTGGCTCTTCTTTCTCTCTTCATGTCAAGTGTTGTGTGTGTGTGCACGTGTGTGCGTGTGCACGTGTTCTGCGTATGACTGACCTATGTGAGCACCTCTTGGACGGTGAGCGTTAGCAACCCGGGAAAGGAACCATGCTCACGTATGCGGGTGACGTTTTGTGCACAAAAGGAGGTGGGAAATAGTTCTGTGTGAATACATAAAAATTAATCAGTTTTACGTGCAAGAAATCTTTTCATTTATGAAATCCGTCTAATGTCACTTCTGTGAACACACTGAAAACCAGCAAGCTCTGCCCCGGAGACAAGCCCTGATGTTTCTGTTTTATTTTGCAACGTTCTCGGGGCTGGGAGATTTTATGGGGCTATGTGGATGGGTTTTAATTTGTGCCTCTCTTTTAACGAGAAAAGGCGAATGGCCTCCCGGGCCGCCCCGGGGTTGCGCTTCCTTTCTGTGTTCTCTGTGATGGCCGTGCGGTTCTGGGCCAGCCTCGCTGCCCGGGCCCTCGCTCTCTTGCCTTCCGAGAGAATCCAAACTGCACCTCAAGGATCACCTTCCCGCAGAGACTGTGAGGACCCAGAGGCCACGTCCGCGTCCTGACTGCGGAAGGGACACAAGGACACCTGGCACCTGAGGGCCAATCTGTGTCAGGAGGTGTGTGCACTGTGACTTCCCGAGGTGACAGCGGCAATGGGAGAATGTCTCCCTCCTTGGCGACTGAATCCCGGAGCCCAGAGGTGAGAGTCGCCTCTGAGGGGAGGGAGAATTGCCCAGTGAAAACTGCTCTTGGGGTCGGTCCCCTGGGATTTTAGTCACAGCAAGTTATGGGTGTGGACAGACGGGGTGAAGGCTGGTGACCAGAGCGGCCACAGGCAGCCCCTCCCTGGGTATGTCTGGGTCACCTCTGCAGGGGACACTGGTTCGTGACCTCGAACTGTCCAGAGCCTTTGGGGTTTAACCTGGGCCTCCTTCCTCCCAGAACCCACATGTCACCTGTCTCGGGATCAGAACCCACGGTCCTGGATCGGGGCCCCCGCGGTGGTAAAACGGCAAAGACGTGGGGTCCCGGGGAAACGTGGCCCCCCTGTCCGGGAGGCCTCATTGTTAACGGAGGGTCACGTGGGGAGTCAGCCAGGGTGTCGCTCTGGCTCTGAGGGCAGGAGGACGCTCTGCTTCCTGGGAATGGGGTGAACGTTCCAGGCTGGCAGGCAGTGGGAGGGGCAGGCCCATCCCTGCACAGTGGGTCCTGCCGGTCCCCTGACAGGTGCTGTGTCCGATGGCCTTCCCTCCTGCCCTTAAGCCCCTTCGCTGTTCCCTCTGTATCTAGTGTCACTTCTGCTTTTTAAGGTGTCAGACGAGTTAAGTAAAATGTGCCACTATGACAGGATCCCAGAAACTAGAAAGTGGGGAGGCCCCTGCGTCCAGTTCCTAGAATTCCTGCGGGCAGTGAGAGAAGGACGCTTGTGTGGGTCAGGCTAGCGTGTCCCTTCGGAAGCCCCCAGCTGGACGGTGCAGGGCCCATTTTCAGATGCGGCTGAGTGACAGGCCCCATGCCTGCAGGCGGGGTCTCGGAGAGTTCTCAGTCTGATTCGAGGGGACGGCCTGTCCGGCAGAGCGCCCACAGCTCAGGGCTCAGGGCGCATCATGCTGGGGGCATGGACCCGGGGTCCTGAGTGGGCGATACTGGGGAGTGGAGGGCAGTGTTAGGTTCCACCGGCCCCGCGGAACTGGAGCGGCTGAGGCCTGGCTGCGACTCGCTCACCAGCAGAGGCCGGCGGCTCAGTCCACTCACAGGTTTCCAGACCTTTTCCATGATGAACACCAGCCTGCGGGGTAGTTAAGAAGGAGGGGGTCATCACCACCTCGTTGTGTCTCCCCCTGCGGAGGCCCCTGCCACCCAAGGGCTCGGCCAGGCCACCCCGAGACGCAGGCCTGGGACCCAAACTATGTGATGAAGTAACCCTTAAAGTCTAGTATGGGGGTGGGGGGGTAGGTGTTAAATTTCCATCCTCTTTATCACTTCAAGAATAAGAATTTATTGTTACAAGCAAAAGTAAGAAAAAATACATTTTTTTGTATTTGAATCATGGTAGAAAACAGATGTCCCTTAATAGTTACTTTGATTTTTTTTTATTCCATTAGGAAATGTTTGGCGCACATGTGTAAAGCATCCTCTGTGTTTTTAAACAAGGGTTTCCCACCTGAAAGACAGAAAGCATCCCTCCAGCGCTCTGTAGGCCCTGGTGTCTACCAGGAGGTCACAGTTCTCTGGAGACGGACGGAAACCTCGAGTTCCGGGCCCGCGTGCTCCTGGCAGGAGCTGTGCACTCTGAGGGGTGGCCCTGACAGCCCCCGGTGGCTGCAGGATCCACACGTGCAGACGAGGCTCAGAGAAGGGACTTCCCCAAAGGTGTAGCTAATAAGGGGTGGGGCTCAGCTCCAAACTCCACACATTTCCCACAACTCCAGGCTGCTTCCTCCTTCGGAGTCCGGGATCCGCAGGCGTGGCTCTGACCTTGAGGCAGGACAGGCGGCTCCTGGGGGTGGGGCCAGCTTGTGGCCGACAAGGACCTCCAGTCCAGACCACGTCCCCACCACACGTCCTGGACTCTGCCCGGTTCAGCTCCCCTTTGTCTGTTTTCAACCTGAGGCTCCGTACCATAAGCTGATCTAGTGGAAGGAGGTGTGCGAGGCCCCGCCCCCTGGCCTCCTTGTTAGAAATCAAAGGAAAACCTTGGTGTTTGGAGAGGGGATTTATGGGTAGAGAAGTTAAACAGCAGGAAGGCAAGGGGGCAGGTTTTGCTTTTTCCCTCTCTGTTGCCTTTCATCAACAGAACTACTCATGGCTCAGCCGCAGGGTCAGACACGTCTCTTCAAACGAGCCTGTCCCCACTTGGAGGGGACACCTGATGCTCCTCGTCACATGTCTTCCCCACCGGGAGGCCAGGGCCAGTGGCAATGACGTGGAATCACCAGACACTTGGCCAAGGGTCATGATCGAAACCGAGAATGAGCTTCGAGCATCTTCCCCAACCGCCTCTGACACTGGTTTTCTGTTGGCCATGGAGTTATGTCATGCACGGCGGGTCCAGCAAAGATGGAGGGGCCCTTCAGAATGATCCTTCTTCCTCTGTCCTTGACATCCGACACGCAAGCACACCCCGACACGTGAGCACACTCCGACATGCAAGCACACCCCGACACACAAGCACACCCCGACACTCGAGCACACTCCAAAATCTCACCTGTCTTCACCTCTCTCTGTGGCTGAGGCCGCTCCCGCCATCCCTGCCCCCATCACCCCCCAAGGGGAACTGGGACGCAGGTCGTCATGATGCCAGGACACTCGGCTTTAGCAGGGACTGTGTCCCAAACCTAAATGTACGGTGACCCCGAGCACCGCCCTTCTGCACTGCAGACGCCGTGGCTTCCCAGGCCCGAGCACAGGCCATGGCTCAGGAGGCTCTGCGCAGCTGCCCCGGGGTGGGGGTGGGGGAGTGGCTGCTCCTCACCGTCATCCAGAAGGAGCCGTGGTCGGGGACGCGGCCACTCCAGGACAGCCGTGCTCCCACCTGCCAGCAGAGCTGCCATTCCGAGGCCTCTATTGGGAACTGTGGCCGAGGCCCTTCGCCCCACTCTGCGCTGGGCCTTTCCACTCTTCACCTTCCCCATCCCCCACGACGGCCCACCTGCTCTGCGTCCACCTGGTGCCCACCCAGTGCCTTTCCCTGGGGAAAATGGGACCCTGGGGGGAGGTCCTCCCCCTGCCTGTTGCTGGCACCATGGCATCTGGATTGAGCCCTGACAGTCACTCTAACGCCACCCGTCGCCCCACCTGAGCACCTCAGCACCCAGCAGCAGGACCATGTCGGAACCCGAAGAACGCAGCCATTCTCTGCTGAGTCCCCACCCCACACCTTCAGAGCGGTCCATCCCCATCCATCCGTCTCCCCGGAGGGAGAAGAGGTCAGCATGGCCTGGGCCCACGTCTGGGGGTGAGCGCCCCTGCCCCCCACAGGGCTGTGGTGGGGCCGCTGTGTCCTTCCCCAAACCTGAACACAGCAGACGCCAGGGCTGGGAGGGGCCCCCGGCAATGACAGTTTGCCTTTGAAGGACACTGGAGGCCCACGGAGCTGTGTGGCGTGTTAGGAAGACAGGCAGATGGGGACAAAGTGTGCTTCATCATCATGTTGTCATGGTTGGTCAGTGTCACCATCACTGTCATTGTCACTGGTCTTCTCAGACTAAAGCTCTGTGGCAGCCAGGCTCAGTCTGGGTCTCCCCGGCCATCTCCCTGGCGCAGAGCCCCTCTGGCCAGTCACAGGTGCCCCACACACACTTGGAGACCCTGGAGAGGTGTCAGCCTGACCCAGGCCACTCACGGACACTCGGTGCACACCTCTGGCCAGGGCTTTTGCATCGTGGAACTGGGGAAGTCCCTGGTGCCCTTCCCTCCCCGGTCCCCACACAGCCAGTGAGGGAGCTGGGACCTGGGATCTCTCTAGGGGGGTTTGTCCAGCCAGTTTCAGAAGGAGCACTGTCCTTCCTGCCGCTCCCATGCTAGCTGTTGGAGTTTCTAGAAAGTTCTATGGTCTGAATTGCGAGGCTCCACAGGCTATTTGGCTCAGGCGAATAAATGAGCTTCTGCACAGTCCCCGGTTTTCCATTTCTCCCTGACCTGGGTGAACTGGGCCAAGACTGAGCTCATGACTGTCAAGCACTCAACTTCCTCGGAAAAAAGCCGTCAGCAGGAAACCCACAGGCCGCTCTGAGCAGCTCTGGCTCCGGGGATGCTCTCTCCAAACTGTGGGAAACACAGTCTGGGGTGCCGTCTTGGCCGGCCCGCAGTGTGTGGGCGCCCCTCACCAGGAAGCCAAGGGTGGATAGGACTCCCGGGGCAGAGGGGGGCCCTGGGGCTGAGTCACCCCATTCGCTGCCTCTTGGCCACAGACATTCAGCTCCTGTTGCTGCCCCTGGATCACATGGCTGCCTTGGTCCCTCCAGAGCTCTGACGGGCCACACAGCCAGACATGTGTTCCCAGTTTGTCACCCACGTCCCCCTCTGCAAGCAACTGGAGCATCCCCCTGGGGGGCGAAACCACAGGCTAAGGACTGCTGACCTAAGGAGTAGCTATTTTTGCTTTTGAAGATTCTCAACCCAGAGAATGGAAGTACTTACATTTTGGCATTTGAATTGAGCGATGAGTAGTCTTCTGGGGATGGTATGGGTTATTCCATTAACTCTGGGACCAGACAGCATCTCTGCGGCTTCTTTACGAAGGCTCCCAAGAAAGTCAGCACAGGGACCGAGGGACAAAGATCAGTGGCTCGGGTTTCAGGGAAGGGGGAGAGGTAAGGGGCAGTAGACTCCCACGGCTGCGCCTTGGAGGCAAGGGTCTCCCCTGAATCTTCCACAAGTCTCGGGGACTTGGCCTGACCACCCCCTTCGCTCACACTCCTCGGACTGAAGGCCACGCTCACAGACCCCTGAGCTGGACCCTGTCCGCTTCTAAACATCGAAGAGCAGCCGCGCCCTTTCTGTGGGCATCTTACCCTTCTCACCTGAAATTCTCAGGCAGGGCTGGCCCTCACACCCACTTTCCTTGCCGCTCTGGCAATGACAGTGGTTAGCTGTGCCTTGCTGGGGGAGCCTGGGAGCCACAAAGGAAGAGGCTAGGGCAGTGCCACTCCTTGGGTGGGCAGCCTCGGCCGGGGTCCGTCAGGTGGCTGGGTGCGAGATGCTAGCTCGGCCCGGCAGAAACTTCGGCCCATAGAGGCCACGTAGGGTCAGGTGACTTTCCAACCCCAAGGTATGAGAGATGCACATGGGCGAACGGGTAGAATTTTCTAGAGAGGGTTGTAAGCGAGGTGGCCACTCTTCCCAAGGCCACGTTCCAGCCATCACTCCTGCTCCATAAGAATCAAGCCAGCAGCAGGGCGACCTGTTCTGTCACCCACAGGCCACTCACAGTGTCCTCTCATGAGACTGAGGAAGAGGCAGCTTCCCCTGATGGGTGCAGCGTCCATCCGGCCTGTCATAAGGACTCACCAGGGCTGCTGGTACCCCAGTCTCCTTGCAGGCAGGCGAGGGAACTGAGGCGTGACAGAGGGGGGCGGTGGCTGTACCGCTCATACATATGGGTTGAGCCGGAGCCAGAGATGCTGGAGTCCCTGGGCACGTCAGGAGAAGGCTGCATGGGGACCCCTGGGTGAGGCTGGGTCCCATCGAGGGAGGACCTCAGCCCTGGCCCTGTTAGCTGTCTACCTTCCTGATCTCTCGGGTTCTGACACCAGCTTTTTCCCCTGTGTCACCGACCCTCCAAAATATGAGTCCTCCCTAATGCTCCATCCTCGTTCCTATTCCAGATGACCCCTCTGTTAGTGTCCTGTAGCTGCTATTGTCACACAGGTACTCGGTGGCTTAGAATAACATGCATTTACTCTTATACTTCCGGAGGCCAGAGCCCAAAGCAGCAGCCCTGAGCTGAGCAAGGCCAAGGCGGTGGCAGGGACATGCTCCCTCTGGGGACTCCAGGGCCGATCTGTGGTCTGGGGTCTGGCGGTGGCCACAGCCCTTAGCTTACAGCCACATCACTCCACACGGCCACTTGGTCACACAGCCCTCCTGTCGTCCCCCCATCTCCTCTCTCTTATAAGGACCCATGTGGTTGCACAGGGCCCACCTGGGCACAACCAGGATAATGTCCCTGGAGCAAGGGCCCTCACTGGTCACACCTCCCAGACCCTGCATCGACCAGCAGTCACGGGTCCCTGGGATTAGGGTGTGGGTGCCTTTGGGGAGTCATTTGCCAGCTTACCTCTGATTCTAGATCCACAGCTTCCCCCTTGGCCTTTATATTGAACAGCAGACCTAAATTTCTAACTAGCCACCCAACAGCTGAGGCCAGCAGGGAGGGCTCTGCACCTGCCGCAGGCCAGCCCCCGTGTATGGTTGCCGCAGCGACACAGGAGGAACAGGCACAGCGGTGGGGGGTACTGGCCACTGGAAAAACTGGGCAGCCTCCCAGGGGACCGCAGCACCTGGCATGTCTGCTGATCAGACGCCTGTGTCCTTGCTTTGTTTTCCCTGTTGCTGGGCCTCGGGCTGGGGGCAGGCACCGTCTGCAGGCCCTGTCCCATCTTCAGTGTCCCGGCACATCTGGGGGGAGTGCCTCTCCGTGAGCAGCAACACACTTGATGCAAGACACAACAAAGGCACTGGAGATCAAAGGCAGCCGTGAGAAGAAACTCACTCCAGGAATGGAGCCCCGGTCAGGAGGGGCCGGTAGGAAGTCACGTGCCACGGTGGGGGATCTCCAGCTGGACTGGCCTCTCCCGGGGTGGTGGGGTCCCTGCCGGGGACCCGGCCACTCCTGTGAGCCCTGAGTGACTCGGGGCATTGGCTCTGCTGGCTCAGCCCCTGGCCAGGAAATGAAGTCTCCGGCTGGCAGGGGTTTGGCATGTGAGTGGCGGCGTGGGCAAGGGCCCGGGGCCACGGACAAAGCACCGTGAGACTTCATGGCTCAGTGACTGCTGGGAGTTCAGCACGAGGAAGCCACAGCCACCTCAGGCTGTGTGAGGGAACTGTCCAAGTTCCCACGGCAGAGGAAGCCACGCTGTCACCTCGCGGCCGTCACCGGACCAGTTTCTCTTTCCTTCAGCAACAACCGAATGTTGCTTCCAAAGGGAAATAGTGGGAAATTATCCTCATTAAGCCTCGTTCTGCTTGTTCGGGATCCACACGCACAAAACATTTGCTGTCAAACTTCCTGGTCCCTACGTCCCGATGCTTCACCAACGGAACGCACCACAGACGAGGAAACATCACCAAACCCGCAGGGCCAAACAGCCGTCATTTCCCGGCTGTCCTGACTCCTACGGGGCACGCCCGTTAGCCTACCTCGGGCCAGTGCGCTCTTAGCCACATGTGAGACCAGCAGCGGACCGGGTCCGCTTTTCTCTCCTGAGTGGCAGCGTTGGCAGCCCCAGCGGTGGCCCATGGAGACTGGAAACCCAATTCTGCATTCTACTTGAAAGTCAAAGACCATACCTACAGGATTTTCATTTTCAAAGAAAAGCCTACTTTATTTTGCGTATTTCACTCTGGTTTGATTTTTCACGATCCTATGGTAAATCCGAGCACTGAGTCAACATGGCTGATTTCTGGGGTGCGCACTGCCCACCAGCTCGAGTGTGTGTGGTTCCAGGTGACTGCAATGGAACAATGGCCCTGAGTAAGGAAGGGGCTGGCCCCTGGCTTCACCCCGGGTGCGGCCAGCTTCAAGGTCATCCTCCACAAAAGGCCTGGACCGGCATCCAACTTCAAACCCGTGCGGACACCGATCAGAAGCTGCTTTGATAAGTGGTTGTAGGGAAGGGAAGAAACTCATAAATGTGGGTGGAGTAGGAGACTGTCTGTTCCATGCTGTGTTAAAGCACAGTCTGTTTGGACTGGCCGTGCTCTTCGGGGCTGGCCAGACCCTGCCGCTCCCGGGGCTGGAGCGGGCTCCCCTGGTCGTTAAGAAGCAGCGATAAGATCCAGTGAAATTCTAAACTCTGTAACAGTACACGGGGGATCGTGGTCTGGCTGGGGGAAGGTCCAAGAGAAACGTCTGGCTGTCTGCTCTCCTTCCCAGCCCCAAGGCTGCTCCCTTGGCTTCCCGGTAGAAACTTTGGGAGGGTTTGGAAGGGGATTATTCGGCCTGGGACCCTGATCTTTGTCCCTTGTTCTCCCATCTGGGGGACAGTGTCACATGGCCTGACTCTGAACCCCACCGCCCCTGCAGCTGGTGGGTCTCGCGCAGAGAAGGTTCTCATCCTCGGTTACCATGGGAACCATCGGGGGTTTAAAGAACTCCAGGCCTGCGTCCCACGCCAGTAGCTCTGTTCGCTTGGCCAGGGGCGAGGTGGGGGTTCTAGGGTTCTGACAGCACTCCGGGGAGCCACGAGGGAGCCAGAGCGCTGGGGCTGTCCGTCTGGGGGTGCAGGGTCCTCCTCGCACGGAGAGCATTGGAGCAAAGACGGGGTCTTCGTGTGCCCGGGCCGCTGTCGCACAAACGCCCTCTGCCGCGGGGCTTAGACAACAGACCTTCGCTTCTCGCAGCTCTGCAGGCGGCACCTCCGAGACCGGAACACGGGCAGACCCGGCGCCTGCTGACGGCCGCTGCCTGGCTCGTAGCCACCGACTGGGCGCTGTGTCCTACCGGTCGGAAGCGGCCCGGGGTGCTCTAGAGTCCCTTCCGCGGGGCCCTAACCCCGTGGACAGGGCGGGGCCTCCCGGGCCCCCGCCCCTGATGTCGTCACGGTGGGGGCGGGGCTTCAACCCATGATGGCGGGAGACGCAAACGCTCAGACAACGCGTGGGCCCTTCCCGCGTCGCCGCGGCAGCCTGTCGGGTTGGCAGGTGCTTGGTTAAGGCTGAAAGGGACAAACACGGCACAGACAGACACACGTGAAGCGGGGATAGGCTGGGATGTGCCCGGAGCCCTGCCGGGGGAGAGCGAGTGAGAGAGGCGCACGGGGGTGAGGACGGGCCGCGTGGGGACAGGTCCTGCGCCCTCTGCCCTGCGAGCCCTGCAGACACGGCTCGGCCTCCAGAGCAGACAGTGGCGCCACACGCAGCTCTCGAGTGCCCCCAGACGTGCCGCGGTCGGAGCTCACGCTTCACCTGGACAGATGTTTCTAGAATATTCGTTTGAATCAAAGGGAGTATAACGGCGTGTAAAACCCTGCCCCATTCCTCCAAAGTGTGTGTTTGAGTCCAGCCAAGCGGATGACGGTTTCCCGAGCTTTGCGACCTTCGCCGAGGTTCCGGGTCTCAGAAAGGACAGAGCCGCTGCCGATTGGGACTCGGACCCAGTGTGCACGCAGGTGTGGACTCATGGGCCCAGGAGTCCGAGTAAAACCCAGGTAAGTCCCCACGCGAATTGCCTGTGACATCGCTCCTGGTGAGCCTGCAGCACTCTCCGTGTTGGACTCTTTCTGGGGGGAGAGGGGACATCTTGCAAAATAGTCTGTCACTTGGAAGGGAGCCTGTGACAGGAGGAACGTGCCGGCCTGTGAGTGTCACGGCCATGGAAGGAGAGGACCGAGGGTCGCCCCCTGCCCCTTGGTGCAGTGACAGCCGCAGGGGAGGGCGCTGCTCTGTCCCCGGGCGCAGCCCAGTGCGTTCTGCCTTCCTCCCGGGAGACCTGAAGAGTCTGCTGGGGCTTTCGGTTCCATTTTTTGCTCGGACGCAGACGTGAGCCCGGTCACAGAGACACCAGAGGCGTCTCTGATTGGGGCTGCCCCCAGACGGAGGAAAAGACCTCCAGAAATTGCAGGCGTCTGCTGCCCTGGCCGATGAAGTCGCCTGTCCCCTAAGCCCCCTTGAAGGAGGGCACCGGGGTCCTCCCGCCTTGCGTCTACAAATGAACGAGGAGTCTCTCCTTCTCCCTCTCTTTACCCCACCCCCTCTCTTTCAGCCGCGATCACGTCCCACATGCACATGGCTTTACTTAGCAGGCGCACATGCTCCAAACCCAGTGTCATCTGTGGCTTTGAATTTTATTTTCCCATTATGGAAAAATTTCAGTGTCCGGCCCGGAGGTGGTTTGCCTTTGTTCTTCTGGCAGAGCTGACCAAAGGGGGCAGGGAGGGGAGCCAGAGTCCTCCAAATGCTGGCTCTCGGGGTGGCCCAGTCTCTCCTGCATCCCCGCCTTCCCTTGACAAAGGTCATCATGTGCCTCTCAACGCTGCCCAGGCCTCTGCAGGCACACCCTCCCTCGAGCAGCGGAAGTGCTGGTGCACTTACACCTCAGACAGCCCAGAGGGACGGGGCTCCATCGGGGTGGGGTCGCACACCCTGCTGCCCGGGACAAACGGTGGACTCCTGATCAGTTCACACAGAGGGTGTGCAGGGGGATGCCCAGGGCACCCCATGACGCAAACAGCTGGGGACGAGGGACCCTCTCTGATAGCATCTCCAGAGAGTGTGCCCCAGGGAAAGCTGGCTGAATTTTCGGGTGATTCCTTCCAGAGAAAGGTGACTATGTCCCATGACCGCTGGGACCCTCTTTTCCCTGACCTAGACTAAACCGGTCACACAGCCCCTCTCCTTTCAGGAGAAGCAATGCACCAATAACTGCAGGAAGGCACGTTTTCCTAATGCAACACGAACAAGGCAGGCATGCCGTGGACTGGGCATACAAGGTTGGGTTGGTGGGAAGGGACAGGAGGTCCTTTGCAGGAACGACACCAAAGACCAAGCTGGCAAAGGAGCGTGACGCCGGATGCACCTGGGCTCTGAGCCCCATGAGGGCTTGTTAATCACAGTCTCTAAGCAACGAATCTTCACCTGCGCACAGTTGCACGGCAGGCTGATCACCATCTGCAGGTGCTAGAGGAACGAGCTCCAATCGCGGACAGGTAGAGGAGCTGCAAGGCTACCACGTGGCCAGGCGTGGCCAGGCATGGTCATGAGTGGCCAAACATTAGAATCAATTCCGCCCTGAATATTCTACGTGCTTCACTGGGAGGTGCTTCCGCAGGCCAGGCACGGGGCTGGGCACCGCCAGGCACCCACAGGGGGAGGGTGATGCCGGCGTGACCTGGCCTGCTTTCTGGAGGTGCAGGCCTGGACTTTTTCCTTTGCGTTTCCGATTCATTGCCCAGAACACCATTTTTTCCTGTTGCACGCTTGATAGCCCTTCTCCCCTGCAACTTATCCCAAGATTCAGCCCACAGATACCTCAAACTGGAGCCCAGAGCCTCAGTGGGGTCTGTCCTTCCCCTGTCGTACAAGTGTGACCGCTGTGAGCTGACACCGCTTGTGCATGGCCCCCAGCGCAGCTGCCTCTCTGGTCCAGGCTTTGCCACGGTTGGGCCTCAAAGGACATTCATTCATTCAACACACATCCGTGAGGGCTGCCTCGGTCTCGGTTCCGGGCTACAGCCGTGAGCAGCGGTCGTCGATGCTCACGTTCCCAGCTTGGGAAGGAACTCGGGGGCTGAGACAGGGCGGGGGCGCACAGGGCTGCCTGCCCCCCAGCACCCTGCCTGAGGCAAATTCGTGGTCGCTGTGCCCAAGCGGGTCTTCCCCCAGACCTCCACTTCCTTGGGGGTAAGTTTAAAAAAATTCTTTAAGGCATCTATTATTCTTCTTGTTCTATGAAAGACATAGGAAGCTCAGCCAGATTCAATAATTTGCATAATAATTAAGGAGTAGAGGGGGTTTTGAGCCCAGGTCAGTTTATTGGCTCTCTCACTCACCAGTGAGGAGGTCATGGGCGGGAAGCAGAGACACTTACACATGCGCCATAGAAAGTGTGAATAAAACCCTCCACACTCACTCACAGAGGTCCCCCACCTTCTCCAGGACCTGAAGGTAAACCAGGACGGGTGGCACAAAAGTGGGTCCAGAAAGGCTTCTGCGAAGGGAGACACACGGGAGCCGCACAGAAGAACGGGCCAGGATGCCACTGTCACCACTCCGATGGGGAGTTGCTTGGAAGGCCTGGGCCATTGCAAGGAGCCCTGAAAAGGGGATGGAAGGCCTGCAGGCCCCGGAGGAGCAAACGAGACCAGGACGGCCCCCCGACGTGCCCCAGCAGAGCCCAGGGAGGAGTGTGCTCACGGACCCACTCCTGTGCCCAGGCGGTCGTCCTGCTCTGCCCTCACAGCTGCACCTGCCTCCAGCCCGGAGTCCGGGGTGCCTGGGGAAGAGGGGGAGAGGGCACAGGTGCTCCAGGTGGGCTGGGAAGACCGAGGCCACCACGACAGGGGCCCTGCCCTCAGGAATAAGTCCCAGCTGCCCCCTCTCCCCACGAGCTGACGCTGCGTTTGGTGTTCCGGCCCCTCCATGAAGTAAAGAAAATGAACAGAAGATGCAACGGCGCCGAGATTGGACATTCCAGCAGGAACCTCACGTGCTCTCAGCCACACTCTTCCGTCTGTGGCAGAACAACCGCAGGCCCCGAGGCCTGAGCGGAGTGAGCGTTCATGTCCAGCCACGGCAACGACCTCTAACGGGCAGATGAGAGCGTCTCAGGTGAGTCCACCTGCGCCTGCGCTGGGCGGTAGAACAGCGCAGGCCCCCCCGAGGGTGAAACGTTGTCCCTCAGCGTCTCAGTCCCCAGGAGGACGTCACAATGTTAAACTCGATGGGTGAGCGCCTCTCTGCCCGGGCGGGATGCACGTGTTTAATGACCTATATTTTCCATGCTGTGGCCCCTTTGCACCACACGCGGCTCGGCCTTAGGAAAGGAAGTGACCGCGTTGAATGAGCTCACTGGGAAGAAGTGCGTTTGCCCTTGGCGAGGCACGCAGGTCTGATCTGCCCTAGTTACGGACCTTGGCGAGCCGGTGAGAGCCCGGCTCTCACCAGTGTGGTTCCACGTCCGGTCAGGGGCCCAGGCTCGTTCTCCTGAGTGGGGCTGAAGGCAGGCAGGGTTTGGACCGGCGCTGGGTGAAGTGTCTGGAACCAGGTATCAGCAACGCTGCGAGAACGTGTGTGCACGAGGGGAGAAAACAAGGGGGGATGTGGCCCTCGGGGGAACGGCAGACATTTCAGGGAAACAGTGCTGATGGTTTCACTCTGAGGGGCCACGTGGGGCCTTCTCCCCTCTCCTGCTTTCAGAGGGAAATGTCTCCAGAAAGCTCCCCCGCCCTCGCAGCCGTGTGGGGTCTGGGAGCACAGCAGGGAAACCAGAGCTGGCCTGAAGGGAGGTTTCAGGAGGTGCAGGGCCCCTGAGCTCCGATGTCTTACATCTGGCCATCTGCGTTGGGCGAATCGACCGCCTTTCAGAATGGAGAAGGCGTCACTTGGCAGACTTACAAAGCAGCTGCTTATCATCAATGACTTTCAATACGTGTGTGTTAAGCAATTAAGCAACACGCCATATATCACTCTGTGGAGCTCAGGGTCTCGGGAAAACGCGGTATCCTGGAGACAGGGCAGATACAAAGCACGGCCCAGGTGGGTCTGCGCCGTCTGAGCCCGTCACTCCCTGTGCCGCTGGCCAGGGACGGGCGGGGGGCCGCACCGCCCGCAGGATCGCAGGACATGGCCCTGGCCCGGCCGTCTGCCTGGGGCTGTGCAGGGACAGAGATCAGTGGGAGGTGACCTGGGGTGCCCCTTAGTTTCTTCGAGATTAAGAGGAGAGGGCATTTCACATGAAGATACTTACTTCCCAGTGGGGGGCGTACGGTTGGGGCTATAATTGCTCCAGGGAAATGAGATCGATGATCGTTGATCATTAGTAACATGTGGGGCATTTTCTGTTTCTGGCCTTGAGATTATGCAGTCTGTCGCGTGGCAGTGCCCTTCTCCTGAGCAGAACTGACCAGCACCCCAGCTGTGGGGTAGGTAGGGGGGAATGTTCGATTTTGTCCCATGCAGGGGCTTCTCAGGAGCAAGGCTGGATGGCTCTGCATTGTTCCAGGCTGGCAGCACAGCAATGGACACGTGGGGAGGGAATGTCGAGGGGGCAATTCGCTAACCTGATCAGTTAAATTGCGGACACAGACTGTGTTTTGGAGCAGACAGGGTCCCTATGGATTTGGGGGTCAAGTATACAGGCGACACGTTTCCGTGCTGCACACCAGGACCTCTAGTTTGTGTGTGACTCCCCCGGGCCTGGTGAAGCTGTCCTGTCTGCATGACGGATGCACACACGTGCCGGTCGTGCCTGGGAGCCGCCCACCACATGGGCGGCAGGAAAAGGCTGAGACCTGCACTGTCGGTCGAGGCTCAGAGGAAAGCGTAAAACCCAGATCGGATTCTCTGCGATACAGTGAAATTCATGTAGCGACCTAAGCAGAAATAGAAAGAAAAAGAAAAACCAAAAGCCTAGCTCCATGGAAATCTTAAAAAACCCTCCTAAACAAACTTTGCTATTAAGTAAAAACAGAATGAAAATAAATTAAGCATCAAACTAAATGTTTAGCAACATAATGACTAAATTACCCCCCAAAGCAAGTTGATAAAACCAGTAATGACAAATGTAACGAAAACGTTACAGAGAAAATAATTTCTCAAACAAGGTGTAAAGCGTAAGTCATTAAGGGGGAAATAAACCGGATACCAGAAAAACAAAAAACCCGGGCAATGGCAGACACCAAAACCAGGTGAAGAAAAGACATTTGCGCAAATGACTGAGAGGGGATTGGTTGGCAAAATGCAGGAAGACGTCTTAAAAATTGTGAGAAAATGGTTAAACCATCTAAAATGACCCCAAAAGGACCTACAGGTGTGGTCAGGCAATTCGCAAGGAAAGGAAACCTATATGGTCGTTAGACATATGGAGAGATTTCCAAACTTCCTAATGATTAGAGGAAGTGCTAATTAATTTGGTGAGACGTCATTTCACCCCATCGGAAGGCAAAAGTCAGCAATTCTGAAAAATATTTGGAGATGTGTGCCGGAGGAGAATTCAGGTATTTTGGGGACAAGTAGGAAACCTCTTTCACGTGATGCAGGTCGAAGTTCATGACATGCCGACCCTGTGGCTCACTCAGCTATTCTGCCCTGGACCATCTGGGAGTCTATTCTCGGAAAATCTTGAAAGAAAATACAAATCTAGAATTCAATACCCAGCAAAATTATCTTTTAAAAGTGAAAGACAAATCAAAGACTGAGTCAAACAAAAACTGAGGGGTTTTTATGTCACATGGCTGAAGCACGTGACTGCAGTAGGCGAGAGGGACAGGGGACACTCTGCCACAAGGCCCCACACCCCACGTGAAGCAGTGCCATTAAAGGTTGTTTGAAGGTGCGTACTGTAAGCCCTAAGACAAGCACTAAAATGTTTTTAAAGGAAGCATCAATGACAAACCACAAGAGGAAAGAAAATGGAATCCCATCTAATGCTCAGTGAAAACCGAAGAAGGCAGGGGACTTCAGTTGCAGGCAGGTGGGTAGACGCACCCCTGGATGTCCTGCATACCAATGTATAAACAGACACAGGAAGACGGGAAAGGGGGAGAGAAGAGGGTACGTGGCCAGGGACCTTGGGACCCAGAGAAGTCTAGTTCGAGTTCTCTGGGTTTTCTTTACACCTCATATCCATCTGCGTGCTGGAGAGCTGGAACGGGCACAGACAACCCCGACCCGCCAAGTGCCGTCCTCTCCAGCCAGGGCGTGGGGCGGCGCGGCCAGACTTCCAGGCAGTAATCATGCTGCTCCAAGCAACAGGAACACACACTCACACTCACCAACTGCCGTGCTCCCACGGCACACTCGAGCCAAGGCTTCCCTTCCCCCGGTGGTGGGAAGGGAGCACCCTCTCCTCCCACGGGTGGGAAGGAGTCAGAGAAGACCAAGCAGAGAGCTGGGACCGCCCCAGCAGCAGGGAGACCTGGTGTCGACCTCCTGGACTTTCAACAGCACCCAGAGGGAATGAGGCCGCCCCCCTCCGTGTTGTGAGCGGCCCCCCAGAGGGAGGGATAACTGGGCACCCCAATTTCTCCCAGTCACGGAGGTGCCACTGGGGGCAGGGTGGGAAGCTGGAACTTCCACCTCTCCCTGGCTTACGGCTGCCGCCACTCCTCCACCTTCCATTAAATCATACCCACAGTGTTCTGATTCCAACCCGCTCACCAAACAGAGAAACAGGAAGACCCAAGCCACATAAAAACAGAGGACAGAGATCGGGACTATCTGACAAAGGTCCTAAAGTCACCCGATCCCAGGAGCCATTGCAAACGCATGCAAAACAAACACAGAGAAGCAGAAAGTCTCGGAGAAGCGACAGAAGACAGAAAGGCGACCCGAACAGAAGCGCGCAGGGAGAAGCCGGGATCCGCTCTCGGGGTTAGTCCCACGGGCCCTCGGTGCCGCCCTCCCTGCGTGTGGCTGGACCTGCGTTGCAGGCACTTCGCTGAGGGTTTCACGTCTAGTCTGGTCTGTGGTTTTTCTCCCGACGCCTTTGTCTGGTTCGGGTCTCAGAGTAATAGAATGAGTCGGATAATGATCCGTCACGTTCTGTTTTTTAGTAATTTGTGAAGGATTGGTGTTAGCTGTTTAAATGTTGGATTAAGTTCACCAGTCAGGCCGTCTTGCCCTGGGGTTTTCTACGTGGGAAGGTTTTGGGTGAACAGTTCCATCTCTTTGCTTCATGTGGGTCTGTTGAGACCCCATATTAATTCTTGATATTGTTCCTGTAGTTTGTGCCTTTCTAGGAATCTGTCCATTCTGTGTAGGTCAAAGGATTCCCTTGTAGTACAATACATGTTTTTGAAAATTCTGTTAAGGTCAGTGGTGGTAATCCCCATTTTTTATTTTCATATTTTGAGACGTCTCTCTTTTTTCTCAGTCAGTCTAACCTGTAGATTTTTTGTTTGTTTTTTAATCCTTTATTGTAAGAAAGCTCCCTTTCAGTCTTGACTTTCTTAGTTGTTTTGTGTGTTTTTTTTAATCGTGGATGGGTGCTAATTTTCTTAAATGCTTTCTCTGCTTCTATTGAAATAGTTGGCTTCTCATTTACCATAGTAACAAGCCACGGATGTGGCAGCGTAAATGCTATTAAAGCTCGCCCATGTGACCACATCAAGGGGCTGTTGTTTTTGTTGTAAACACTGTAGTGGCATTTTCCTTTTTACCTTGTGTGTGTGTTTTAACTTTTTAAAATAGTGTTTTAAAGAAAAGTGTAAAATAATATGCATGCTATGTTTTTGCAGAGAAGAATCTATTATGAATGTTAATAATTTCTAAATATATCCGTAAATTCAAAGCAATGCAATAAAATTCCAGTGGGGCCCTGGCTGGGTGGCTCAGTTGGCTGGAGCATTGTCCCATATGCCAAAGAAATTTGCAGGTTCGATTCCCAGTCAGGGCACATGCCTGGCTTGTGGGTTCAATCCCTAGCTGGGGCGTAGGTAGGAGGCAATCAACCGATGTTTCTCTCACACTTTGATGTTTCTCTCTCCCCCCGCCCCCGCCCTCTCTAAAGTCAGTGGGCGTATCATCAGGTGAGGATTGAAAAAAATTTTGTCTAATTCCCATGGGAATTTGGCGGCTAGCCTGCCAGTGGAAACAAACAAGGGAGGAGGCCTAAGAAAATCTGGGTGAGGGCGAAGGAGAGCATCAGATGCACCCTGTCAGATGCTCAAATGTGCTACGAGGTGACAGTGAGAAGCCAGAACCGAACCTGAAGAGAAGGCGGATCGGTGGACTGAGAGGTAAATCAAGGACACACACGTGTAAGAGATTGTAATTTACAGTAACAGCGTCATTTCAAGTTGGGAGGGAAAGTGGGTTATTTAACAGACACTTTTGGCACATTTGTAAAAAAAAACAAAGCTGCATCTTTGGACCATTCTTAGTATTAAAATAAGTTCCAGATGGAGAAAATATTTAAAACCAAAATATAAAATCATGAAAGAATGAAGAATTATTTTTGAGTGAAATCACTAACAATATTCAGTAGAGTGATTTCGAAACCAAAAAATTATGAAGGAAAAGAAATGGGTTCAAATACATAAAATTGCCCTTTAGCAGAAAAGAACAGTTGAAAGGAAACTCCACTCGGACGTGTTCCATCATCAATGATAAATTAAGAAAAAATAGTTGCAAAATATGATAGAACGTGTTTAATTTCCCTAATACACTGTCAATTTAATGAGAATTTGAAAAATTAGCAAGAGATTTCAATTGTTTCTGTTAAATATTTGCCCTAAGTTTCTAGAGGGTTAGAATTTTAAATTTAGGTATTACTACATATTTTTGCTTTCATGATTTCTTCTTTTGCTTTTGTGCACAAAGTTTTTTTCCTTATTTGAAATGAACATTTGCTTGAGACTCTTGTTTCTTGCGGGAACCCTCTCTCACGTGGGCTCTCTGCCCCACGGAGGGTCGGCCGCGGTGCGTGGCGTGAACACAACCTCAACCAGCCCCTTCTCAGATCGTCGCTCACCCGGCGGCTCGCGTTGTGCAACCGTTCCTTCCCAAACCAATAAGGGAGCCGACTCTGCCGTGTGGGAAACTCACAGCTACGGCCGTTTCTGTCCACCCAGCGTCTCGGAGACCAAGAAAATGGAGCTCAGGGAAGGACCGCACTTTGCCCGGGTCACACAGCTGGTGGAGGGTGGGGCTCGGGTGGGGCCCACGGCCATCCCCTGACCCCCAGGACAGTGTCCTCTCCCTGAGCTGTGCGTCCTCCCAACCAGGCTTCCCATGAGGTGCAGAGTGATGACTCCCCACCAGAGCACCCCAACCTCTGTCTGGGAGGACGGGCAGAGACCTGGCCTCTTCCACAGCTGTGGAAGAGAGGAGTGTGCCTTTGCTCTGATTTCTGGGCTCTGTCCTGGGAAGCCATGTCCCATGAGAGAAGGTCCACCTGGCTGGGGAATCAGACACTGCACCCCTGCCCTTCCCACAGGACCCCACCAACCTGGGCTCAGGGCTCAACCTACCCAGGTTCGAATCCTGGCTCCGCCACTTCCTACTCGGGGGACCCCTCTGTGCCTCCATCTCCCTCTTGACAATGGGAATAACAGTGCCGGACTCCCAGGGATTTTGTGGTGACTAACTGCACTGACCCACGTAAGGCACTTAGCACGGAGCTGGTAAACAAATGTCAGAGGTAAAGATGAATTGTCCTAGTTTCATTCTGTTGAAACGTTGTTATCTAGTCAACTTTATGTTGTTTATTTCAGAAGACATGTCTTTCTGTTTAGTATTGGAATTGGCATTTCGGATGCTTGTCATCAGCTCTTAACAAAACCACCTGCTCTCCAAAAGCCACGCTTCCCTCAGCTCGTGGGGCCGAGTCCCGGGGACAGGGCCCTTGCCCAATGGTGCCGGTGCCCTGCTGCCTGAAGAGAGGAGAGAGACTGCCGTGGACGGCACACTTCTTGTCGACGGTACACATGGGGAAATGAGCTTTTTGCTCATGGAGAAAATATTTTTTTTATCTTCCTTGGGTAAGGAAAAATAACCGACTGCAGTGACAGAAGGTTACTATTAAAACATTTTTGTCTCATGAAGAACTGATTGGCCTGACTAACTGTTGATTGAACATCTACGTGCTGTTATTCCCGAGACAATAAGAGTCGTGTTACAACGTAACCTCGCAGGCCAAGTTCATCCGTGGTCAGGGCGGGTTCGCCAAAACAGTAATACCCCACTATTATGATGCTCAACCCTGGAGTCCCTTTGGGGACCTGGCTTTGATTAGAGGACAAATTGCCCTCGGAGCTACCATTGCCGACTGCCCCCTCTGCTCCCCTAAAACGTGACAATCTGGGAGACAGGGCGAAGCCGGGGCCTGTCTCAGTTTACACCTCTGCCCAGACGGGTACGGCCCGGGTGAGTGGAGGCGGCTGCCCGCTCACTGAGCTGGTGGGTCCACACTCGGCCGCGGTGAGGAAACCTGCAGCCAGAGGCACGGCCGCATCGGGCCAGCCGCGCAGGACAGAGCAGCTCCCTACAGTCGTGCGAACTTTTGGGATTGGCTGAAAGCCGTCTGTTTCCGCGCCCCATGCTTTGCTCACACACGTATCTGCCCTCCGTGCACGCAGGCACACACGTGCACACACACTGCACACCAGCATTTCCAGGATGGCTGCAGCACAAAGGTCAGAAAGCGCAGGGTCCCCACGGCCGGTCTTGTGACAAAGCGCCACAACCCGGCTTGTTCCTGAATGGCCACCAGGCCTCCTCGAGCCCGTGCGGGAGTTACCCAGGAAAGAAGTGCATGCTGGTCCTGCGTGCCAGGGTCACCTGGGCACCTGGCATCTGATTCTGTGGACCTCAACTCAGAGCAAATGGGCACTTACAGAACCCGTGTGGGGACACTCTCTGAGCCCTGGCCAGGTGCCTGGGCACCAGCCACCCGCTGCCGTGAGTGTTGGCCCCTGAGGACTCACAGCTGCCCTTTTCCAGAGAAGTGTCCTGCGAACAATGACAGCTTCCTGGCCCAGAAAGTCCCACCCACACATGAGACAGCCAGAGGCCAATCACCAGGTATTGCCAAAGGCCAAGCCCTTGCCCAGAGCGGGACCAGCTCAGTAGTGTGATTCAGGAATCACGGTCCAGAGCTCCGGCGGGGTTTGTAGAAGCTGGCCCCGGCCAGGACCGCATCCTGTGCAGCTCCGTCCCTGCCTTCCTGGCCACCGTCACCCCCTGTGCTGACAGCACCCCCTCCATAAGTCGTTCTTCCAGGATGCCCCCCTCGGCTCTGCTGCAGGAACCCGCATCTCTCCGTGGGTCACCGCACCCATCTAGCATCTTCCACACAAACCATCAAGCCCTCCTCACACTGGTGGCAACACTGACAATAGCCTCACTCTCCAGACTGGAACAGCCACCGTCCCTTCACCATCTGCCCTTCGGTGCGATCACCCTCAGCCTGCAGACCCAGCACTTGGACTTGATTAGTCTTGCAGGGCAGGAAAAGGAAATACTCTACCCGTAAACCATGCCTTTAAAAACGCACTCAGGTAGCAATAATGAGGTGATATTTATTTATTAAAACCCATGGAAAGTGAAGACATTGAAAACAAATTCTAAAAAGAAATGGGCCAGTCAACAAAGACCAGGCTCCAGGGCACCACTTGAGTTAATGACGATTGTATAAAATTCTAATGTGTGCTGGGAAGCTCGAATTTTGTCATTGGCCCCAAATACTGTACATGTTTCCCTTGAAGTGGCAGGCTCTCCCATTTACTTTTCAGCGACACTCTGGGAAACACCCGAGTCTGGATAACCCAATTTCTCTGCTGGACCTCCTTTCACGGAAATGTGGTGTCCCATGGAGACAGAGACGCCCCACTCACAGCTCGAACAGCCCCACAGGGCCCTTCGGGCAGCTGCCATCCCACCTTCCTGGGCTGCGGCACTGCCGGCGAGCTTCTCGCTTTGCCGCTCAGGAGACTCAAGACAGCCGCTCCAGTCGAAGACCGAATAAAGCCAACAGCGTGTGCTGTGGCGATGCAATGGCCAAGACAAGGTCCCCGATGGCGGTCGCTGTCCCGCCTGGATTCCCACCAAGGTGTCAGCACCGTTGTTTTGCACATCAGGGAACATGTTGGCACGGCGGAAAAGGCAGAAAGTGTCTCGGTGGTTTTCATTCATAAGCTTTAGATCGGAGAGCACTTCAGGTTTATGGAAGCCCGTTAGGACAGAGAGTTCTCACGGGCCCCACCCTGACATCCCCTCTCATGAGCATCTTGCCGTAGTAGGTCCGTTTCTGACACCCGAGGAACTGGTGCTGAGACGTGGGTAATAACTCACATCCATTCCACATACAGTGTCCTTAGAGGTTACTAAACATCCTTTGTCTGTCCCGGGAGCCCATCCGAGACACCGCATGCACTTGGTCACCATGTCTCCTGCTCGACTGTCGGTTCCTCAGATTTTCTTTGGTGACGGCCTTGACAGTTTTGAGGACCACCAGTGAGATACAACCAGTGCTCTGTGGAGTGTCCCTTCACTGGGGTGGGTCCGACATTTTCTCCTGATGAGCCTGGGTTGGCAGGTGGGTGGGGAGGGAACCGAGAGATGAAACGCTGTTCTTCTCTGTTCTCGGGTCCACACCAGCAACATGACTGGTCATGGCTGAGGTTGACCTTGGTCACCTGGCCGAGGTCATGTTTCTCAGGCTTCTCCTTTCCTATGCCGTCCTCTTGGGACAGGGTCGCTGTGCACAGCCCACACCGAAGCAGTGGGGACTCGCAGGCCACCTCTTTGTGGGCGGAGTATCTACATGGATTTCTTGGAACCCTGTGACAGAGGATATTTTCTGAGTGTTCTCTTGAAAATAGATTTGGCTTTATGGAACTCTGAAAGGGACTTGAGGGAGCGCCGGAGGCCCACGGACCCACTTTGAGAACCACTGGCCCACACAACAGAGGTGGAGAATGACGGCTGCTGGCACCTGTCACATGCAGGTCTGCTGAGGGGCTGAGACCCCAGCGGGCCAGCAGCCCAGATGCACAGAGCGTTTTGGCAGGTCTGGGGGGGAAAATGGAGACAGGAGAGGCGTTACCAACTGTGGCCGCCCTTCGGTGGCACCGGTGGCTGTGCACGATGTCCTGCCGTCTCCAGTCTGCAGAGACTGGGCCTGGCCGCCGCGTTTAGTGAGCACTGCCCCCATCAGGCCACATCTTCCCTCTTTTTACAATCAGGGTGAGGGTATCTCGTCCCAACATCCTGTGAGACCTGTTTTTAGAACTGGAGCCCAATGCACTGCACGGCCCGGCTAGGAACAGACTTCGGGCTCTGGACACAACCGGCGCGCCCAGCCCGTGTTCCAGTGCCGCAGGGACGCCCAGTCGTGTGAGGCATGGACGGGCTGTCATCAGCCGCATCCACATGTCACCGACAGCACCTGGCGCAGGCCTGCACCAGGCAGCTCTTAGGCACCGCCCATGGGACGCCCCGATAACCCCTCAGTGCTCACGCGGGCACAGCCTGGACGTGCCGAGCAGTGTCCGGGCTCTTAGTCCGTCCGGGCTCCTGTGACAAAATGCCGCAGAATACTTGGCTTCTCATTTGTCTCTCAAGTTCTGGAGGCTGGGAAGTCCAAGGTCATGGTACTGGGAGAAACGAGAGCTTCCTGGTTCATAGATGATCGCCTTGTGGCTGCGTCTTCACATGGCAGAAGGGGTGGGGGCCTGTCTGGGGTCTGTGTTATGAGGACCTCCGTCCTATTCATGAGGGTTCTACCCTCAGGGCCGGACCACCTCCCAAAGACCCCACCTCCAAACACCACCCCCTTGGGCATTTGGGTCCAACCCATGGATTTTGGGGGGTCGCAGACATTTAGCCAGCATCCATAGCTAGCTGCCCCACTGGGTACAGCTCTGAACAGGGACCAATAGAATCCAGTTCATAAACACTCCTTCCCACCCCACCCACAGCGCTGGGGCCGAGTCCAGCCCACGTGCCACGTGGCCTCCGGAAGGAGTCGTGGCGTGGGGGCCTAGTCCCTAGAGCAGATTAACTGAACTGCACAGCCAGTACTGGCGGCCTCCCGTCCCTTCGTCTTGCCCTCGGCACCACTCCCCAGTGACCGCTGATGCCGCCGGGCTTGTCTTCGACTCTGATCCTCGGGGAGCTTAGGCTGCCCCGGGGCTCCCGTGGTTGTCCAGGTCACACACCCCACCCAGGAGCCTCAGGGTGCAGGCTCCCTTGAGCTGGTTCTGAGTGTCCTTCCAGAAGTGGCTCCTTTTCACGGGCTCCCTTGGCAACAGGCTTGCACACATTTCAGCTCCGTTAACCGGACCCGTTGGCCGAGTCACGCCGGAACTCGGGGTGGGACAGAGCCGGTGTTGGCTTTTATCTCCGATTCTTGGGAAAGCAGCTTCCGCGCCTGCACACTGCTGCCAGCGGAGTGTCCTCGGCAGGGGAGCCCGCGGTCATGACAAAGCAGACCAGGCTGTCGGGACTTTCCATCTGGGAAAACTCTCAAAGCAGCGACTCTCAAACTTTGTTTCCAATAAGGAAAGGAATTTTCAACAAATGTTTTGTAAAGAAGATACACAAAACAGATGAAGGAGGAGGGGTCATTCTGACCAGGGGCAGAGAGACGTGCACACCATCAGTCCCCAGCCCTTCTGCCCAGGTCACCCCGAGGCGCCAGTGCAGACCTTAGAGCCACTAAGCCATAGCTCTGAAGACTACGGTTGTCTCCAGAGAGGCCACCAGGGCAGGAGTGTCCCTGGGGCAGCCCATGCTGGGGAGTGGGTGGGGACAAAATGGGGGGAAGCAGAGCTCAGCCCAGGCAGGCCTCTGCCTCCAGAAACATTTCTCGGATGAGGACCCCTCCGTGGCACAGCCGCTCACCACTCTCATGACATTCTGGAGCCTGAAATCACAGAGGGTCACAGGCAGAAAGGGTCTGCATCATTTTGGATTCTTTGATTACAAGCAACGGAAACTGGCTGACTACCTCCACCCAAAAAGCAGTTTACCAGACAAACACAGGGTGGCTCACAGAAGCAGAAAAGAGCCACATCGTCAGGTGTGGAAGGGGACCCGGGGAAGTCCCAGGCACCCAGGTAGTAGGACATCTGGGTGTGCACGGGGGGAACGGGCCCTGAGTAGAGGAAGTGACGTCACACTCGGCCTTCCCTCTGCTGAGTCTCTTGCCTAACTTGCTGCCCCCATCTCAGCCGAAGTGGGATTTTTCATGGCTATCCCGTTTGGTTGTCATCGAAGCCTTTTGTTTGGCATCTGAGACTAACAGTCGTTCGGAAACCTCTTCCTTCTCTCTCCCTTTGTGTGAGAAAGCCCATCGTCCCCCGGAGCTCAGCAGGGCTGTCGTGAGATGCACAGGCTGGAAGGGATGCTGAGACACAAACGGGGCCCACTTGTGAACATTCTGGAAAAACCAAGCCAAGGAGTTTAGATTTTCTCCTTCCACTGCTGTGGAAAGACAAGAAATCAATAAATATTCGCTGAGTGGATACATGAGATGCTCCAGAACAAGCCTGGTCCTGGCAGTGTCGTGGTGAGGGACATGGCGGACACCACAGGCAGCACTCGGGTTCTGGAACCATTGCTCAGCTCCCCGACGCGGGAGCTGCATCTGGACCAGGCACACGCAGGTGGACTGAAGGGAGGGGAGGTGCAGTCTTTTAAGCGGAGTTGAGAGCTGATCGAGGGGAACTGAAGAAAGCAATCGGGGAGACCTCCGACATCCACTGCCACAGCCAGGGAGACTCACGGGGGGACCTGGGTGTGGAAGGTCTCGACGCTCAGTTCAGGTCCTGAATGAGCCGGATGGCTGCATCCGGGCGCAGGACACAGCTCGGGTTTGGCAAGACCGTGCCGGAGAGCATGTGGGAGAAAAGCGACCCGGAGTCCCAGGAGCTGTCACGGTGCCTGGCCTGGCAGTCCTCCACATTGCCCCCAAGACCCTGCTGAAGTCACAGCCCCGGTCAAGGTCACAGCCCCTGCACTGTAGGTCCACGGCTTCCCCCAGATGGGCCCTGGTGGAGGAGGGGCACTTCCAAGTGTCCAGACACAGGCGTTCAAGAAGTGCCGGCTGAGCAGCCACATCTGTGAAGCGCAGCCCCCCAGCCCTGGGAAGCATGAGCTGGCGACAGGGAGAAGTCACAGCCTTGAGTTCCAAAAGGACACATACACACGCATGCCCGTCCGCCAGTGTTGCTGAGGCACCGAATGTCCGTTTTCCGGTTTCGTGTGCAGCCAGGTGCGAAGCTCACCACTGTGGAATGACAGAAGCTGATGCTCCTTGGACTCCCGAAGGAGGGAGACGATGGCAGTGAGCCAGCCGGGCCCAGGCCACGGGCCACTGAGTCCAAGCGGAGACTCGGCAGGGCCGTGCGTTTCCAGAAGCCGCTCTTTCTTTTCTGGTCTGCCCTCGCTGCTCCTAACCCTGCCTGTCCCCCTGCCTGGCCCCCTGCCTGCCCTGAGCCCCGAGCCTGGGCAGACCCCCAGAGAGCCCTTGGGGCAGCCCTCGTCACTCTTGTCACTCCGTGGGCGGTGGGCTCCGGGGGACACAGCCCAGTGAGCAGTGAGTGAACGAGGGAAAGATGAAAGGAGACTGGATTGGCTCTGGGTCACCCTGGGGGTCTCAGACACCCCTGATGTTCATCTCAAATCCTTCTTCCTCCTGATGCCGCTCAGACTTCAGGACCCGGACGTCGTCGTCCCAGGGAGGAGCCCAGGGGTGGGGCGGTGAGCAGAGACTGACAGCGTCGTGTTCTGGGGCCAGCCCCCAGTTTGCCTCCTTCCCCACCGCTTCTTACCAGCCGCAATCCTGGCTCAGCACCTCAACCTCCTCAGACTCGGGTCTCCCCTCCCGAGAACGGACATATTAAGAGGATGCACCTCACGGGGCCATGGTTCCCCAGCTGTGTGCTGAGGCACCCCGGAAGTCACTGCACACTCAGGAAGGCTCCATGGACACTTCGACTCCTCGAGGAAGCATGGCGTCTACCAGAAGCATCTACCAGACATGGCGTGGGCTCCGACAGGCCCTGATAGACTGTCCCCATGGCTACCTGTCATTCATCATCTCTGTCCCTACCCTGCGCCTCTAGGGCCACTTAGACCTAACCACAGAAAACAGTCCGGTGCTGCTTTTGTTCTCGGCCCCAGGAAACTTACAGAGATGCTGAGGGCCCCAGGGTCTGAGAACCCGTTGGGGAGCCTGTCATAGGTGGCTGTGAGAATTCAATGACGGTCCCCGTCACATGTTTGCTGCTTGTTCAGCGGCCCACAGTGTCAGAATCCTCAACCACCCCCATCCTCTGGGCCGGGTCAGACTGTGGAATCCCACTGTTCACAGAAATCACCACTCAAATTAGGATCAAGCTAAAACTTAAGCAACAAAATCATAAATAATAATCCACACACTCTTATTTTCCCCAATTACATTGGAGTGACAAAGTAGTTTCGGAAACAACAGCAACGTGGGAACCGGCAGGCAGGAGAAGTCCCTCGGGCATGTCTTCCAGGAAGTGAAGCCCCCAGACTATGCCAGCACAGCCCCTGGAGGAGGGGGGACCCCTGAGCCAGCCCCCCTGGAAACTGACACCCAAATCAGACTTAATCGAACAAAAGAAAATCTCTGGAAATAGGCCATTTTCGACAGCAATTTGAATAACTCACTGGTTATTAGCCAAATGTCTAGTACTCTGCTCCCGAAACCCTAAATGTCCTAGGAACAATTTATTCTGTTTCCTTTTCTTAAAAATGAGTGCCTTGTTTGCTTCCAAGGCGCCCACCTTTATGTTCATTGCTATTTTTAGACCCAATGCCACGACATGTCTAGTGATTAATGGTAAGTCGATGTTCCGTGTTGAAATGGGGGCTGCCATGTCTCTTTTACAGAAAGATTTGCAGGAATCACTATGGCCAGAAATTAGCCCGTGGATCAAAGGCAAACGCCAAACAAGATGTGCCGGCTTTCTTCTTCCAGGAAATTCCACCAGCTGCATTCCTGAGTCTCCTTTTTTAAAATGGAAAAGTGAACCACATCAAGTTACCCGGGCGTCCTGCGTGTTGTCGGAGCCGGACGACCTCAGACAGAAGTGGGAGAAGCTGGCCGCTCCCACTTGCCGCCCGCTGGCCTGTCGCGCTGGTGTTCCGGCAGCCACGCCGCTTTTGTCAACCCATCGGAGGTGCTTTCCATTCACAGCCCAAACGATTCATCACCCCAGGAGCGCCAGATGCAGGAGAATAAAAACCGTAGACTCAGTTTGAACCCTGATTGACCTCAAATGGTTGGTTTGTATCTCTAATTGTTCGAACGCTTTTTAAAATAACTTTTCACCCCTCACCTGAGGGTGTCCCTATTGATGTTAGAGAGAGAAGGAGGGAGAGAGAGAGGAACACTCATGTGAGGCAGAAGCACCCATCAGTTGCCTCCCGTACACACCCTGACCGGGGACTGAGCCTGCAACCCTGGGAGACGCCCTGACTGGGAATTGAACCTACGACATGTTGGCATACAAGACGATGCTCTAGCCAAATGTGCCACCCGGCCAGGGCTCAACGTCCAAACATTTAAAACCAGCAGGTTCTTGTAAAATAGAGCTGTGAAGTGCGCACACCAAGGAGATCCGAACCCCCCTCCATCCAACGCTCCCTCCTCCAGCCTGGCGACCTGAGGGAGGGAAGCCGGGAACCTCTGCGTCAGGACAAGCCCACGGAGTCGGATCCTGACCCCCCGGGTCCTGGCACCCTGTGGTCCTGAACTGCAGTCCTGGGACCAGTTCTGAAACTGTTGCCTCTCAAAATACCGTTAGAAGTGACACAGTCTTCAGGGAGCTTGTGCTTTGTGACGAGCGTCATCCGATGTAAGGGTTTTGAGGATGGGTGACATGCCCCCCTCCTTACTGCCTGCTGTGTGTCCGATGTGTGGGTAGCGCACAGTGAATGCTCAGGAAGCAGTGGTGAGGCCGACAGGTCAGCGTTACAGAGCAGGGTTTGCCCGGGATGCCTCGCCTCGTGAATATGCACAACACCCCACAGGAAGTCAGCATCACGGCCACAGTGCAGAGGAGAAGGCTGAGACTCGGGAAGCAGGTCGGCCACCGCAGAGATCACACGGTGCCAAGCTCAGGCACAGAGCCTCCCACGTTCCAGATGCTCAGGGAAGATTTGTTGGAATGACCCAAACCACCCCCACAAGACCCCACACCTCCTGTTTCCACGGGTGATTCCCACCCGGCAGGATCTGGAGCATGTGAAAAGCCGGAGCCGGAGCCGGAGGGGGTAAGAATGTGGCGAGGAAGTCGGTGGAGGGGCAGTGCGCATGCGACCCAGCTCCCTTCAAAGCTCAAGTGGCAGCAGTGACAGAATGTTTTGTCGAGCAGATGGGAGAAAGCAGCGCCAGCCTTCCTGAGGGGAGAACTCCCAGAACTCAAAATCGGACACTGTGCCTGACCTGGCCACACGGAGAGGGCAGTTCCCCTGCCACCAATTCCGATGACATCGGTCTCCAAGGTCTCACACCAGGGGCGGCGACTGTCCAGGTCCACAGCTGTGCGGGCTTTGCTGTCAACTGCCACCCACCAAGAAATTAAAAGGCCGCTTTCCGTGGAAGACCTAAGCCTGCTTCCTTCATGTAGGATTACAGCTCGAGGTCAGAATGTGAGGCACGAGGAACTCATGAACATTCCCGTGGCTGGGGGTGCGAGGCCCCCCTGGGTGGCAGCCTGGCCGCGCCACGCGTTTTCCTGACACGCAGGGGTTGTCCGCATCCCGCCGATGCACGCTGAAGAAGGCGAAGCCTGCCACAGCCGTACGATCATCTTCTGTGACGCCGCCCTGGAGAGAGCAGCCACAGACCCGCAGGGATCAAACGCACAAGCCAGGGCAGGGTGGGTTTCCAGGGGCGGCATGGGAGCCCACGTGGTTCTCCGAGGAGCAACGGCTTCTGAAATGCTCAGACCTGTAATTTTTTCTCCTCAGAAGATGACACGGCCTTGTGCCAAGGACAGCGAGACCAGGAGGCAGAAACCGCACAGAATTTCCGACGGGGAAAGTTGGGTGTGCAGAATTAAGTAAAATGGGGGGTGGGGTGACAAAGGGTTGGCTGCTAAGGAGAAAAAGCCCTCTAAGGAGTCTGGGACTGGCGGACGAAGAGGCCACTCTGTCCCCAGGGCTGAGGTCCAGGCTCAGGGAAGCCCCGCCCCTGCCAGGGCCCAGAGGGTTCGGCCCAATTGGAGAGGATGCAGGCCCATCTCACTGGACGGCAGGGCGCTTTCGGTGCTGTGCACCAGTAGAACTTGCTAGAAATCAGGCCTCTGGAACTGGCTGGAAACGTGTCCGCTCAGGTCAGGGAGAGCAGGTCAGGGACGACAGTGCAGGGGCGGGGGCCAGGAAGCAGCCACACCTCGGAGGTCAGGCAGGACCGCCCCGTGCAATGCAGGAGCAGGCACCCGGAAGCCACACCCACTGCAGGGACCTGCCAAGAGGATAGACACCCTAGAACCACCAAGGAAAGTCCCTTCCTCCGGCTCTGTCTCCCCTGGGGCCTCTATGGACAAAGATTGTGGTAAATACTAGCAAGGGGAAAGTATTTAAAGGGTCCGGCAAGGGTCAGTTTGGAGCTGAGAGGCCACCGATCGAGAGCTGACACAGTCCCGCTTTGAACTGCTCAGCTGTCCCTCGCACCTTCTGTGCAACGGCACCACCGTGTGCCCGCACCGCAGCCCCTCCTGCCTGCGGGGCGCAGACCCGTCATCCCGACCACCACGCCGATTGTCGCCTCTGCTAGTCGTCTCTCAAAATCAGCCACAGCCTCCCTGAGTGCTTTGCGTGCATAATCCAGTTAATTTCCCACAACCTGTACGTAGAATAAAAATGGGGAAGAAAGTTAACTTAGAAGAAAACTCTTACATATAATAAGCAACTAGGACATGTCCGAAGCACCTGCAACCCTTGTGTCCGTCATTTGTCCAGTGACCTGTGGCCTGTTTCTCCCACTGTTTCAGGGGACAGGCTGCTCTGGGCCCCCACGTGATAGAAAAGCCCACGTCTCCACTGCCAAACGGGCTGAGTCCTTGGCCACCCGGCCTTTTCGTCAGGTTCTCCAGTTTCCCACTGAACTTTAACACACGGCTCAGTTCCCACACAGGGGCACTCAGAGGGCCCAACTCCAGACGCGGTCTCGAAGCCCCCACCAGGGCCCCAGCAGCCCCACCTCCAGTGACGTCAGGGGAGGGGCTCTTTTTAGGCCGAGGCCCCAGGCGTCAGGGCCTCACCATGTCCACATGCAATTCTCTTCTTCCAGTTGGGTGGCGCCCTTGTCGTGTCCCTGGACGGGAGCCCCTCGCCTGGGCAGCCTGAGCGTCCGAGCCATCGGGACTCCAAGTGCAGGATGTCGGCGTCATTCTCGGACCCCTGTGTTTGGGTGACCCTGGTCCCTCATTCTAAGCACACGGTGAATCTTGTAAGGTGGGGCCGGCCTTAAAGACTGCGGGTGGAGCTGCTTCAGGAACAGAGGGAGAGCAACTGGGTCACAGGGAGCGAGTGTGCAAATCACTCGAGAACGTGTCAGATTCAGAACATTTACGTGGTGCTGATTTACTTTAATTTAAAACCTGTGTGTTTGCCCCTGGGTACCATTGCCTATGAAGTGAAATGTCGAAGGACCCCCTGTTCCTGGCTCTGTGCTGGTACTGTGTTTACCAGTTCATTTTATCATCATAATCCCACCAGACAGGCAAGCACTAACCTCCAAATTTTGCAGAAATCCAGAAGGCTCTAAGATTAATTTATTAATCTGTAATCATAATTTATGTCACAACTTGGAAAAACAGTGAGTAAAAGCAAAGCGAAGCAAGGTCAAGCTTAAATACAGCTCCGGAGTCCGGGAAGTGTTTCTGTGACTCAGGCGGGTGCTCCCGACAGCCTGTCTCCAAGTCGCCCTCGAGGGGGAGGCTTTGCCAGCAGGGGTCTGGGTGAAACATCCCTGGCCAGGCTTTCACGGCCGCAACGGGCCCTTGGGGTATCTTGTCTCCAAAGCCCTAGGATTACCTAGAAAAGAGTGTTTCTCATTCTATTTCCTTCAAAGGCAAAGGAGGAGAAGAGGGGGAAGAAAGAAAGATGCAGGTTTGCCAGACGAGACATTTCCACACACGTGGCTAAGGATTCCGTCCCTGAGCGGCTGGGTCACTTCCTGGGAGTGGTAGAGCGGCAGGGTCCCGTCTGCCTGCCCAGACCAAAGCTTGTTCTGCTCGGCCAGTTGGGTGCTTGGAGGCTCCCCCAGCCCCCTGGGGCCTGGCATGGAGCTGAGACCCCCGCCCACCTGGCCGGGCCACTGGGGCTCGGCATCCCGGGTCTCTAGAGCCACAGTGGGAGGGCGGGGGGAGCCGAGGTAATAGTGGCAGCCCCTCATCTTGGCAGCTGACCCAGAGCGCAGAGCTTGTCGGAAGTAAAGGGGAAACCGGATCTCTTCCTACGTGGGCTCGGTCCCGGACTCAGCCTCCGCCTCCCGCTCTCCCTCCCCCAGAGAAGAGAGATGTGCAAATTCTGAGCACACCAGGAAGCGTGTCCTCAGTGACAAATAATGAGTGGAAGGAAATTGTTCCAAGATAAATGAAAAAGGTGTGATTTTCTCGCTGTCTCAGAAAGAGAAACTTTTACAAATCATTTGCGAAAGGGTAAACAGATATTTAGAAATTGAAAAAAGATGCAAAATATTTGCTCGAGGAATTACAAAGAAGAAACACAAGGGGCTAGTAAATACACTAAAAACTTTGAACGTAACAGACTCAATTTAAAACAGGTAAAAGCTCTCATTTCCCGGAACCTGCAATACTAGGTGAGAAGTGAAGAGGAGACCAAACGAAACTCCCGAGGGCAAAGAGACGGAGAAGTGGACCGTGATCCTCTGCGCCTGCGGGAGACAGCTGGCGTGAATTTTCAGACAACGACCCGGTCACACGCCTGGGGGCTGCTCGAAGGCTTCTGGGAAATGACTCTGAGGGGCAGGCAGACGCACAGGCGACTGTTAGTCTCCCGGCGAGTGTAGGAACGAATCGGGAGAAATCCACATGACCAACAACGAAAGTGATGGAAGGGCAGGCACTGGGGCTCCGACAACATCGAGTGAGATCTGCAGAGAAACGTCCGGCGGCTCCAGGGAAAACGTGCCTTCCGACTTCAAGTGTGTCCGTGTGCGGACAGATGCCGAAAGATTTGACCCCAATGCCGATGACGGTTAAGGTCAGGAGATAGGCTGCCACCGGTCCAGTGGCCTGTTATGTGAAAAATGCACAGAATTTATAACTTATTTTAATATAAGAATACTTTAATGCTTAGAGGTATACAAGTGTTACAGTTTTATTTAAAAATAAACTGAGAATAGTCATACTATCGAGATCTGGAGTATCGTCTTAAGAGAAGAAAAGCAAAACATATCAACTAGTACAAGTTTCTTTAGAAAAATAAAACAAACACAGAATGAACCACAAAGGAGGGGAATCAAATGGGCCCCAGAAGTCAGGGCGGGCGTGGGGCCTCAGCTGCCCCTGTTCTTTACTCTCCGGTGCTCCTCAGTGAGCGTCTGTGACTGACAGAAACATCGGCGAAGACGCGCTCGGCCCCCACTTCTCCGTCAAAGGCAGGAGACACGGCAGCATCTGCGCGACTGAGGGAGGCAAGGTCCGCTCTGCACACGCTGATACTTTCCTTTTCATCCGCCAAGTGGTGCTACGTGTGGCCCAGCCTCCAACCGTGAGTCCCATTCTCCTTTGCTGCTCAGCCCCCTGCCTTACCCACGCCGTAAGCGGTCCATTGCCTTCTTGGGGAGGACCCTTCAGATACGAAAGCACAATGACAATCTCCGTCCTTGATCCTCGAGCCCACGGGCAGAACCTTTTATTCTTCTAGTGACTGACAGAAATGCCTGCAAGTCCCTTTTTTTTCTTCTTTTGTAATTCGTTCTTTTCTTTTTTATTGTTGTTCAAGTACAGTTTTCTGCTTTTTCTCCCCACCCCTCCCCAACACCCCAGCCCTCCCTGCCTCCCTCCCATTTCCACTCCCCTTTGTTATTGTCCCTATGTCCTTTATAATTGTCCCCGAAAACCCTTCACCCTTTCCCGTTATCCCCTCCCCTCCCCCCTCTGCTCACTGTCAGCCTGTTCTCAGTTTCAGTGTCTTTGATTATACTTTGCTTGCTTGTTCGTTTTGTTGCTTAGGCTCCTGTTAAAGGTGAGATCATATGGTATTTTATTCTAGAAAAAAAAAGCTCTATTTCTGTCCCCAGTGGCCTCAGGCAGTTTCTTAGGTAAAGAGTCTGTTTCTATGGAAACAGCTTTCTCAGCAGAACACTGGGGCTGCCCAGGTGATGGGAGGAAGACCGGGAAAAGCCGTCAAGGCAGCTGAGGGAGGAAGGTCTTCAGGAAGGTCAAGGGTGGGAGAGATGAGAACATAGTCATCCCCCTGGACGAAGTGGCATGGAGGGCACGGACGAACTGGGGGACAGCCATCCGGTGGGTGGAGAGGCCTGAGAAGAGCAGGCACTCACGGCAGAGCTGAGAAGCGGCGGGCACGGGAGAAGTTCGTGGAATCAAAGAAATGCGCCACAGCTTGTCAGTCTCGTTGGTTTGCCGGCATCAGGGCAGCAGCGGGCAGAGCTCACACTGCTGATGGAACGATGCGGAGGGAGTACTAACGGGTGGCGCAGGGAGAGACACCCGCAGGACCCAGGGTCCTGGAGGAGAGAGGAAAGGATGTGGGCCACAGGCTTGGGCTCGGCGTGCTGGGAGCGTGCACCGAAGCTGGCACAGGGGGGCCACGGTGGGCGAGGGGTGGGGCTGCAGGGCCAGGAGGGCGGCTCGTCGTGCGGCAGCCCCTCTGGGATGGCCTCTCGTCTGAGACGCCGGCCGCAGAGCCTGTCCAGGATGGCTGTGGACACGTGTGTGTTCCCAGCCGGACACCTGACCTCACGTGAAGGAAACACAGGAAGTGATCTTGTCCCTGAGGTGCTGCTGTTCTCACTCAGCAGAGGATCCAGAGGGTGACCCTCAGCAGGGTCTCATCTGCGTTTCTTACGGAGGAGACAGGGGCTGGCAACGCAGTGGAGAAAGGGTCCGAGCTGCCAGCTGCCGGACCCCACTCTGATTCCCTCACTGTGTGGAGCCTCCCGCCCCGTAGAAAAGCGAGCCCAGCTTACCAGGGGGCATTTATAAGGGGCGGATATAAATGTCTGCACCTGAGTTAAACATTTACACCTATTTCTGTGCATGTTGGAATCAGAAGAAACTCGTGTGGGGTCTGGAGTGGGGGGCGCTGATCCAGTTGGAAGATCCGGTCTGTGAAAACGCCAGGGACTGTGCTCCTTCCTCCCCTCGGGATCAAACTCCCAATGAATCATCGGGAGTGTGCCGTCTTCAGCAGCACCCAGAACAAACCGGGAGAGTCATCCACCCTCTGCATCTTGCAGGAGACCCTGCGGTCACCCAGGGTGAATGGTTTAAGAAGAAAAATCGGCCCTAAAAAGCCAGCGGACCCACCTTCTCTGGATGAGGCCACGCCCACCTGGCCCAAGCAGGGAGGGGCCCGACCCCGTGCACTGGAATTCACCCAGACTCCCCTTTGGAAGCAGCACAGCCTAGCTCCATCCCTCAGTGGTTTCATGTCGGCTTCAGCTTTAACCCCGAAGCAGACAAAACGGGGTCTTCACACAGCACACGCGAATTGCCAGCCTCATCGGGCCCTCAGGAGGCACAAGGCAAGTACTGCTGAGGCTTTGCGGACATCAAAGTTCCCTAAAAGGTTTGTTTGGCCCTTTTGGATGGTCGGGTGTTGCCTCAATGAACCAGAATGAGTTGGGGATGGGCTTCTGGTTCATTTAGTTTGGGGGTTCATCCAATCTTTGTGTTTTGACCTCTGCTTAAAGGCGCCTGACGTGTTTGTCCCCTTCCAGTGTTTGGTGCCAGCACCTGGAGGCAGCTCTGAACCCCCTTCACTGAGCACGGGCACACGGTGGCTGGAGCCAAGCTAGGGACTGCGGTGTCCTCGAGACGAGCCCCGTGCAGGCAGGACCCTCGGTGCCCAGCACGCCTTCCCTTTGGCACCATAAACGCGTGTTATGGGAAGAAGTTCCTGATAGTAATCTTGTTCTTCTTTTTCTTCCCAAATAGAGAACAATTCATAACATTGATATTCTAATCAGTTGAAATAATTTAGGTTCTTACCATCTTCACAAATCAATTAATTTTCAAATTAATAATTTTCAGAACCTCAGAGAATGACCATCGACTACTCTGTCTGCATAAACCAATGTATGAAGTGAATTAAAAACTTCCTAAAGCAGTGAAGCCTGACGTCTGATGGCCCGAGCTGTCCTGCCGGCAGGGGCCTGAGTCTCGCGCGGAAAAGCCAGCGGGCGGGTGTGCGCCAGCTGTGGGGCTGGTGAACGGCGAAGACGGCAAAGTGCAGCACCGAAGGAGCCCCAGGAAAGCCAGCTCCAGGGGCTGAAGAAAATTGTCTGCACCTTCTAACGCCACCTAGTCAAACCCCGATGAAACTCCTGTAACTGGGAAACCATGGAACCCGGGAAACTTCGCCCCAAGTGCCCGTGTACAAGGGGCCCTGCCTTAGCGACGGGGTCACCTAAACACCTTTTACTGATAAGGTGTATGTGTGCAATGTGACGTCATCCTGCTTCCAAACCCTTTGGCTCACCGAGAGCAGCAGCAGTGACAGATGACAGGCTGCGGCTGAGCCCTGGGCACCTTCCCCAGGAGGCCCCTGACCTCAGCTCAGATAGCAGCATCTCTCAAAGGTGGTGGGCTCGGGGGGATCCAACATACGTGTAGTTGGCATTCCAGAAAGATGGAAGGGTGGTCGAAAAACTGCTTGAGGTACAAATGAACAAGAATTTATCAAAACAATGAAAGACAAGAGACCACAGGTCCAACAAAACAGGATAAACACGGAAGAAGAAAAGACACAGCTGGACACATTATATTCTAACCTCGTTAAGATAAAGGTAAAGAGAAATATTCTGCAAGGTCCAACGCAACCAACATAAGAGCAGAGATAAGAATCTATAGGAGATTCTTGTTCAAAACTTGCAGGCCCCATCCCAGGGAGAGACACGGGTCCTGACGGTCCCCACTGCCCACTGTGCCCCATCTGACAAGGCTGTGTGTGCAAAGCCAGCTCACACCTGAGGCCACATTCACCGCCCCCAGCACAGTCCAATCTCCTGTGCAGCGCCCCTGCTGAGAGGCACCTTTGCACTTTTGCACACTTCCCTGACACAGGCCTTTCTGAGCAGTTACAGCCGAAAATGCGTATGTTGATGAACAGATTTTATTTCCAAGTGTGGTCAAGGTGTATGGTGCAGTCAGCTGACCCGGACAGCAAGGAAGGGACTTCCTGGCAGGTAAAGTGGAGAATCACAGTCCTGGAGGAGGTGGCTTCAGTCCCGAGAGGGGACACGGCACATCGCAGATGCCACAGAAAATAAAACCTGGAATAAAATTAGGGACACACCTCGATGCTTGGGGTTTTCCCCTTGTGGTTTTCGGTGAAACACGGATTGTAAAGGTCCGTTTTCCATTCCGTCCGCACCCCGCGTATTTACCTGCGGACACTCGGCACGGGGTTTTCTCCCGGCGAGAGAGACGATGAAGACGGTGGCCGAGGGTCTGCCCTCCGACCAGGGCTGTGCCTCCGGCAGCTGGTTGACTTCGGAGATGTCGCTTTGCCTCTGAGCCTGTTCCTTTGTCTTCACCAGGTCACGATTAGACTTAAACGTGACAATTCAGGGGACGTGCTTAGCCCAGTGCCGCACACACCATCAGCACCAGCCATTAGGGTAGTCGCTGTTTTTGTGTAATTACGCTATTCTCATTACTTAATCGGCCGCTTTCATCTTAGCAAGGGTGTGATCTGGTCACTGCCTCTCCTCGGGCGCCTTATTCTTCAGGTCCGTCTGAAGCCCAGGTACCTCCTCCTGGGACTTAGGGCTCCTTGCTCATTCTCGCCGTGTATGAGGTTGGAAAGGCAGCGCCAGCTCTGGACTTGGAGCCTTGGAGCGGGCACCACAGCGCGTGTTCCCGTGGCGCAGCCAGAGAGACCCTCCCTCCCACCGCTCTGCAGGCGTGTGGTGCTCGGTGCCTTGCCCACATTTGGGGACCAAGTCCCGTGATTGGCACGAGGAGATAAAGTGAACTTTCACCCCCACCCCCAGCACCCTGTGGGTCTGTGACTGATGTCTAAGAATTGTTTTGCTTGTTAGCAAGTGGCCAGTTATACACACCAGCTCCCCTGCATGGCGCCGTCCACGGGGCCAGGGAAGAGCGAACCCCTGCAAAGGGTGAGAGGGAGGATGTTTGGGCTTTGTGGGCTGCACGCAATCCCGTTTCGTCGTGGTCTTCTGTTTCCCTTTTCTCCACACCCCTTCAAAGATGTAAAGAAAGTTCTTAACCCACGGACGGCAGGAAAACAGTCTCCGAGCCAAAACCGGCCCCCGCGACAGTTTCACGACCCCGCTCCAGAGGCCGCTCGGCAACGGCGCAGAACGCGCACTCAGATGCTCCTCTCCTCGCCAGTCCTGCAGGAAGCGGGGCCCTTGCAGAGACCGAGCTGGAGCAGAAGAGGAATTTCATTGAAGTGTGTTGTGAAGTACGTCCTGTGTCCTTACACACGCCGCACACATGTGGTCCGTGTTCCAAGTGAGTGAGAACATCTGACCTTTTTCAGCCCGTCTCCCTGGGAACGAACGTTAAAACAAAATGTATATTCTCAACAGCACCAGGTTTCTGGCCAATGGAACATTTTGTGAGTTGACTTTGGAGCGTGTTTTATTTCCATTAGTGCCTGCCTGGCTGACTCTGTGTGTTCCCCCCACCCCCTCCCCCCCCCGCCGCCCCCAGGGCCCTCTCCACCCTCCGTCCTCTCTGTGTGTCCCCTCTGCCCCCATCACATGTGCTTCTCCTGTCCCCCTGCTGCCAGCCCCTCCTCTCACCGCCTCTCTGCGCTGCCCACCCTGTGGGCCCCGAGACCAGGGGCCGACATCTGGTTTCCATCGGCAGCGCTGTTTAACCAAGGCCCGGCCCACCCACATTTCCTGCCCATGAATCACAGCGCATCTGGAGCACCCTCAGGGCCGCTCCCGGGACTGTTTACTCAGCGTTATCTCCTTTTTTAGAAGAACTGCTTCCCTTCCCCATTGTGCAAGTTGGCTGTCATCTTCTGAATTGATAATTTTCTCAATGTTTAGTTTTGAAAAGTGGACAAAAGGGGAATTTACTTGAGATAAGACATTTGAGAAACTGTGTAAAAATTAGAGTTGGGTAAAACACAAGAGTTTATGAAGTAAAAGCGGTGAAAAAACTGGACGTGCACACATTGCACTAAGAAGAGGTGACATTCGATACTTTAAATAAGCTTTGCAGAAGCGGCGGCGGCTGACGCAATCACAGCTCTGCGCGGGCCCACTCACTCGCTGTCACAGCAGCCGCGAGACAGCTCTATGGGCCTGGCCTGACGGACGAGGAAACTGAGGCAGAGGAAAGATGACTGGCCTGAATGGCTTGGGAGAGGCCGTCCTGAGAGAAGAACCAGGCCGTCTGGCCCTGGAGTCCGTGAGCTGATTCCCACTTTGCAAACAGGGAAACCAAGGCACAGGAAAGTTGATGGAACCATTACGACTGTCTTCAGGTTTTCCCAAACTCCGTCCCTCCTCTTAGCCCGCCCGGCACGTTTCAGCACCGCGCCACGCTCATTTGCAGTGGCTCCCGCTTCTCTGTCTTTCTCAGAAGCACGTGGTTTGCAGAGGTTTCTCTTAGCTGACTTGTATCGTAGGAGAAATAAACAGGTCAAAATATTTTCATAAAAAATTTGATCACGTCAATCTGATGAATTTCCTGTGGTCATCCTGTCTGACTGTAGCGGAGTTTAAATAAGAAAATTAAAATGTAAATGAAGGCAAAGGGCACAAGGTCCTGTGTGAGCCCTTGAGCCACAGTATAAGGGATGCTCAGAGGCCACACGGGATGTCCGTTAGGGACTAACGCTGGCCAGGGAAGTGCTGAGGGGGAGGGGACAGTAGGTGATGTTTCTCCCTGCAAAGAGGGGCACCTGCAGGAGCAGACAAGAGGCTGTACTGAGATTCTTGTTGATTATAGCATTTGGCAGAAATGTAGACTCTTTGACTGGGAGGGCTCGGCAAGTCTTTTCCCACCATTTTTCAAGTGGTGTGTGAAGGGGCGGTGGGGGTAGGAGGTGGCAAGGTTAGATTATTCTTGGCAACCAGCCACTCCAAAATCTCAGGAGCTTTAATGCAACCTGACCTACAAGTCACGTGACCTGTCCTGGGTGGTATGCCCAGGGCCCGGCTCCATGCGGTCACTCAGGGACCCAGGCTCACGAAGCCTCCACAGCCCTGTAGCTGTACCTTCAGAGCACGGGGCCTTCACGTTCACCACGGGGAGACTAAAGAGCAGGGCCGGGCTCCTCACCGCCTCTACAGGGCAGAACGCCCACTCCTTCCCTGGGCCAGGGCTCACTGTCTGCACCCACGACCTGCAAGATGGCGAACCCCACTGTGTGCCCACAGGAGGGAAATAGCAAACCCATTCCCTCGCCTCCTTATCTCTGCACAGCCTGGAGTCAGAGTAAGAGACAAAAGAGCCTTTAGGGACAGGGACAGTTAACAGACAGAGACCCTGTCAGGGAATAGTGCAATGGAGACAAAGATTGTAAAATACATTGAAATTAAATATACTACTTATAAATTCCAAGCCCTTCGACGTGTTCTTTACAAGCATTATATTTTGGAATCCTTATAACAGCTCCATGAAGTTATACATTTTGCCTGAGGAAGGATGCACAGGTCACACGTGGGACATCTGGCCTGGGAACACCAGTCAGCAGGACGCCAGGGCCCGCACCGTGCTCTCACACGCAGCGCTGCCAGAAGCCACCGCGTGCAGGCAGGGAAGGTAAAGCTCACGGCTGGGGTGGTTCTGTGTTGATGGCATTGATATGCCCCCACTTTTCTTTGTATGCGTGGCCCCATCCTGATCTCTATTTCTTTAGCCTCTCTCTTGTTTTGCAAAATACCTTCTTCACTGGTTTGGATTCTTTAATGCTACTCATGCCCCTCGTACTGCGTTCAGAGGGGTGTAGGTGTCATGGGGAGGGATGCATGTGTAGAATAGAGAATTACTTTTTAGTTATTTATACAGAAAGGCAGTATCCAGATGGCATGTAGTCTATGAATCTAGTCTTCTAACTTCATAAGCCCACTCCAGAATCATCAAAAATCCCTCTATTGCTTAGTGATTTCTGTTATTCCCAAGCAAAATATTTATAACTAAGAGAAATCAGAACTCGATTATCAGTGGCCGGTCCTAACCTTGGGCACAGACCACACAGAGGTGCATGGATGTCCTCAGGCTCTCTGCATCCTGGGGAGGGGAGCTGGCCTTTGTGGGTCCCTCCCAGGGCCCGGTTCACGTGCCGGCTGAGAATGCCCAATAGCGAATCGTCCTTTCCCATCGTCCGTGCGATGGGTCTCTCTAGGAGTGGGCAGGTCGGTACCGGACCCAAGCTGGGCCGCTGCCAGCATTCCCGGGCTCACGGCCTTCACACAGCACACAGCGCCCTCCGACCTCACCCCCATCACGCTGCCTCGCTGTCTCACTCCAACCTTTGGCCTCCTTCTACTTTTAAGGACCCTTGTACTACACTGGGTCCACCCGAATAACCCAAGATGATCTCCCTATCTGCTGTTTCGCAAACCTAATTCCCCTTGGCTGTGCCCTGGAACACAGTCCCAGGTTCTGGGGCGTGGACCTGACCGCTCCAGGAGGCCCGCGTTCTCCCAGCCACAGTGGGGTTGCAGAGCCCGTGAGCCGCACTGATTGGATGCCAGCCCGAGTCTGACTGCAAACCCACGGTCAAAACCGCCATGCTCTCCGGCCTCTCCTCTGGTCGCCACACTGCCCTTTCTGCCCCTTTAGTGACTTCTTGAGACCCTGGAGCACCCCTGCCTCCCAAGCCCCCTCTTTCTCCAAAGCTCAGTGTGACTTTCGTCTCTGCAGTGGAGCATTTCCCGAGTGGACTCCCCTCTGAGCGGCTGCGGCGGACGTTCAAACCCCCGCCACGGTCTTCGGGCGCGCGTAGAGGCTGGGGTGAGGAACCGACCCCAGCCCCATGTGGCCCCTCATCATTGGCCCTCCACCCATCTGGTTCTAAACCATAGGGACAAAAAGGACACGCGTGATCTTTCTTCTGTAGGAAAGCTTTTCACGCCCGTGAAGGGAATGACCAATGACCTTGCCCCGCATCTTCTCTCTGCCATGCGGAGCTCTGGTTCCTTCAAGCATCGCAAGGCTGGGCCACACTCCCCTGCATGCACCAGAGTTTCCAGTGGCCCCTGACAGAGCGACAGTTCTGAGGTGGGGTATACCCAGCCCTCCCCCCAGGCACCACATTTCTATAAAGTCGTGTGAGGTCAAAGTAGCTTTTCAGAGGGTCCCTCAGAGTGTTTATTCAAACTTAACTGATACTGACATGAATTAGAATCATTAGGATATTTGCAACATCCCACCACTCAAATGCTATTTTTTATCTTATATTGGGAGGCAGTTTCTTTGTGGGATTTGGGGGAGCAGACCAAATAAAAGGCCTCACATTCGTGCTTAGTCAAATATATTTTCACAGAATCAGCCCCCTCCCACCAAGGCCCGATCCCTCCCCCTCCCAGCTTCACGCCGCCCACCCATAAACATGGAACCCGTGGCTTACATGTTTCTGGCCCTGGGCTGATGAAAATGCTGAGCAGCTTGTAACTGGGGACAGAGATCAAAACCTGGGCTCACTGAGTCAGTGGTTCCTTTGGGCCTTGAGCCAGCCAGCAATCCTCATTACTGCGGTCTCCGCCCCTTATTCCTCCGGCACGGCTGGAGCAAACCGTGAAAAGCCTGTCGGGAGCCCTGATGGGGAGCAGATGGTGCCGACCTCAGCCGCGTCTCCCAGCCGGACCCTGCGGAAGAGGAGGTGGGCTGCGTGGGCAGAGGCAGCTGTAATTGGAGTGTCGTCCTCCCCAAATCTTCCCCTGAGCAAAACTCAGCGATAGAAATGACTGCCAACCAGGCACCCCACACGCAGTGACGACGATCATCTTTAATATCGTGGGAACAGGAAGAATAGATGAGTGTCATGACACAAGCAGGTCTGCTCGCTATGCCTTTGGACAGGCCCCAGGACGGGCCTCGGGACAGCCGCAGCGCCCAGTCAACGAAATAAGCACAGTATCGGTTCTTCCTGCCTCTCTGGGCCGTGGTATCGATTCGGCTGCGAAGATGAGCCTGGGCTGTGCAGCCGTGCCCGCCAGCGCCGTGTGTCTGAAGCAGTCTTGACCTCCCCCCAGCACACCTTTCGTGGCCCCACCTCAATACCGTCGATCTGTGCAGGAAGGCCACCCACCTGGCTGCAAAGCTCAGGGTGGTTCTGTTGCAATAACTTTCTTCCAAATGCACCTACCACCCGTGGGCAGTTGGGAGGTGAAGAACCATTCATGCAGATGGAAATGTTAATAGTGCGGCTCCCCAGAGAAAGTGGACACCGCTGTGTCTAGCAGAATGAGTTTCCTGCCTCATAGCCCTGTTCGCACCAATGCGAGGGGTTAAGCCAGAGCCCCGGCACTTGGGGACAGTTTGTCCGCAGAAGGTGTTAGTCAGTCACACAGAAAGGACACTTCTCAGGCATGCTGTCACACCTGCTATTTGGTGCCATTTCATAACCAAAGAGACGACGCACACAGAGGACGAGAGTGTGCTTTCTCCCCTCTGACCTGAGCACACAGGCGTGGTGCTCTGGAACGCAGACGTGTGTGAAGTGCGGTAAAGCCAGGTTTGTGGGCAAAAGACCAGAGTGCTTCGCTCACCAGGTCTCTGACCTTGCCCTGGCCACTCCAAGTCTCAAAGCCCAATCTGCCCAATGAGTTCTTTACCCCTTCTGTGCTGTGCCAACTTCCTCACCCTAGTACCTTCTTCACCACTCCACATTCTTTACCACTGTGCCCCTCCCCCATGTACCTTCCCCCCATTGTGCCCCTCCCCTCCCCCATTGTACCTTCTCCCCATTGTGCCTTGTCCCCCGTTGTACCTTTCTCACCATGGCAATGTGTTTATGAACCTACTGTGAGGGCTAAGTGAAGTAACACACGTGAAGTTGCCCACCCTCAAGCCAGGCCTACTGTGAGGGCTAAGTGAAGTAACACACGTGAAGTTGCCCACCCTCAAGCCAGGCTACAGCGCAGGACTCCCCGTGACTAACAGCAACAACCGTTCTCCTTCAGATGAGTCACCGCTAACTCACACAAGACCAGCTTCTGCAGATGAGTGAAGAGTGCCTTTGATCCGAGGCTCACCATCTGTCACGCTGTCAGGGCTTTCGGTCATTCTCCCTCGGCCCCTCGCAGCCTGGCGCCTGGGTGAGCCAGGACCTTACCCGATGTGCAGGCGCCACAGAATAAACTCAACACGCCTGCGTTTGCAACAGCAGGCGCTCCAGACGTCGGTAATCGCGACGCCACGGACAGACCTAGAGGGCACTATGCACAATGGTATAAGTCAGAAGAAGACAAACACCATGCGATTTCAGCCACACGTGGAACTGAGAGAACAACAGGGACAAGCAAAATAGAAGCAGACTCATAGATATGGGAACAAACTGATGGTCGCAGGGTGGGGAAAGGGGGAAGGGATGAGGAAGCACAGATTTCCAGTTGTGAAAACAGCCCCAGGGATGTAAAGCACAGCGCTGATAACACTGCAGTAACTGTGTACGGGGCCGGGGTCGGGGGGCTAGACCTCTCAGGGTGACCACTCCCGAAGGCATGGAACTGTCTAACCCCCGTGCCATACACCGGAAACTAATGCAGTATTGAATGTCAGCTGTAATTGAAGGATAAAAAATAACTGATAAAAAATAGAGGACAGCGAGAGCATTCTCTCCCAACTAAGATGAATTAACTGAAATGCAAAGTAGCTTCCGGCTTTAGTGGCCATACTCATGGCGCCTTCGGACAACGAGAAGAGATAGCGTTCGAGGGCGGCAGAGGCAAACGCTCACTGAAGGTTCAAAGGGAGAGTCACGCTGGACTGTGCAGCACGGACAGCACCCCACAGACATCAGCTCGGTGAGTGGCATTTGCAGATGGGGACACGGGCGCTCAGTGAGGTCAACAAGCTCCTTCAGTGCCACCCCTGGCTCCGTGGCCGAGTGGCATGGCCACCTGTCACTCACTAGTATGACAGCAGCTGCTTCCAAGCGACAGTGCTCACAGGGATGTGGACGGGCTCCCATATCACAGGGATGCCGCTGTGACTCTGAGAGTCCAGGCTTGTCACCAGCTGCTCACACTCACTCACATCCAGTTTGGGAAGGACTGCTGTGCTGGATCAAAGGGACGTGGCACGGCCTGCCAGCTGGTCCCCATATGCCACCTCCACGTGTCTGTCTTATGATCAACTAGAAAAGTCTTTCAAGAAAATAAGCTAACAGGCATACAAACAGATTTAAAAGATACAAGCCCTGAAGGTCACAAAGTTAATTTTCAAAGAAATCAAAAGAAGTAAAGAACCTACAAAGTGTAAGTCTGGAAAGGCAAAATGAAGTAACATTGACTGAGATTGCAAGCAACCAGGACGCTGTTCCAAAAGACTCGAGGTTTGCAGAGTGAAGCTTTCCAACGGTTCGAGAGAAACAAAATAAAAGTCGTGAAAGGCCATGGTCTTGGGACACCGTGGAGAGGAACGAGGACCCTGTCATCAAATAAGGTGGCAGCTACAATGCCGATGCTGTGCCCAATGTAGACAAAAGGGCCGTCCAAGTGGGCCACATGGCCCCCCCACCTCGGCTTCGTGGGGGCACGAACTTCCAGTTGACATCCAGTGAGATGCATGGCTTCCTGCCCACCTGCAGGAAGGACTTGGAGGCTGGCGGCCTTTGTAGTTCTGCCAATGAGGTGTGTAGACATCACGGTGTACTCTGTTTCTCCACGTTTGTGCTGCAAGAGCGCAAGGACGACCATGTCACATCTGCGCAGTTACTCATCCCCACGTGCTCTCCAATGGTGGGAAAGTCGAAGCAGGGTCAGTTCACCAGCAGCCACATCAAGCCGCCCAGAGTCCTCATTCTGTTCCTAGCTCCTCCCCCGCTCCTTTTCGAGGGGGAGCTCCGCCCGGGTCAGGGCCTTCACCCCTCCAGATAGACAGTTAACAGCCTCCTTCCTGTCCCCTGCCCCTTCTCTCCCTGGCACCAGCCTAGCATGGCAACAGTCGGTGGGGAGCAAGCTGTCCTGCTCCCTTGAAATTCACTGGCCAGTCCACATCCTTCTGCCTTCGCTGTTTTATGTGTCCATTCTCTTGTGCGGTGAGCAGGGCCCTTGAAGACCAACCTCATCTCTGTCATCTCCCCTGGGCGCCCAGGGTGACTCCAGCATGCTCTCCTCGACTCCACTTGCCTGTGTGTCTGCCTCTAAGTACTGCTGAAGCACAAGGGCCACGAGCTCCTTTTTCTCGCCCCACCACCTTTCCCAGGGCCTGGCCGCACAGGGAGATTTCACCGAGGCTCTGGCCTACTTCGCTGCGGTGGCCGTGGATGTGACCAGACGGACGGAGACTGAGTCACATGTACTGTTGTCCACGCAGAGCCCAGCAGAGCAACATGCGCCAGCACAGTGGCCAGAGGGTCACGTGTGCACGCATCCCGCACCCTGGAGCATGGCCACTCTCCCACCTGCTTGGCTTAGGTAGTTATCAGATATGACGAAGGCCCGTTTGAGAAGGAAGACCCCGGGCCCAGACGTCTCCTTCCCAGGAACGTCTTGCTCCAGGCCCCGTGGGGCTGGAAACCTTTGGGCCTTTGGCTCACGGGGCAGGCTGGTCTCCTCTCGCCTTGTGTCCCCGGGTGCCCGGCACGTCCAGGACACTTGCTGTCGGGCATCAGGTGCTGAGTGTTCTTCATGAAAATGGTGCTACTGAACAGGACGGACCTTTCAGCAGCCGGGGCACCTCTCACAGTCCCCACGCTTCACAACAAGGTCCCTGTACCTGGTCTGCTCCTCCTGAGGTCAAGGGGCAGGGGTGGCGGGTGGTCCGTTTTCAGGCCAGAGCTTCAGAGCTCTGTGCAGTGCTTACAGCAGGCCGTCGGCGCAAGCCTGAGTTTCCACCTCGTGCCTCTGAACCAGCAACGGCAGGCTGGGCACTTACTTGGCATCAGGTATTAACCCTTCAAGCCTGGGTGCCTGGAGGGTGGTATTTCCCCGAGCCTCAAGCCCCAGCAGTCCCTGCTCTGGCCACACTCGTCCCTGGTAGGCCAGCCCTGGGTGACATAGTGTCTGTGACCTAAACCAACCCTCCTAAACGGGCTGCAAACCATGGCCTCTGAGGTGTGGTCCCAGGGGCTGCGAAGCGCAGTCCCATCGACCCCCTTTGGCAGGTGCAGTGAGGAAGGGGGGCGTCCCAGGCCCGAGAGCCTAAGGAAGCATGAGACGCACACTTGGGGCGATTACAAGGGGGAGTGGCCTGAGCAGTGCCCAATGGGCAGAGTCTCTGCAAACCAAAGATTAACCTGGGGTGGGGCTGGAGCAAGAACCCCTGCCAGACTTGGGAAGGACAGAGTCCCAGTGGGACCCAGCAGACAGCTCCTATATTTTTGAAGCTGATGAAAGCAGGAGGCTGCAGCCTGGCCCGGAGTGCCCAAGCCGCTATTTTTAGCCCTCCTCCCTGCCACGCTGGCAGAAGCGCCCCACTGGTGGCAGGCAAGAGTTCCATGTGTGCGAGCTGGAAGGCCCAGCCACCACACCCCTCTGGCCCAGCACTCTCCTTAAAAGGCAGGAGAAAGCCCCATCGGGTGGCTGCGGGGACCAAACAGCCTGTGGATCCGGAGGAGGGGGCATTTCCATCCAGGAGTGCTCTGGGAGGGGCGGGGTGGGGGTGGGGGGCGGTGTCGCAGGAGCCTGGGTGTGAGCATCCTTCCAGGACGGATGCGGTTTCATTTCGAAACTCAAATAAGGACAGGGAGCTGGATGAGCTGACAGATAGGTTGATGTCTCTTCTTCCGAGGAAAGAGGGCCCCTGGGTGACTCACAGAGCCTCTCATCCAAATTCCCTTCAGACATTTGCTTCACAAATCAAAGCTGCTGGGCGGCTGGTCAGTGCTTGAGGCTAAACAGACCCTGTCCTCAGCTCAGGCCTTTTCCGGGCAGCCTCCAGGGAGGGGAACGGCTTCTGAGAGTCTCCCAAATGGCCAGAGAAGAGAACAGAACAGAATTGAGCAGAATTAGAATAGATTCCAACCTGGGACCTTATTCTGAGTAGTACAAAACGCGCCTACGTTTTTGTTTCTGGAAATGGTTAATATTTATTTTGTTCTCCTGACATTTTTCCTTTTTAAAATTTTTAATTGTTTAATAATTAAATGTTTTAATTATTGATTTGAGAGAGAGAGAGAAAGGGATAAACAGAGAGAGAGAACCATCGACTTGTCGTCCCGCTTATCTGTGCACTTATTGGTTGATTCTCGTATGTGCCCCGACCGGTCATTGAACCCCCGACCTTGGCGAATCAGAGGCGACAGACACTCCAACTGACTGAGCCACCCGGACCCGTCTAGCGAAGCTGGGTCTTACCATGAGGGGGCTTAGTTCCCTTGATGAAGTGGGAAATTCCACAGACTATTGTGTGCAACGCAAGGCCAAGCAGCCCACGGCCGAACCCCCTTTGGCCAGTTCAGTGCGGGGCAGGGAGGATGGAGACGCTGGTGACGTCATTCCGCACAGCCCCAGACGCACGCACAGCCCCGGACGCACGCGCGATCCCTGCGCTGCTTTCCGGGACGTGGCGGTGGGCCACGGCCTGCGGTCTGGCCCAGGAATTGGAGACGTCCACCAGAAAAGGGGGCAGGTAGGCATGGGCTGGGGGGTCGGGCACAGGCGGCCGACGTGCAGATCCAGAGAGCAGCCCGCGGGGCCTCGGGGAGGCGGCCGAACAGACAGGCACTCCGGGGCCGGCATTCCTGGATCATGGAGGACGATGGGCCGCAAAAGTCAGGAGGCCCCATGAGCTCGGCAGCTTTCTTCCCACAAAAGCTGTAGAGCTTCTGTCGTCCGCGTGTCCTTTGGACAATATCACGAGGGCTGTTGGGATGCGCCGGATGAGCTACGCCCCGCCCACACCGCGCTGCCCAGGCCCCGCCCACCCTCAGGCCCGGCCTGAAGACTGGCTGGCTTGCTTGTCCGTCGTCACCTCGCCCACGGCTGGCTCAGGAAAGCACCTGCGGGGTGCCAGGGCGCGTTAACGTGCCTGGGAAATTATGTTTTGGAAGGTTATTGAGTAGCTCGTGGCCACACGGGGAAGATCAGTTTCCAAAAATGGACAGGAGCCAGGGAGCTGAGCGGGCAGAGCCACGCCCGAATTCACGCCACAGCCAGGCCTCAGGCCCTGTGGCGCTCTCTGGAGCCCATGGCCCATGGGACACCAAGGGGGCCCGTAGCAGTGGGAAGTAGTGACTCGGTGACGGAGGGGGGTGGGCTGACACTGTTTCTGCAAGTGCGGGCTCTGACTAACGGGTGGCTCGTAGATGCACAGCAGGTCTGTGTGCGAGCCACAGGGACTACTTTGAAAAGACACAGACCCCGACCTTCAGGCGTCCGGGCTCCCGGAGATTGGCTGAATTTCATTGGTGGAGCCAGGATGACGCAATCCGGACGATGCACACCAGACTGTCCCTGTCCTTATCGGAATGGGCCGTGCTGGTCTGCACGTGGAGAACCTGGCAGCCCCCTCCCGTGATCTCTTTGTCCCCCTTCCCTCCTTATAAACACCTCTGCCTCCTCTGAGGGGGGAGATGGACTCTGAGACGTGAGTCCCCCACTTCCAGGTGGCAGGCACCTGAAAATAAGCCGCTTTCCTTTATGTCTGCACCTGCCTCTCCAGTACTGGCTTTCTCAGCGAAGGGCAGTGGGACCTGCGTTCGGTGACTGTCCTTTACCAGAGCAGTTTGTACCCCTCCCCTCCCCGCTGCTGGGCGATGGCAGAGCTCCAAAGACCTGCTCAGTCCACAAATCTCCTCGTTCCTGCCCCCAGGGTGGCAAGGATCGCGGCGTCTGTTCCCGACCTCTCTGGACCACCCTCTCTCATGAACTTGATCTTACATCTCCACTTCAAGTCTGTGGGTTCGTGTCCAAGGGGGTGGAGGTCAGTCCTGTCTATGCCGTGAGCCTCGGTCCACCTGAGAGCTTTCTGGTGGCCCCAGAGGACAGCTCTGGGGGTGCTAACAGCTCTCTGCCTCCAGGGTCTGCATCTCCCTGCTTCTTGACCTGAGGGCCTTCCCCGGCAACAGCATGGGCAGAACCCAGAGATGTGGGGACTTAATGCCCCAGGCAAACCCCAGCCAGAGGAGAGGAGAGTGGGGAGAAGCACGTGGGCCCCTCCCCCCACCGCCTTGTGGCCCTGCCCCGCCCCATGGTCCCACCACCGCTGGTAGGCTGGTGATTTGCTCCACGTCAACACACCTTCATGGGCTTTGCTCTGTCCTGCTTCTCAAGTCCCTCTTCGGTGCTTCCCCTGTTCCTGCCTAAACAAACTCCCTACGACCAAAGCTCGGCCAGCGCCTGCTTTCAGGGGAACCTGCGTGAAGACAGGGTGATGGACCACCGGGCCACTCCTCGAACCAGACTCCCCTCAGACAGAAGCGCTCCACTGTGAGTCTTTAGAAAACAGAGGACCCCTCTCCTGAGGACAGAGGCCCCACCGACTTTCTGTGCTGTGTTGTTTCCTCTGCCTTCCCCGGGAAGTGGAAGGGGTTCCCACCATGGCTGTCTCCCATCACCAAATGCCTTGGGGCTCTAATGACTGGATGGTATTTCACTCTGACAATTTTACACCAGCCAGTGGGTCACAGAACCAGGGATCGTGTGGAAGGGGTCCTTGACCTGGTTCCTCCCTGAGCCTCAGGACCTCTTAGGGATGGGCCAGCTCCAGAGTCACAATTCCCAACACGGAGGAAGACCCACGGGGGTCCCACAGCACTGAGAGCCACCCGGCAGCACCAGCACCGCAGCCCCAAGGGAAGGTGGGCACACAGGCAGCACCGAAGCTCAGAGGAGGGAACTAACGGAGGAGAAGGAACAGACCCTCAGGCAGCCTCCAGACGAGGCCCAGCAGCTCGGCACCGGGCAGCCCCCCACTTCTCTGGGGGAACCCAGGGAGCCTGTCTCCCCAAGGACAGCCAGGTCCAGCTGGAAACCTGATGGCAAGCTTAGCAGGAAACCCAAACTACCCATAAAATGAGTCGCTGTCGGGGAAAAGCTCAGAACTGCCCTGGAGGGTTTATGGTGCTGGCTCCCGTTCACGTTCATTGTGACTTTTCAGAACTTATGCAGAAAGTTGAAAAGGGCAGTGGGGTGGTGGGGGAGGGGCAGAGCAGGAGGCCCTCGTGGTCACGAGTCCAGCAGGGAAGACAATGAAGGGGCTGAAACGGGCTCCTGGTTGGGTCCAAACAGACGTCCCCATGACACAGCCCTGCGCAGGCTGCCCTGTGCCCGGCCTGAAACGTGAGCGGGGATGTCTGCCTCTCTTTGGATGATGAAAAAGAGACGGGATGCTGGACTCAAAGGGAGGGGCAGAGACAGGCAGAGTAAGGGAAGGTGCTGGGCGGGGCACACGCGCTGAGAGGACAGAGTGGACGCTCACATCTGACCCCCAGGGAAGGTCCCGAAGCCCCCTGGGGGATGGCAGTGCAGGTCCCCCAGGAACCAGCTTGTCCTTGGGGGCCCTGGCCAAGCTCTGGGTCACGACGATTTGTTCAGACACAGCCTCTAACAGGTCACAGCTGGATGAACTGGACCCTTCTGACCCTCTGTGTCATCCTCTGTAAAACTAGGAACTGGCGGCTCCCACCTAACACAGCGCCTGAGCCACAGCCACTCTCAGACGAAGGTGAATGGCACCAGCTGCGGCCCCACTGGCTGCTCCGGCAGCCCAGACCTCAGTGTCTGACCCCAGGGGAGGTGCATTCTTGCTCGCAAAATCCAAAACAGGTGTTCTAACCTGGCAAGCCACATTCCACCCCAGCCAGGCTGGAAGTTCTCTGAGCCTTCCCCAGAAAGAAGCAGGTGGACGTTGGGGTCAGTGCCCCCCTCGCTGCCCCCACACAGCAGCCGGGGGACACATTCTAACTCAGAGAAGAGAATGTCAGCCCCTGACCTAGCCACCCAGCAACCGCTGCCTTCCCGGGCCACAGGTGTCCCCTCCGGCCCTGTGCCTCCCGCCCTGGCATCCTCTCTCCCTCAGGGCATACTCCTTGCCCTGGGGCCCTGTCTGACCACAGCTCTCTCCTCACTGTCGGCCTGGCCACCCCCTCACTGTGCACATGTCCCAAAGTCACCTCAACAAGGAGGGTCAGGCCACCCCATTCGAACATGGCGGCCACCGACTGGGGCACCATCAGCCTCACCTTCCCTGCCCACAGCCCTTGTCATCACCCAGAACAACAGGCCATTGGTCCAGAAATATGAAATGGAAAGTTCCAGAAACAACAAAACGCAGGCAGTTCGAAGCTGTGTGCTGTTCTGAGGGCCTCGCTTCGGCACGTCACATGGGCACCACATGACCTCAGTCCTTCCCGACGGGCGGGCACAGCTCCCAGAGATACTGTGAACAGGAAAGGCCACACCTACACAACTTGTCCTCGGCCTGTCGTTGTGACTGTTCTATTTCATTACAGTCGTCACTGTCGATTTATAAGTCAAACTTCATCACAGGTGTGTACGTAGAGGGAAAAACAGTGTTTCCGGGGCTCAGAACTCCCATGGTCTCAGATGTGCAGTGGGAGCCTTGGAGCGTGTCCTCGTGCACGGGGGACACTGTGATCGCACAGAGCACTTCCCAACGTGATGACGTGGGTCATGGTGCCCACCTTCTTCTTCTGCGGGTGAGGCTTGGTGCATCTGAGCACCCCCTCTCATCGGTCATTTTCGTGATCCCAGGGCTTTTTGTCGCTGTGAATAATGACGGATCGAAATTCTCCACACAGACCTTCGTTCGTCCCCGGTGGGTTCCTTAAGAAACATGTCTGTGTATAAAGGTACAGGGAGAAAAGCCGTGGAAACTGTAAGTGCTCTTACACACACACACACACACAGCCAGATGGGCTTAGGGACACATCACACGTCGCGAGTGTAAGACCCGCGAGGGCCAAAGCTCATCAGACAACAGGCGTAGATGGACGGCTTCGCCGAGATGCAGTTCATGTTGTTAGTGGGACGGAGGAAATATCTCTCTGCGAACAGGACAGGAAGCAAGGCGCCCACCATCCCGCCAGCCCCGGGGCTTCTGTTCCCCGGGGGAAACGCCCACATCAGGGCATGGCCCAGCCTGCTGTGTGTGGGGCAGGAGAAGGGGGCCATGTGCTAAGTTCTCCCCCCAGGACCTCAAGATGTGACCTTCTTTGAAAACAGGGTCACTGCAGACGTAATCAGGTGGGGTGTGGTCAGACTGGAGCAGGGTGGTGACCCATGTCACCAACCCCCAACCCCATACAAGAGGACAGGCAGCCATGGAGGAAGAAGCCACATGAAGACACGGGCAGACATGGGAGTCGCGTGGCTAAGAGCCAAGAAGTCACCAAGAGGCGGGAAGAGGCAAGGAGGGATCCCTCCAAGATTTAGGGCAGCAGGGTGCTGCTGACACCTTGCCTCAGGGCTTCCAGCCTCCAGACTGGGGGAGCAGACGTCTCTGCTGTGTGAGGCCCTGTGTGTGGGAGTTGGTGACGGGGCCAAGCAAAGAGCTCCCTGAGCACACACCCCCCCGGTGTACCAGGGACACCCCTCTCCCAGCCCCTCCACGAGCATGCCTTTGCTCCACTGGGATGAACTCGGCCTGAACACCCCAGGCTGAGGGGAGGCGGGAGGCATGTTTATGAGGAGCAGGACCCTTCTCATGGGGCTGGAGACTTGGGGGCCATCACTGAGAGCGTCCCGGACACACCCTTCCCACCCAGGGTGCCTATCTACTCCAAGGCGGGTCATGACTTCACTGGGCTCTCTGTGGGTCCCCTGGGTTGGTCACACGCTTAAAAAGGGAGCCCTCCAAAGATAAGGAGGGGTTGGCATTATGGAGAGGACAGCAGTGACCCAGGGCTCCCCAATTGTGGAAACTTCAAAGGAGCCCCGAGAGCTTGAGTTCCCCTGAAACCACACTGAGGTCCAACCAGGGCCTCTCAGTCCTCATGAGGCGCCGGCAAACTCAAACCCCCACCATAGTCACAGACGGTGGGGTCCCACTAGAGCCCTGACTCCTCCCCCCCCCCCACTCCCTCGACTCCCCATAGAGATGGCCCTGCCACCCCTCCTTGCACTGGTCAGTGTGCCTGGACTCAACGCCCACACCACCTGGGGCAGAAAGCCCTGTTTTTCCGCTGGTTCCTGGGCAGGTGCCCTCCCTACTGGTGCAGTGCCACGTCCAATGGCAACTATGCTGTCTGACAAAGTCAACGCATGGGGGAACGGCCTTCAAAGAAACGCGTTTCTACCTGGTGGACGTGGCATTAGTGGTTCTGCGTGTGCTGTATTGACTATCCTGTTTCTTAATATTATGATCTTTATAGTCCTGATTATTTTGAATTGGATTAGCGTGATCATGATATTGCAAATAGACCAGTTACTGTCGGCAATCAGAGTTCCTGGAAGTCAGAATGAGACTGTGTCTTGGATCAAACCCAATATGACTATTAGGGAAATATTAGAAAAGTTAGAAAAACAGTCCATAGGAAAGCCCAAGGGGCCCGCTCTGGCGGGATAATATTTACCCAGGAGAAATACCCCAATAAAGGAAGAAAATAGAAAAGTCCCACCAATTGTTCAGACCAAATATAGCCCAGCTTATAAGTTAAACGGAAAGGAGCCCCCCCTAAAGGGAGGACACAATATAATTAGCTTGGTAGTGGGGATTTTAGGGGAATTGCTAATAGGAATTTTATTCTTATTCTTTCTGTGCTTGTTTTATTTAAACCTAAAATAAATATCTTAAAATGAAGTAGAGAATAAGAAGGAGGAAGTTATTCAGGCTTCTATAGAAAGTTAATTTATCGAAAAATCACCTACTGTTGCATATTTGATGAATGGTAAAAGGTTATTAATTAAAATACTGTGTAATTTCTTATTGGGGATTTTCCAAGA
>VMDR010000624.1:0-142500 GCA_007922815.1 Macrotus californicus
AAAATGTCATACCATGACTAAATATCACAGCACAGTAATGGCTGCTTCCAAAATCAATGTTAACCATGATCCACCAAAATAACCACATATGCTAGTCGATTCTAAGTTCAATTCTATAAAGCTGGCAGCTCCAAACCGAGTCTGTTGGATGGATCAATATATCACAGCCATGGTGTTGGATGCTTGGATCTTTCACCCCTGGCTGCAGGGCCCTAGAAAAGCTTCTGAGAGGTCCTGCTCTGGCTATCAACCATTCTTTTAGATCAGACACCAAAGTTATGTGTAAAGTCAGGGCCCAGACTGGAAACAGCAGGCAGAGACTAGATAATTCTACAGGAGGTTTCAAAGGGATTATTAAAAGAGGGGGCTACAGGCACACCTCACTTCCTCTGGGCTTTGCTTCACTGTGCCGCGCATATACTGGTTCTTACAAGTGGGAAGTCTGTGGCAACCCTGCATTGAGCAAGGGTATCAGCTCCATTTTTCCAACAGGCTCAGGTGATGGTTAGCACATTCCAGGAATTGTTTTCATTAAGGTATGTACCTGTTCTGGCATTTGCACTGGCTTGTTTTTATTCTTTTTCATTTTTAATGTTTTATTGTTGATACTATTACAGGAGGGAGGTGGGGAATGACTGAAGGAAGGTGAAGGGTTAGTCAAAGGTATTACTTTTCTAGACATAATCCTATTGCACACAACAGACTGCAGTATAGTGTAAACGTAACTTTCATGCCCTCAGAAACCAAAAAAATCGTGTGACTTGTTTTATTAAGGTCATCTGAGTTGGAACTTGCACTGTCTCAGAGGTATGGCTGTGCTCACAAAAGCGCAGACAGAGGACAAAGGAAGCACAACCTGGTAGTGTGGGGCCACAGGGCTGGCAGCCTTGGGGCCTGATACCACCACACTACCCTGAAAGGGAGGGAGGGAGGGAGAGAGAGAGAGAGGAGGGGGCCTCCTGACAGCAGCTGAGGTTTTTCAGCTGGGCAACCCCAAAGAGAGTGAGCTCAGAGAAGAGACCTCAAAACCATGTCAGCGGACTAACAAGGTACACATTCCAGTATCATCTTCTGCCACTTCAATTATTCTGGCAATTTCTCCACAGGGACTTGACATAATGGTCCACGTCTTTGCATCATTCCTGCTTCTGGTCCGAATGGCAACCGTGCTGATCACCCGCAGCAGCACACTCAGACTGGCACCCTAGCTACGGGTCCTAGCTACCTGGTAATGATGCTGATCTGGTAGCACAGTCAGATTCACCCAGCAGACATCAGCAACACACGCAGCATGGAGAGCAGGCTCCTGGGTCCTTCAAACCCTGGTCTGGAGCGCACACAATGGCACTCAGTCAGTCTGCACCGTGAGCCTCTCATCAGAGGCCTGAAGGATCACCCCCAAACCATATAAACACACAGAACATTCTGGCTGTGGCTAGTGGAGACGAGGAGCATTTTGTCAATGCTGGCCTTACACTGCACACAATCCCACCGCAAAGCACTGTAGAGTCTGGTCTGCTCCGAACGAACACAGGCCTCCTTTACCCCCTTCAGTTCCATCCCACAAACTGATAAAACCGTTTTCCAAAAGCAGAACATGATTCTGTGTCCAGGTGTCTTTGGTATCACGCTATAATACACCAGCTACAGGCCTCACCCTGTCACTGTGTTACCCCCTAATGTCCATCCAATCATTTCCTAGCAGACACCAGGGGGACATCCCTCCAGAGCTTTCTCCTGCTCCTGCACATCTTGCTGGCTGTGTGAAGTTTGCAAGGCCCTGACCCATCTTCACATGGGCCACTTTTTCCTGTTGTGTTTGCAGTAAGGAACCTTGAAGGGGGAGGTAGTGTGTCCTTCCAGGACGAAGAGCAGTCTCGGTTACTGCTTGCTGCAAAGGCAGTGACCTCCCCAAGCTCAGAGTATCTTACAGAATGAAACCCACCTGGGCCCTCTGCGTAGCCCTTGTGGAACTTCCTGGACAAGGGTGACTGCGGTCAGCATGCTGACATTCATGCTGCCAGCTGTGCTGTGAACAATGTGGTCATTTCTCCCTAACCCAGAAGTCTCATGTCTTCCCCCAGCACCCATGAAACAGTGACAGGCTAAATCATGAGCTGTAAATCAGGTAAAAATCAAATCCCAGCTCGATTTAATTACCACCACTTTTGGTAGCCTCTTCCAGTTATTTACTTGGGGACTCTCAAGCCCCTTCTGTACCCTGCTCTGTACCATGGGGTCTGGGAGTCTACACACTGTTTCCCAGACTCCCTACCAATGTGAAAACTGGCAGGTGAGCAGGAAAGAGAATGAGAGGGAAATCCTGCTCCTGGGTCCAACAGGGTTGGCACTTGGTGGCAGTTCCTTTCATTACTTCGTTTCATTGGGACTCTCATTGATGGCTACAGACTGCAGGAATCTGGACAAAACCATCTGTTCGGTGTTGCTAGCCCTGGCCAAGGCTGTCCCTCTTTGCCACACCAGAAACAACTTATGAACACTTCTCCAGGAACACAGCAGCAGATGCCGGCTCAGAGGCTCCAGCCTGGCGATGTGACCATTTCTGATCTCTGGGAGTGACCCCGTCTCCCCTGGGTTCCTGCACAACCCCTTCCTTCTCCGTTCTCCTCTTCCCGTTCTTTCGTAAACAGCTCTTCACATTAAGTTCCCGCTGTTTGTAATACTCATACTGTTTCCTGTTTTCCTGCCTGGACTCTGAATGATACACAGTTTTGTGGTGGTTGTCTCCTAGTTTCATCAATGACTTAACACACATTTCTGTGTCTCATTCTCCTCGGGGTTCTGGGGTGACTTTCAAGAGGAAAGGGACACTCGCTTAACCTATAATGCCATTTTCATACTGAAGCGCCTGTAAGTTTGTAATCCACATTGTTTTCATTACTCTCCTACCACCCAGATGTTGACAATCCCCAGAATGCACCACTTCATGCCAAACCGCCCTTCTGAGCACTGTACTCCCATGGTCATCCGCCTATTTCCCTTCATTTGTTTCTATTACACACATCTCAAACGTAACGTGTTCAAACTGAAGTTCTTAATTTAGTCTCGTTTAAAAAATATATCTCCCTCGCCCCTAATCTTCCCTATTTCAGCGAAGAGCACCACCTAAGAATTAACTTGTTTCTTCTTCTCCTTCCCATAACCCCACAGTAATTCATCAGTGCCTTATCCATTTTAATTACAAAACATATCTTGGGTTTTCCATCTCTACTACCTCCATCCTGGTCTAAGCTACCAGGGTCTCTCATCTGAACTACCTGGTGGTCTCCTAACTCATTTCTCTCTCTCTCTTCTCCCATAACGGATTCCCACAGAGCCACAAGTAGGGTCTTCTTGAAATGTAAACTAAATCACTTCGCTCCACTGCTTCAAATACTTCAGCACCTCCCCAGTCCAAGTACAAGAAAATATGAAGTCCTTACTTTAGATTGTATGTGAGAACATCTTCTGCGTGTACCAGGATCCGAGACACATGGTCCCGTATCACATGGTCTGAGCTGAGGCACAGGCCTTACGGGAATAAGGGAAAACTTACACCCACAGAAGTGGAAGTGTGGTTTCCCCTCACCGTCCTGCGAGCGCATAGGGGCCCAGGGCACCGCTGGCTCCGCAGTGTGGTCCCCTCTGCCCAGGGATCCTCTTCGGGCTCACAGTTCAGATGAGCAAAGTGTGAGAGCAATTCTGTCGGTAAGCTGCTTCATGCTGAAAAATCTGGATTTGGGAGCCAGCAGTTACAGTAGTTGTCTGGGGAGCCCAGCTATGCAGACCCTGGGGAACTTGGAGCCCCATAGGATGTAACGGTTCCCACTGCTGGAAGGAGAAAGCCTCTGATTCTAGGTGAGCTGAGCTTATGGGAAGCACTTTCCGTTGGGAAACGTGGAAGAAACCCTTTCCCCCCAGCTTGTTGTCCAGGCAACGTAGACTGAACTCGGAGGGTCATTTTTGGACAACTTTCCTCTTGACAGCGTCCGTTTCCTGCAATAATGGTCACATCTCCCAGTTTCTCCAGGACTGCCCTTGGCATGTGCCTGTCACTCCAAATTATTACTAATGCCCCCTTTGTTGTCTTATTCACTGAACACTCAGGCCATACACTCGGTCGTTGGAACGTATCACAATAGAACCTCAACAAATTAGATATTGAACGAATGAAGTTTCAGAAGTTTGATTTTTGTTTTTAGCTCATTTCATGTTCAACGGTGCTGGTTTTCAGGAAATGCCGTGGAAAAATAGTTGAACTTCCAGAACTTAGATTCCATCCCTGTGTCTGCCACTTACTCATCTAACGTTTCTTGAGCGTCTGCTATGTGACGGGCACTGTGCTCAGGACAGGAAATCCCGGGGTAGTACGCCAGAGAGATACCTCCAGAGAAAGAGTCGCATTAACAGTGTGACGAGCGCTGTAAGAGAAGACACAGAAGACACGTGCTGGCACAGAGAAGGGACCAAATTCTGCCTGAGGCCTGATGTCACAGGTCTGAAAGAAGAGATGAGATTTGAGATCGTCTTCAAAGACGAATGAGTTCAGCTGGCAGGCAAAGGGGAAAAAAGGGGATCCCCTGCACCACAGAAGTAGCAGGGAGAATGGTGGTGGTGGTGGTTTATCCACTGACAAATCACACATTATCTGAGCTAGAAAACAACAAACGTACAGTGTGGAACTGTACGCTGTGTGTCGTGTGAAGGGATCTAAAGGCACCCTAATTTTCAACCGTGAGGTGAGCGCCATTGCTGGCCCCATTTGTAAGAGGAAGAAAAGCTCAGGCTGATTCTCAGAGTTGTGGCAGCGAGTGCAGATTCTCACCCAGGCAGCCTGGGTCAGGATCCACTGCCTTAACTGGAGACCTCAGAGGTCATCAGTAAACACGAGGGAAGAAACAGGGCCTTGAGCAGTAATATTAGGTCAGGGGCAAGATCTCAGACCCCTTCCTCTATCCCACACAGCGCCGTCTGCTCTGGCTTCTGACGATCTTCCTCTCATAGCATGGGATGCGGCTCCAACCAACAGGTGTTTGACGAGATCTCTGCCACCCTGCGGGTCCCCTGCCATGCCTCCCACATGGCTCCTCCTCTGTCTGCATAACACGTTTTATCATGTGATGATCTGCTGCCGTGGTGAATTGGGAAAACCCTAGAAGATTCGTGCATCCTTGTTCTAGCCCTGCTTTATGCTAACGAGGTGACATGAGGCAAATTTCTTGATCTTTCTGACCCTCAAGTTCCAAAGAAATGGAATGAAGAGCCACCTGATAGTCAATATAACTGAATGGCTAAGCCTGGGTTCAGGAATCACACCTGGATTTAGACCTGAGAGCCACTCTTACGGGACTTTAGGCAAGTTAAACTCCCTGAACCTCAATCTGCTCATCTGTAAAATAGGCACAGTCATAGTCGCCACCTATTTTACAGAGTCGTTACAGTGATGAAACAATACAGTGCCTATAAAATGTGTAAGGCAAGAGTGCTCTTCAAATGTTAGCTATTAACAGGGTCATTGTACCATGCACTACTTATGCTTGGGCTATTTTTATGGAAACTTCTATTTGTTCATTGAAAAATGTAACACATGTAAAAATACATGCTACATCTACGTAGGTTAGAAAGCAAACAAAATCAGCCCCCATGGCCCCACCACCCAACTTAAGGAGTAAGACATCACCAGTAGTGCCGCAGCCTGCACCCCGAGGGCTTCTCCCCTAGCTGCCCCCTTATGCCCCCCCCTTTCCTCCTGTGATAAGTCTAGGACTGATCATCTCTTTCCTTTCTGAATACTTTTATCGCATAGGTGCCTATCCATAAACGTTATTTTCCACTGGTGTTTGATTTTAAACTTGCTGACAGTGACATGCTACACAAATACTTTCTGTAAGCTCACACTGACTCCATGTGGTGTGTGAAAATTATTCTGGTCACAGCAACAGCTGCCATCCACTTCCACTGCTGTATGGTATTCCACTGTTGGGCATCTGTTTGCCCACTTGCTCCGCTGATGAATCTCTGGGCTGTTTCCAGTCTGGTGCTCTTACGTACATCATGGCTATACTCAACCCCTGGACATGTTTCTTGGCCCACGTGGGCAAGCTTCCTATAGGGTGTACCTTAAAAGTAAAATAACAAGGTGAAATCTCAACATTACACAGTAATGCCACAATATCTCCTCAAAAGGAGGTGCCCACTCCCCTCTGTGTTCCAACAGATGTATGGAAATGTGCCAGTGTGAAGGGCTTAAAATGAGATTTCGCTGTAGTTTCTGGTTTGCATTTCTTTGATTATCAATGACCATTTTTTCTACTAAGCTGCTGTTTTTGTATCGCTCTGTAGGTCTTTACACATTCTAGATGTCTCATTTATGTTACTGAAGATGTCTTCTCATTTTGTGACTTGTCATTTTGCTTCTTGGTGACTTCTGATAAACAAGGGTCATTTTTTCCTTTTAATCACTTTTTTATTTTCAGTACAGTTCACATACAATATTAGTTTTAGGTGTACATCCCAATGATTAGACATTATATAACTTAGTAAGTGATCATTCCAATAAATCTCACACGCATCTGACACCATACCTAATTAGACTATTACTATATTCCCTATGCTATACTTTACACCCTCATGACTATTCTGTAACTACCAATTTGTACTTCTTAATCCCTTCACCTTTTTTGCCCATTCTCCCAACCAACAAAGGTCATTTTTAACAGTACAATTGATCACTATTTTCTATGTCCTGTACTCATTTTTCTTTGAAAACTTCCATGCCTCCAAGTTATAAAAACATTGTCCAGTATTTTCTTCCAAAATTTTTAAGTTTTGCCTTTCACAAATAAGTCTTTAGATATCCAAGAATTCATTTCTGCATAAGGTGTTAAGGTAGAGACCCAATTTCATCTTTTTATATGGAAATTTTCCTAGCATCACTTATTTAATAATCTATACTTTGCCTCATGACCTATAAGGCCACTTTCATCATGTAGCATTTTCATGTACTCAGGGTCTGCTCCTGGGTCTTCTGATCAACACCACTGTTCTGTTTATTGCTGCATCTATGACTACAGACTTATTTAACAAAAAAAGAAAGTCTTGCCAACTGGGAGCAAATTCCCTATCTCATGCTTCCTCTTCAGGAGTAAACTGTCCTTGCTTATCATTAAATCTTTATAATCAACTTGCCCAGTTTCCCCCAGAACACTTCCGGGCATTTTTATTCATTTTGATCTGTCACCTCAATTTGGGAAAGGTTGACATCTTTACGTTATTGATGCTTCCAGTAAACACAGCATGGCGTACCAATGTATTTAGTCTTTCAATGTATTTCAATAGAGTCCTAGAAAGTTCTCCAGAGACCACACATTTGGAGACTCCTTTCATTTTCCGATGTTCTTGCACATGACATCTTTCTAAAATTACGTTTTCTTTGCTGTTGTTTGCCAGTGACTCTCATATACTGACCTTGTTTCCAGCAATGCTTAATTATTCATGAACAGATTTTGTCCTCTGTGGAATCACAGCATTGGTAACTTTGCTTCTTCCTTTCCAATCTTAATACTTTTTCTTCCCCTCCCACAGCTGTGCTGGCTGGAGTCTCAGTAAAGTAGGTTAACGAGATAAGGCACCATGCTTGTTCCTGAATTAAATGCTCTCCTCTTCTTTCAAGACCGTTGAAGGCACACCTTTGACACATATCCTTTGTTTCCAAACCACAGTGTCAAGATTTATGCCTGTCGGCATGGAACCTCCCTTTTTTTCAGTGTTTCCCCCTTAACTGCTCTAGTTTCAGCTCCTAATTTAAAACTCATCACGTGGAGAGGTCCCTTTCCTCCTGCAAGCTCAATGTTACAGACTAAACTGTCTCCTCAAAATTCACAGGTTGGCCCTGGCTGGTGTGGTTCAGTGGGTTGAGTGCCGGGGTCGATTCCCAGTCAGGGCACGTGCCTGGATTACAGGCCAGGCCCCCAGGTGCGGACATACAAGAGGCAACCGATCGATATATTGCACATCTACAGATATTTCTTTCTCCCTCCCCTCCCTTCTCTCTAAAAAATGAAATCTTTTTTAAAAATTCACATGCTGAAGTCCCTTTCTCTGCCTGCATGCACAGAGGTCATGTGAGCACACAGCAAAATTGCAGTCACCTACAAGCTAGGAAACAAGCCTCACCACAGAAACTGACTATGCTGGCACCTAATCTTGGACTTGAACCTGCAGAACGGTGAGAAAATAAATGTCTGCCATTTAAGTCAGCCAGTCTGTGGTATTTTGTTCTGGCGGCCGAGCTAAGGCACCAATGATGCAATAAAAACGATGCTGTACTTGGGATCCAGTTATTTTGCAACAGGATGCCTCCTCACTCTGAATGATGTGGTCAGCATTCTACCAGGGGAAGCATAAGGGCAATACTTCTGTCCTTGACCTGAGTGCTCCTTTATTTAACAGGGGGCTGTTAACTTAGGGTCCTCATTGGGAACTACAAGCAAACTATTTACTGGATTTAAAAAGTGTGCTTAAATTCACTCTTTTTAAGGCTATTGCTAAGCTTTTGTGTACATTTTATGCCCCAGTTCCCTCCCAAAGTTAAAGTGAGACACAGGTTAAAAGCCTAAAGGACTGTGGGAGCAGAGGTGAGACTGCACGTTTACTTGCAGTAGAAGATCATCTAAGAGACAGCACTAGGATAAAGAGTTGAGCACGTATGACAATAAAGGTTAAAATGTGTAAATTCATAAGGATTGGGTTTAACGACAAAGCACAAAAAAGTGGCTGAAACACGGGAGAGGTTTATTTGTGTCTCCCAGAGAAGTCCAGAGGGAGACTGTCCAGCCTGGTCTGGTGGCTCCATGGTCGTCACAGACCCCAGCTCCATGCCTTCCGTCCTGAAGATCATCTCAGGGTCCAAGGTGGCTACTGGAGATCCAATCATCGCGTCCACATTTCAGACAAAAGCCAGATGAGGGTCTGGAGAAGCAAAAAGCATGAGCCTCCCAACAGAGTTAGCTCATTTAAGGAACTTCCCTGAGAACCTCACCAAATGACTTCTGCTTGTACCCCCTGAGCAAGCCTTGACTGCAAAAGAGAGTGACAATGCAGTGTTTCTGCTGTGCGCACTGTCACCCCCAATGACACGGGGATTCTGTAAATGCAGAGGGGATGGTGGATACTGGGTGGCATATCACTCATGTTTCTTGTCTTCTGTATTTCATGATGCACTGGCATGTTGGGGTCTCGCAGACCATGGGAGGAACTGTCCCCCTCCCAGGTTTAGCTAATTCCTAGAAACAGTAAATGATTTGCCCATGAGCACACCTCTGCCACGCAAACCAACCAGTACTGAGTCCACAGCCCCATTAGCTTCCTTTCATCAGGGCTTCTACAGGACAGGACATTGCTCCTCTGCACAAAATCACCCCAGGGCCTGGCACCTGACAACCAGGGCCCACCTGCACAGCCCAGAGCCTGCTGAAAATAATGCAAACTGTCCAGGCCTACACTTGCTCAGCTTGCCTATCCTGTCTTGTCCATTTCTTCCCCATGAAAAACCATAATAAAAGCTCTCACCCATACTTCCCCCTCACTCCTGCCTCCTGACCTACCCTGGTGCCTCCCCATGTGGTCCTGCAAGGGGTGGTGTGGTCCCTCCTCTCGGGAACAGAAAGTAAGAAATTCCTCTCTCAAAGGCAGCTGTCTCCCTGTCTGCCACCTCACCATACCGGATTAAAACAAATCCCACGTATGCGGTAAAACAAGCCGGCAACTGCAAAGCTTCCCCCCATTAGAGTTTTCCACAACAGAAGGCTGGAATGTAGGCAACATCTGAAAGTTCACAAAACTGTTTACAATGTGCTTGGCAGAAGAGAAAAAAGTCGCTCATCTCAACTTCTCTGCTGAGCTCCAACTCACCAACCACCACCCTGCCAAACAGAAGCTTAACCTTATCTATGTTCAAAATAAACCCACAACCTTCCCTCTTCTCAAATCTGCTCCCACATCCACAGTCCTTAGTTTCAGAAACAAAGTGCCACTACCCACACAACTGTCCACACCAGGAGCTTCAGAATTACCTTAAAATTGCCTTTTCTCTTACCACCACTACGAGACTCTAAGCAGTGGGTACATGTTCTTACTATCCCTAACCCTAACTCGGAGCCTAACAGCAGCCTAGCACATACCAGGCACACAATGAGCACATCAATGTGAACCTCAAACACCTCCCCCTCCCTCATCCCCACTCTACTTACCTTTCTAGGCTTATTCAGCAGCTTCCTGCCTCCCAGCTTTTCCCTTCCAGCCCCCCACCTGTCTGCATTGTTCTTTCTGAAGCCCACTTCTGATGGGCTGTCTCCTCCTTAAACCTTCTGGAGCTCCCCACTGCCAAGGTCCTCTGCAAGCTTCCCAGGCCCTTTCTGATCTTGCCCCCGTGCACTTTTCATGGCTTTATCTTTCACTGCTTCAGATGTTGTTAAGTTTCTGGACCATTATTCATGCTGTTTCTTCTGCTATAAACCAACCTAACTATTCCCCTCTGTGCCCCGCACAGGGCTTCATTTCTACCATGCCACACTGGCTGCACTGGTCCCTGTTTATCGTCCCCACCCAACCTTCATCTTCCTCGATTAGAGCTCCTTCAATGCAGGGCTCCTGTATCTTCATCCCCATACCCGGGCCTGTTCAGGTGCATGGCATACAGCAGGTGTCCCTTTGACTTCTGAGTGTACAAAGATGCCAGGTTAATTGTAAAAAGCCATGGAAGATTAAAAACAAACAACAAAACACTTCCCAAAAGAAATACATGCTCAGTAATCCATGGGCCTCAGTCACAACAAGGTCAAGTACAGCACACTGAAGTTAACAGGCTTATGCTCTCCTAAGTATCCACAGGATTCGAGGACACTGGCATAGTGACTGAGAGAGTCACAGGCCTTGAATGAAATAACTACGGCAGCAACAAGAGCCAGCGCATGTTGAGCACCTGACCCAGTCACTGCGCACTGAGTAAGCGACACCTATTGTTTGTTGTGCTCGCTGTAGCAGGCCGATATAAAGTAGGTACCACAGCTGCCTTGTTTATTTACGGGAAAACAAAACCACCGAAATTCAAGGCAGGGAGAGTTAAGACACTCACCGGAGGCCACTCGGCTGGTGAAGGAAGCCGGGATTCAAATTCAGGCTTTCTGACTAGACAGCCTTCACTGAACTAGTATGACAGACCACCGTGTTTGCAATGACAGGTGTGGCAGAGAAACTTAATGCCCACATGTACTACTTCAGGGACAAAAAGGCCCTGAGGTCACAAGCACGGGACAGCAAAAAGGGTGAAGAGTAAAGAGACAAAAAGAGAAATGCCATCGCTGTGGCTACATGATTCCAGCAGCCGGAAAAGCCACACCGCCTCCTGGCAGGACAGGGGACTAGCACAGAAGCGGTCACAGTAGTGAGGGAGACTCACAGGTGGGTGACGCCCACCAAGTCTCATTCTCAGGTGAGCCTGACAAATTCTAGAACCACCTTCCTGACAATGTCATCATCTCTCAGTAAGAAAGAAACGGTGAGGAGCAGACCCTCAGCCTTAGTTTAACCAGCAGAGACACTGCTTGATTAAAAAGGAGTATGCCATGATAACCTGGTACAGAAATTGTTACTTACTTTCCTGTAGGTTATCAAAATGAAAACCAGAGACAGTCAGGAGGTGGAGGCATTTCTCCCTCACGTGTGCTTCTCCCCCCACCAATTATGTATTCAAGTCCCAGGGGGATTCGGAAGCACACACATGGGGTGCCAGGCAAGATTAGCAGCAGGGGGTCTGGATACCAGGAGCAATGGGAGTGGCAGGGTGGCCGGAGGCGACAGTGGGCAGAAAGCAAAATGCAAACATCACACACCTAAGTACAAATGCAAGGTTGCCTCTTTTAAGCTGCATGACTTGACTGTGCTCCTTAACCTCTATTTAGCGTCCCCCCTCATAGACAGAATGCAGATAGTACCACCTTCTTCTCAGGGCCAGAGTTAAACGAGACAATGATAAAAAGCACTGAGCTCAGTGCCCAGCACATAAAAAATGCCAGCCATGAACACGATCGCTGTAAGATTTCTCTACGACTCGTTACCTACGATCACCTCTCACTTCCGGTTTGTTTGCTGCTGCTCCCACCAGTCTTCATGGCACACGATGCAAGCCCTGGCAGAAAACTAAGTGAAGTGATCCTGCCGCGGCATCAGCGAGCTCCAGCTGCACGGCGAACACCCGTGATGCCCGGAAGTGCCGCTGCGCTCGCTAGGCTGAGAGCTATGCCAAGGGTAAGTGCAGAGAGAAGATAAAGTCCTTGCCTTCGAGTCCACAGAGCAGGCAGGTAGTAAAATCAGTATCTACAACAGCAAGATGGATGCCTGACACACAGCAATGCTCAACCAGTAGCGGGTGGCAGGGTCAGTGCTGGGTCAGAGGTGTGCACAGACAACGAGGGGTCTTCCCAAAGCACACTCATCCCCTTGCTGTAGCACAGATAAGCCTGACAGTTCCCTATTTTGCACACTTGCACGTGAAAACCATCCCTAGAAGAATAAACAGCTAGTGAATGTCATATCAGATAGGAACTAACAAGGCTGATGGCACAAAAAGGGGAACAGGGAGCGACAGTGAGGAGAAAGGAGAAATATTATCACTCATTTTATATAAAAGAATATTTTAATTATTGTCCTTAGAACTATAAAGACTATACATGATTTGGAAAAGGGACTGTACCAAGTGCTGGCCAAAGAGATCCACTCTATGCCTTCTCCTTTGTCTGGTCACTCAGAAATATGATGTTATCTGTAAAGAAGCCAGAACACGAACATTATTTCAGAACTCTTCGTCATCCCATGTAACCGTTCCCTCTAAGACATACACACTTCAGTGCCGTTCACTAAAAAGGCTGATACAGATCCCCAAAACATTAAATCACTCTTGCGGGGTTCGCGAGAGGCGTGTACAATAGGCATGACGGAGCTGAACGCTGGGCTTCGGCTGCCTATCAGCCAATTCAGGCTTTGTGAGAAGAGGTGGGATGTTTTTCATCCTCCCTGAGGAGAGCTGAGGTCTTCTCAGCAAGAACTTTCTACCAGCGAGCCACAAATTTCGAAGCTTTCACTGCTCAGACAGGTGCCCTCAGAGCAGGCAGCATGTCCTCATGCAGAAGAGGACCAAGGCACAGCGTTCTGACGCTGGGGCATGAAGGACGGACAGGGCTCAACACCAGACCGTGTGAGCAAGGGCAGATTTATTTACATTTTTAAGGAAGTTTGAATCTCACATGCAAGCATTTTACTTTTAAATTTTAAAACAGATTAACTTTTATATATTCATTCTTTGGAAAATTCTTACTAGCCAATATTACAGAGAGCATTTTTATCTAAGAATATCAGACATTACTCTTAAAGTGCTGTCCCAGATAGAGTTCGTTTAGGACAAGCAAAGGAAAACAAGTAGTACTTCCTGCACAGCTCCAAAAGACCCAGATGCTTTTAACTTTGGAATTATTCAGAAATGGTTATTGCATAATGAGTATTTGTTCATAACTATATGCATGTAAAAACAGGATATCCTGGGGCAGAACAGCTATTCCAGAAGAGAGTGTTGGAGCCGTACACTGTGAAGGCAGAGTGCCACCCGCTGGTGGGGGTTTCTAAGTTACAGACCTGACCCTGCGGAGGAAAAAGTCAGCCAGGGAAACAGATCAACCAAATAACTCTACTCCCTTCGATTCAAATGTCACTAAAGACCTACTCATTTACTGTGAGCTACAAACCTACATTAACTACTCAACCACCCATGCTGGGGAATACTGGTAACAAGAAAAACACAGATAATCTGCCAGATAATCTGAAATGCATCTCTCTGGCTAGGCTCCCAACAACTCACACAATCCAAAATCAGCCCACACAGCTGGTGTGCAGTGAAACAGGAAAGTGTTCCCCGCTTCATAAGTAAATAATTGAGAGATACAGAAATGTTGATTATTAACAAATGTCTTATTTTAACACTTTATCCAAGAACAGGAAAAAGAAAAGGGCCATTTATCTCATTATAAAGTGAACTATAAATTAAATTTTAGCTTTTCTTTTTTTTTTTGAATAATTCTTTTTAAAGATTTATTTACTTTTTTAGAGAAAGGGGAAGGGAGGGAGAAAGTGAGGGAGAGAAACATTAGTGTGTGGTTGGGTCTCACACACCCCCTGCTGGGGACCTGGCCCACAACTCAGGCATGTGCCCTGACTGGGAATTGAACCAGCGACCTTTCGGTTCACAGGCTGGCACTCAGTCAACTGAGCCACACCAGCCAAGGCAGTTTTTCTATTTACACATTAAAGTTGTTTTGGGCAATTATGCACTAAAACTAACAGTAATAACCCAATGAAGAAGAAATGTAACATTTAGCACCTGACTTCCACAGAATTAGAAAAAATGTTTAATTTCTATTTATGTATGTAATTTGTTACAAATATAACAGGGCAAACAATAAAAGATTCTTAACCATACAATTTACCATGATACACTTGGGAGGGGAAAATGGAGTGGACAGACACATTCAGAGAAAAGGCAATATAGTCACGTGCCACGTGATGGCGGGGACGGGCTCTGAGGAATAGGTTGGGGCGGTTCCGGGTCGTGCTGACGCCACAGAGGGCACGCACACAGACCCAGACGGCCCAGCCGACCACCCGCCTGGCTACGTGCGCAGCCTGCTGCCCCTGGGCTACACGCCCGTATGGCCTGTTCCTGTACCGAACACACACCACTAAGTCAGGCACAAGAAAAAACGACACAACCCAGAGCTGCCGGGTGTACGAGCACTTCTGTTCCACAGGAAGCTCCTCTTCGTGAGTGGGAAGGGCGCGCTGTAAAGTGACAACGGGGGGTAGCCCTATAAACCAGTCGCACAGCTGTCCATCACCACCCAGCACCGCACACTGTGCACAACTGCACGTGCTGCACTTTCACAGGGCTGGCGGCACCGGCACACCTCACACACGCACGTCATGCATTGTGCTGGCATCACAGTGGCCACAGCGTCACCAGGTGACAGGGAATCTTCAGCTCTGTTACAATGTTGCAGTCCCACTGCCCACACGCGCCTTCATTGACCCAAAGGTCACTATGTGGTGCCTGACCGCAGAATTTCCAAACGCTGAAGGGCTTGTTCATAGATTTTTTTTTTAAATAATAGGTATCAAATTGGTACTGTACTGAGATCCATTAATACATTTATGAGTAACAATTTTATATTGAAAAACTCCTGTAGAATTTTGAAACAAGTTTGAACACTGCTCTAGGGGATAGCTTCTGAGTATTCTTTAACTCTGTGCATCTGTCTTTTCTAGGTTATTTTGTACGTTGTCTAATGAGAACAATAGGAATTCAAAACAAAAGCATCACGATAAGTACCAAAAAGGTTCCAGGGACTAAATGTGCACGTACGTCCAATGCCACTCACATCCGCGTATCTCGGCCTTGCCACAGGCTTCCCCCAGTCAAGGCCGTGACCTTCAGAGACCCTGCATTTCAGTGTGGCCGCTCCAAACAGTCGGAGCAGCACGGGCAGTTCAGTCTATGCTCTGCTCAGCACCGCTTGTGAACTAAAGCTGTTTGAGCACGGAGACACTTTTCTAAAGGAACAGGCAAATGTGTCCACAAACCTCACTCACAACTCCTCTGGTGAGCTGCAGCACACCCATTAGTATCAGCACTCACAGCCCAGCGCAAGTCACTTACAACACAGCCAAGCTTCCAAAGGGGGGAAGAGAACAGCCGTCATCACGAGCTTCTTACCAGCTATGATGGTCGTGGCTTGCCGCCTCACGTTGTTTTTATCCATGTATTCACCATAGTCTACTTTCCCTTCCACGTAAATCCGAGACCTGAAACAAAATGCACAGCTTTTAGTCTGGAGATTCTAATATGCTTTACAAGAGAGAGTCAGATCAGAAGCAGTGATGAGTATACCCTAAGGATGAAATACACCATCACAGACAACCTCATTTTTGCCACCACTTTTCAAAGTTCAGAATCACGAGTACTGAAACAGAATGTACACACAGACTTGACTCATCTACTTAAAAAGGATGAAGCTTCCATCCTTGAACTGACTGTGGTCCACAAGAAAGTTTAAATGCCCAAACAGGACACACAGATGGCCAGCAGACATGAAAAGATGCAGAGAAATGCATAAAAGCCACAATGAGATATCACCTGACACCTGTCGGAATGGCCATCATCAATAAATCAACAAAGTGCTGGTGACAATGTGGAGAAAAGGGAACCCTAGGGCACTGTTGGTGGGAATGCAGACTGGTGCAGCCACTGTGGAGAGCAGTGTGGAGATACCTCAAAAAATTAAAAATGGATCTGCCTTTTGACCCAGCGATCCCACTTCTGGGAATTTATCTGAAGGAACCCAAAATACTAATTTGAATGAACATTAGCACCCTCTGTTCACTGCAGCATTATTTACAATCGCCAAGATATGGAAGCAGCCCAAGTGTCCCATCAGTAGATGAGGGAATAAAACAATTATGGGACATTTACACAATGGAATACAACTCAGTCGTAAAAAAAAAGAAGAAAATTTAACCCGTTGGGATAGAATAGATGGACCTGGAGGACACTGTGCTAAGTGAAATAAGCCAGTCAGAGAAAGACAAGTACCATACGATTTCATTCATTTGTGGAATCTAATGAACAAACTGAGCTAACAAGGAAAACGGGGACAGACTCACAGATGCAGAGCAAGATGACAGCTGAGGGGAGGGGCAGGGAGGTTAGGGAGTAAAGGGACTGAGCAAAAAGGAAAGAAGACATGGACAACAGTGTGGTGACTGCTGGGGGAAAGGGGAAATAAGGGGACTAAATGGTAATGGAAAATAAACACAAGAAAGATAAAAAAGTTTTTCAAAAATGTGTTTTCTAAATCTTAAGCTAAAATTAAAAACAAAGGCAAAGCAACCTTACGACCACAAAAGTGGAGGGGTGACCTAGCTGCAGCCTCTACACATCTCAGGTTGATTTTCACCGTGTCATTTCCCTTGATTTTGGACCCCTCCCAGATTGGACTTCCACTTGTTTTCCAAGCCCTAACGTTATTGTCAAGAGGCTTAAATTACTAAAGTTCAAAGGAGAGGTTTACAGCCCGGTATCTCACTCAGAGCTACTAAGACATCTCTGCACTAGCTAGTCAGCTGAGCCAGAAGACAATCAGAACACACCAGAGGGTGAAACTGCAGGCACACATGCGCCTTGAAACTTCCTACCGGTTTGTGAGTGCGTGCACATGTTCATACGTACACGCATAAAGGACAACGGAGGTACACACGAAGAAAAGGTATGCAGTCACTGAAAAGAAACTGACACTGCAGTCACCGCTGAAGTCATTTTTCATGACACACATTAACCGTGACTACAACTGCTGGCAAACACACCCTTTTGCCCTGTGGGGTTGGAAGAAGCACTTGCTATACATAATCAATTCAAGCCCTCCAAAGAGACCTAAAAATGTCAACTACAAAATAGCTGATGTGAGCATGACCGTAACACTTACTGTGTCAGGCTTCGCACCCCCCAGACCCCGTGCCAAGGCCTCACGTAGCAGACAGACACAAGGCACCGCCATCGGGACCCCGGCCGTGGCAGTGCGGAGACCTCTGTAGACCTGTCTGCATGCACTCTGGGGCACCTGGTACATCTGCCTTCCCTCTGGTATCATCTGCTTCTGTCTATGTGTGTGCACACCCCGTTTTCCCTAAGCTTTAAGTTCTCAGAAGACTAACCCAGGTTTCATACACCTTTTCCCACAAAGCAGCACCTGCATACAGTGTTAAGGACTGAATAAATCTCTCTTGAGTTAATATAATTAGGAGTACTCAGGAACAGAGGACCTACACATTCCATGAGGAATACTCATCAGTTTTTAAACCACTCCAGTTGTAAGGCTCTCCTGCCTCAACTTACCCCTTTTTCACATACTGATACGCCACATCTCTGAGGCCTGGTCGGAATACTGAAATTCTGTGCCACGTTGTCTTTTGACTGACATCACCTAAATCACAAGAACAGGACACAGGGTCACAAAGGCCAGTAGACAAAAGAAATGCCAAAAGACGCATGCCCAGCAAAACCAACGTCCCCGTGTCCAAGAGCACAGAGCAGAGCTAGAGAAGAAGGGCCCTTTGTGAAAGCAGCTCATCTCCAGTTAGAGAAGGAGAAGTGAACAACGTCTCTTTATTGCCGATAAAATCACCAGCCCAGTCTTTTACACTCACCCATTTGGTATGTTTCGTTTTCTCCTGATTTCCACATCTCATTTGTGGCCAGAGAGAATATTGTGACCGGGTTTTTCCCTTCCGCCTGTCTCATGACAGGGTCCTGACCCACTCGCCCAAGTAACTGCACACGGTTCAGAGCTGAAATGGAACGTGTGGGTAAAATGAGACCAAGAGAAACGTCCACGAGAGGAAAATCAGTTGAAGGGGAAAATAATGAGAGACTGGGGGGAAAAGAGGGTTGACAAGGAAGGAGAAAATATATTCTTAAGAGTAACCCCACAAAACAAACATTAAGCTCTCTATTTGAAATTCTTTAACATACCTTTAAAACAAAAAAAAAACTGTCTCATTAACAAAAATGTGAGATCTGAAAATCATGATAAATACGAGAAAATGTTTCTCTGAAACATTTCAGTCGCTTGGCCAAACAGCACATACCCTTCGAAAGCTCAGACAACCAAGTACAACTCAAGGAACTTCTACGGCAGGAAGTGACAAGAGGAAGTAAAAACTGACTGGTAATGGAAGAAGGGCCCGGCTTGTCCTCAGCCCTGCAGCCGGCTGGGGCAAGCCAAGATTCGAGAGGCCAACGTGAGCCGAAGGCATGACGACGAACAGATCGTAACCCAACCAGTGCGCTGCTGGAATAGGCCCGGGAAAATGTCAGCACACTGCTACGAACAGCATACTTTAAACTTGGAACTTAGCTGCTACTTACATCTTTCAAGAACCAAGCTGCTTACTGTTTCAGACTCATGTCTTACAAATTGATGAAACACCTAAAGCGAAACAAATGAATAAAATGGGTATAATTGTTTGGAATTTTGGGGGAGAGGCAAACACAAACAGGAGACCTCCTCACATTCGGTCACCATCCGGTCAACTGCTCCTATAGCATACATCCACGGAAGACAAAAGATGTCCACTTCCCATGTTGTCCCACCACACGGTGCCAGAAGGACCACGCACCACGTAAGGGCAGCCTACTACAGAAGCCCAAAAGTATTGGGTTGGCAAAAAAGTCTATTTAGTTTCTTTCCATGAAATAGAAGACATTCTTCATTCTCACCAATAACTTTACTGATTTGGATATTTTGAGTATGTTGGCTATTTCCCATGCAGTATAACACTGATTGTTCCTAATTAGCATCTCGATTTGATCACTGCCAACTCCAACTGGTCCACCCAACCATGGAGCATCATCCAGTGATGAATATCTAGCACAAAATTTCATAGAACACTTCTGACACATTCGATCAGTCATAGCACCTTCTCCATCCAGTGTACAAATCTTTTTTGCGTTTCAGTTGCGTTTTTATGTCTCTTGAAAGAATAAAGAATAACATGCTGAAAACGATGCATATTTTCTTCCATCTTCCATGTTAAAACGGCTACACAAAAAGTCACCCACTTTGATGTTTTTTTTTTAAATGCACGGTCACATGACAGCTGTCACAATATCATCCAGCAATATTGTTTCGAATGAAGCTAAAGACAACTAAGTGCTACTAGAGCCATCTTACAAAAAAAAAAAACAAAAAAAAAAACAACTTTTTGGCCAACCCAATACAAAGAAGGCACTAGACAGCGCGCCCAGCAAAGTGAACTTGCAGTCTGCTCCTGTTTCTTTTGTGATAACACTCTTGATTATGGTGCTTCGGTAGCTGCGCACAAAAGGTAAAATTCAACATAAGCTGGAAAAACTCGTGTTTTCAATAGGCCAAAGAAAAAAGGCTACGAATAAACAAATTGAGTGCGTTGAAAAATTTCAGGGACGTAACTGTCCAAATCCGTGTGCCAGAGAAAGACAGTCACTGCCAGATAACAGCAGCACTCAGTGATGGTCACAGCTATCACGACTCAATACCAACTAAGTGCCTAGCACTTACCAATTAATCCTGAGACTAAAGCAATAAACTATCCCCACCTTAGAGAGGGAAGAACATGAAGTTCTGAAACATTAAGTGACTTGCCCAAATCCTACAGGAAGTAAGTGGCAAGTCACGCTAGAACCCAGAACCTTCCAACATCAGGGCTGTTGCTTTCCCAATGCCCTCTGCCACCTCCTTCAAGGCATTCTGTTCCAGGGCTACTGCTAAGACATGATTACACATCACCGGGCGTATCGCTGAGTTCAGAGTGCCAAATCGTGGCATCAAAGGAACCCCACGCGCCAAGTGGCGTCACTGTTAACACATAAAGCAGATGTCCACCAATCAAATGAACACCCGTTTCTGGGGTACTGTTGGCTATCGAAGCCTATCACTATGTTTGGGGGCCAAAGGTGGATGAGAAAATAAAGATGTGAGTCAGAACACACTAAAGAATCAAACTGCTAACTAGTATCTGCATCATGATTCTAGAAATGTACTAATTAGAGCACTCCAGTCGGTCTGGCGGACTCTGAGGTCTTACGGAATACTGTTTCATTTTGGGCACACAAAAATCAAGACCCTCCATAGCAAATAAGTACACATCAAGTGGGTGGGCTCAGAGGTCTTCTGCCTCTGCAGCCAAATGCCTAAAGAAATCTAACCACAGAGGCTGATGACCACACATCTCGGCACTAACAAGGAAAAGTGATTACCTGTAATACAGGCCTTCGAAACATCACTTCTGTTTTTCTTTTCCTACAATTCAATCTTTATTTAGTCTTTTCCTGAAAGGAAAAAAGAGACAGAGATAAATTAATACTACCTCTCATGGCAAGGGCACGGATTCACTAATCCTGAATCCCCAACTGTATTCCTCTTTTCCGTGCCATCCACCTTATGACCCTAACACAGCAACATTCCTGCCCAGCTGATGAGGATTCCTCCCCAACAAGAACCTGACACCTGTATCTTTTTGATCTCCGTTGGCTAGCATCCTCATTCCCCAACTCATACAAAAAAAAAAAAAAAAATTCTTATTTTGAGTTATTCCCATTTCCATTCTACAGTCTTCTCAAATTTTATTAATAGGCAAGCTGAGGGCAGGGATTTTTGTCGGATTTACTCACTGTCAAATCCAATCCACCTGAAACAGTTCCTAACACACAGGAAGGGCTCCATAAACGTTACAATGTCAGCAAGGCACTTAAATCTGAAACCTGCTGCTGCAAACATTATTGCCTCCATCCCGGTTAGCAAAGACTAAGGAGATTCCTGGGCTCCCCGGCCTCGCCGCCAGGATGGGCAGGCGCCCTTTCTCAAAGTGGCGCTCGCAGCCAACGATGTAGAGGGGCTGAGATGTGAAAGGAAACCGCGAAGTCCTCCCCACGCGTGACAAGAGAAGGGACAGACACCGACAGCACCACCTCCGACCCACGCAGGGCCGCATGAAGGCCCAGCACAGAGCTCGTGCCGACCTCCTGTCCTCACCCAACGCTACAGCCAGACAGCGCCGAGACAGGAGGTCGCTCACCGGCGCAGGTGTGACGCAAGACTCGCGAGAGGAAGAAGAAACCGGAAAAGTCGGTGGCGTGCGTAGTCGAAACGCTGCCGGTCGTCGCCGCGGGAAACACGCCCCCTTAACGCGTTAGTTCCGGGAGCTCTTTCACCGACGGGAGAAGGGAAGTCAACGCCGCCAAGTGGTGAGTGGGGCTGATTTCAAGTTTATAATGAAACGAAATTCCCAACCGGCCCCAGGAGGGGGCGAGGTAGGCGACACAAAGGATAGCTCCGCCTCTGGAAAACACTAGAAAGATTCAGGCGTCCTAACGCAACAACAACCACAAAAAAACTAGGAGAGTGGGCATAGAGCTGAGAATGCAAAACAAGGAGTCGCCAAAAAATTGGCAATCAATACAAATATTTTAATGCAATGTTCAAAAAAGCGAAAATTGATGCAAAAAATTTGTGCTGAACAAAAAAATAAAATTTTAATTAAATAGAAAATCCAAGCTGTACTGGATTCTGAGGCACTGGGAAAAAATATGCCCCCTGTATTTCTACATATTTAAAAAATTTTTTTACAAAACATCAAATTTTCACTTGAAGAAATTTTGAATACTTGAAAAGCAGGTGTATTAAAACTCACAATATTGCTTAAAGTTTAAATATTTTATTTATACCGAAAACACTTTATTATAATTTTACTTTCCTGGCTTTAGTGGACACACACTGGTTGATAATATTTTCGATATCTACTTATTTCCAACTGCAAGAACTGTCATGTCTGACAACTTTTGTTGGCCAAGAGGCCATCTTAAATAACCTTAACTTCAGCTTACAGATCTTGTATTTATTTAAAACTCTGGTATTTTTGTTTATCCTGGATATTTTTTATTAATTTTAACATTTAAAAATATCGCATTAAAGTATTATTAATCTTGATGACTGGATTTTTGGCACCCCTTAAATTTTGCCTCATTCACCCTAATCTTGGCCCTGGTAATGAAGAGGAGTCTGCAATTCCCCACATTGCAGAATAAAAGCCAGAGGGGTTTGCCCCCTTATTCTGGTCCTTGCACTGTCTAGCTTGTAGAAAAGGAAGGTACCCTCCAGATCATTCTAACATGCAAATTTCCCAAGGACCCAACTTAAAACCCTTCATTGTCCATCTTTGCCCTGAAGGAAAAACTATGAACTGCTTAACATGGTTTCCAACACACACTTTAACCCACTCTTAAAAGTCTGACTTACTGGTTGGTACTATTGACATGGAACGTCCAAACCTGTAGAAAAGTTTTACAAGTTTATTGAGCTAAAATGATGACATATGCTGGGGAGCAAGATGTCACATACTCCATAGGATGGCAGTTTCCAGCTTATTTTATACATTAGAATCAAAGAAGACGACGTAAGGAAGGCGCATGAAATTCATTGATGGTAGATTAAGGAAGTGGAAGAAAGCATTGGAGGGGAGCAGGTAATCTCTAGGCTTGGTACAAGGCAAATGGAGAAACTTCTTTTACATTGGTGGGTATAGAATAGCGATAATTAACACAGCACATAGAGATGGTTGTGGGGAACAAGGTAACAATGAAGAGTTCTCTGGTCTCACACTCTGGTGCTGATGGTTGTCTTCGAGGCTCAGGAAAAGGAAATACACTCAGACATTTCAAATGTATGTTATCCTAGCTGCATAAGAACAATGAACAGAGGTCACTTAAAGATTGACCTTTGCCAAAGGCCTGGGATGCCAGTTAAGAATTTGTTATCAGACCATCCTGTGGGGTTACTTTGGGTCACTGAGCTTGTCAGGCCTGCCTTGTGCCCCCCACCCCCTTCACCAGGCTTCTCGGGTTTATTGCACAGTCCCCTTTTCATTCACAGTATATTTCTAGACACTTAGCTCCATTTTATTTCTCCACAGTGTTTAGTTCCGGAAACACTGTTGTTAACCAATAAAGGTTTGAGGCTGCAAAATGAATTAAAAGTTTATTTGGAGTATTGAAGGATTCAAATCCAAAGAAGGAAGATTCAGGACACAATCCAACTGCACTCTGGAGAGAAGAACAAAGGAAGGCGGGGTTTATAAAGGGAAAACCCACAAAATGTCATTCTTTCATGCAAATGAAGGATTGCTGCTAGCTTATCAAGGATTGGTTGATTCCAGTATGCAAATGAGGGGGTGAAAGTACAAGGAAGGATGGTCCATAGAGGTCCAGGAAGCAGCTGTTGTCCAGGATGTTTTTGGCTGGGCCCTGAGCTGAGTTTAGCAACAGGTTTAGCAACTTAACAGCAGGTCTGAGAACTGTGGCACAAGGTGTACCTCACTTCCTTAATAGCCTCCTGACTATTTTAAGGGACTCCCTTAGCAACATTTATTTCATTTTATTATACTGTCTTTAGGCCTTGTATGGTATGAATCATTACACGTTCCACCCACTAAATCACTACTGTCAGTGCCCTTGAGTGATTTCCTATTTAAAAATCCTCCTTCCCCTTGAGATGTTGAGTCAAATGAAAAACCAAATTTGTCTTTTCCTTCAAAGACAATGTTCCCCTTTCTAAGCTCCTTATTTGTGTAAATGGTACCAAGGTTTTCCCAGACTTAAACTTTGAAATTATCTTTAAAACTACTCCCTGATCCCCTACATCTATCCATCCATGTCCAATATTTGGCCCTAAAAGTTCTTCCTTCATTATACCACTAATCTCTCCCTCTTCCTTTGTGTTCACAAGTACTTTGTGGTGAGAAGCATGAAAAAGGTTGGCCTAAAAAAAAAAACAACAGAAAGCACCATACCCATTGAAAATAGACCCAGTATCTTCCACACCCAGCAGTGTCTATGCAGCTACCTTCTCTTTTGGTGACTTCCTGCCCCATGGGGACCAGCAGGAGAGAGGGAGAGAAACCAATAATCTGCCACCCGGTACATTCAGGTGTCATGGTAGGAACGTGGGAGAGAAGGCATTACAGTCCCTAATAGTGGTGGTTGCCATTGGCTGAGAAGACAAGTATAACCAGAAAATTATAGTCTATACAGTGCATACTCTTAACCTACCTGTTTATAAATCACAAATTGGGGTTGACCTTGGACTCTACTGCAAAGGAGAAGGCCAGGTTGGGTGAGGCAAGAGATAAACTAACTCAATTTGAAAACCTTGAATAAAGATTGGCTTTAAAAAATGGCAGGGGGCAATCCGGAGCACAATGCCCCCATTTAATTGCACGGAAAGAATCGCTGCTGTAAGACAGAAGAAAACTGTGTGATGGTTTATTCAACTGAAAAACAATGTAAAAATTAAGGGGCAAGAAGAAAATGAGGCGTAAATAAACCCGACAAACCATTTATAGGCTACCTTTATTAATGTGAGACAATTATCAAATGCCCTAATGACTGACCTTGTATTATATCATAGACTGGCCATTATAAGCTTTTGAGCCTGTGAAACTAGGCCTCAAAGCCAAGACCTGTTAGTGCAAGGCTAGTAAATTCTGCCACCTATCTATTGGTGAAATGGTTTCCCCAACACGAGCTTCTCATTCTTCGTTCCTTACCTATTACAAAGAAGAGTGCTTTACCCAGATTTGGCTCTGGACAAGATAAAAACCTTTATTTACACAGATTCTATTCCTTTAAAAATATATACAGAGAAAAGGATTTGGATAAAATATGATAAAAGTCACAGGAAACAAAGCCAAATTCTTATAAAATCAAGGAGAAATTGGTGACATGTAGAAAATCAAAACCAGTCACGGCAGTGACAAGAGGGTCATGGTGAATAGACCGAGACCGAGGAGGAGCAATCACATCAAACTTCTCTCGTCCCCTGTACCTGGTACTTTTGTCCCATCAGTGAACAGCCAGCTCAGAAATTTCAAGTTACATATGTAGTCTTATTTCTGCTCACCTCAAATCACGATGAAGTCATTTATACTTAATAAATACGGTATCAGAGACATTGTCTCCATTCAGAGAATACAGCAGGAAGACTAAAGTGGCTGAGAATTCTTTTACGAATACCATCAGTTAACCGGGGAGACACTTTGTTGAAATCCAGGTGCACTTTCTTGTAAGCGGGTACCTCAACTCAAAACAAGATCGTGGGTTTTTTTCTACGGGCAGGGAGAGCCCCTGGGATCCTTCCTAGGTAATTAGCTAGAGCAGCCTCTTAGTCCATAGGCTGCAGCGAGGGCTGATTCCTTCTCTCCCGTCAGTTCAGAAGCCCGTGCTTTCCCATTGTGCCCAATGAACCTGAGAAATGAACTCTGGGTGGGTGGCGTTAAGAATATAACAATAGAGCAGATTATTGTACCTGAGACCATTGCTGTGGAGGCCTCAGTAGCTTTAGGATCTTGGCTATAAGTGCTAGATTAGGAGTACTTTTGACATCTTTGGGCATTCAGGTTGGCTAATCTTTCCGTTGACTAGAGGGAGTTTGGCACGGTCAGCATTTACTGTGGGTCGGTGTGAAATGAGCCCCTAGGAGGAAGAATTCCCACAGGTGAAGCTCGAAGACTTCTCACTCTTTCCTCCCACCAGGCGTTTGGTGTGTGATCCTGTGGGGGTCCCCAAGGCCTGGGGGTCACTGTGGCCTTCCTGGGGGGACAGCGCCTGCTGGACTTCTCGCAGTTCCCTGGCAGTGACAGAGGAAAAACATGTTACTCCATCCTAAATTAGAGATATTTATGATCTAACACTAACACACGAACAGATAATTTCTTTTACTTCAGGATTTACAGAAACAAGCCTAAGCTGTGCACAGAACAGAAATTCCGCTCCTGTGATTATTTTAGAAGATGGCCGTCACCTGTGTGCCTCAACACAGCCGGTTCGTTCCCTAAATCCTGCTGATCGGGGCATAAATGGTCTTTAACATTTAAAAAAAAAAAAAACCAGGTTGGGGGGGTGGGAGCAGTTCTACAGTCTATATATGAAAGTACAACACAACAGCCCATGGGCCACGCCTGGCCGGCCACCCGCTTTTGCTAATAAAGTCTTACCGGAAAGCTTAGCCATGCTCATTCACTTAGATGTTGCCTGCAGCCGCTTTCACGTCACTGCAGCAGAGCTGAGTCATGGCAGCCGAGATCAAATGGCCCACAGAGCGTAAAATATTTACTGCCTAGCTCTTGATGGAAAAGTTTGCCAACCCCTGGTCTAGACAATTTCAAGAAGGCAGCTGCTCCTTCCCTATGATGGGTGCTCATTACTGGTTATTGCTGATGACTGTCACCTGTGCCCATATAGGTGGCTTCACACAGGATGGACACAGCACGCCTGAAGGGAAACTTACATTCCTGTGACTCTGTGTGTGTGTGTGTGTGTGTGTGTGTGTGTGTGTGTGTCTTTTGTGTATTAGCTAAGAAGATGGAATCCAAAATGAGGGCAAAAAGATATTAAGTTGCTCATTAGGAAGAATTACCTGGCTAAAAGCTTAGAGTCTCCACAGGTCATTGCCAAGAAATCATTGTGGGGCCTTTTCAAGTTAATTACTCTAAGATAGGTTGTATATCCAAAAGAGGCTGGATTTCTAAGCTTATTTTACACATGAACCATTTTTTCATCTTTTTTTAAATATTTTCAGCAATGTATAGAATAATCACTTTTAAATGCCTTCGGAAATCTGCCCAAACGTCACTGCCTGACCCACCCCATCAAATTAATTCCCATTTGTTTAATGAAGGAGGAGATTAATGAGCGAATGCACCATGAATACAAGCCAACGTGAAGAAGTAATCAGACTGCTTCTTTTGGTTTTGAAAAAGTATCTCTTCCTCTGAACATGTACCAACAGGGAATAGCTGCCTGCCCCTGAAATTTAATGGGATTCTGAAATAGGTCTCTTCCCACCTTAACTAGGGTTCCCTGGCATTGGGAGATCACCCACCAGTTTCTTGAACACCTGTTGTCACTCAGAATCCCACTACGTTTTCTCTCCCAGTTGTATTTCCTTGTATTCACTCTGCTCCCTTTGCATTAACTGAACAATCTCAATCACAGAGCTTCCAGCCCCATGCTACAAAGGGCCTCATGTTGCTCCCCTCTTTCTGGGCAGAGACCTATGTATTATAATGTTGGGTTCCACCTGAATCCATAGAGAACATGCTCCATCATATCAGTATGAGTAGCACACAAATAGGTTCTTTCTCAACTCCGATACGCAACAGCTACCTTTCCAGTGTGGCTGTCTTCATCCTTTCCAAGTTAAGCTGCTGCTGGAGCTCTTCTGCTTTCCCCAGTGAGGGATGGAGAACTCGACTTCTAGCCAGAGCTGCTGCAGAGGGTCTCTCCCTCGGGTCCGGGTGGATCATACTCTGATGACCGAAGGAAACAGAAGCTTCACTGTGGAGGAAATCTCCCCACCCAGGCCAACTCCAAGCCAGCTTCTGCTGGTGCATTTGCTGAAACTCTGCTTCTCCTTTGTGCAGAGGGAAGAAATAGATGAAAACCTGGCTCTACCTGGGAGAGGCTATCATCCCCATCTGGTAGCAGCAGTCACCCGTACCTCTGACTTATCTTTAAGTATCATAGTTTAGAGCTAGTTGGATGATTAACTAGTCTAATGCCTTAATTTTAAACAGGAAGAAACGAGTCCTGAAATAAAAAGTGGCTTGCCTAAGTCTTGGACAGGACCAAGACTAAAATCAAGATTACCCAGCTCCTAGTCGGGCTTGCTCTCTACAACATGTTCCTTTCTCACTTAAAATGAAGGGTACCGCACTGTGACAATATTCCTGCAGCACTTGTCTTCAGGTGGGGGTGGGGGTCTGTAACCCAAAAGGACTTGAAGACAGTAGAAAACACCTCATGACATACAGCGATTAGCAGTGTCCTCTAATGAACCTTCCATCTGGAGACCGACCGTGCAGAGCCAGCTCCACTATTAACTATGTAATCTTGAGCAAGTCACTGAATGATGCTGAAACTCTGTTTCCTTTTCCTGGTGTTTCGGGTAGCAATACTCACCTTCTGCACTGTTGTGAGAATTAAGTGAATGAACAGATATGTATCACCCAGAACAGGACCAGAACGGAGGCACCCAATGATTATCAGCTAAATTAGAGGGCAGCTCACACACAAAACTAGGTGGTTAGACTATGAGCTAAGACCACCGTGAGGAAGGGTATGCCTCCTTCTTGCAGGAAAGTGGAACAAGGCAGGACAAGTTTGTAACGAAATTTGAAGTTTTCAGGCAAACTGTGAAACTCCAATTTAATCTCCAAGAAGGTAGATTATTTCTAAGGCTGTTGTAGGGATGCTAGTGGATCCTATTCCTTAAGCCCTAAAGTAAACCTTACATATTTTCTTAGTATAATTCTAAGCTTCTTGACAGTGTAGATTTTTTTTGTACCTCCTTGTTTCAATGTAAGACCTCCCTTCCCTTGTCCCTACACATACTCAAATGTCACTGAGTATAAATGACACCTAGACTCCTGAGTTGACATTACCTTTCTTCCAGTAGCTCAAATGATTGGTGGTATTGTCATTTATTAATCAATAAGTTAGCTTATACTCCCTTCTATACATTCAAAACTCAGGGTTGGTTTGTTTTCTTAAGGAATCAAGTCACGGCTACTATTGACAATGGTTAAAATCCCAAAATAGAAGCAAAAAGACCAGGTTTGATTTTGGAGTTAATCGATTATCAGAGGTGGATTACTATAGGGAACCTATCCATGTGAAATGTGGACTGTGGCTCAGCTTTGATGCATGTGGCGTGCAAGAAACAATCCACGGATGGGTCTCTCGTGGGGAATCAGGCCTGCATTGCTCTGAGGCTGCTTTCAAACTTGCTCTTGCTAAAAAAACTCCCTCACCTGGGATGGAGACAGAAGAAGTTTACTTTGATTTGGGCCAGACTTCCAAAGTACACGTGTAACCAGCTAAGCCGCCTCTCCACTTTGTATTTTATCTTTGAAGCAATTAGCAATATTCTTTCCTCTGTTATCTATAATAGGTAACCACCTAAAGCGAACCTGTGCATAGTAAATGAGGACCATCGTTGATGTAATGTACCTAGAGTGTCAATAAAAGCCTGTCCAGGCGAGGGGTTGAGGCCCCCTCTCTCTCTCTGTGGGAGAGCGGCCACGCAGGCCCTCTTTCTCTCTGAGAGAGTGGCCAGGCCGGTACTCTCTCTTACTGAGAGAGCGGACAAGCTAGCACTCTCTTTCTCACTTAGAGAGTGGCTCGACATCCTTTTTCTCCACCAGATTCCTTTAGTCCATGGTAATTTGTTTGTCACTTGTCCGGAGACATAGGACAAGCATCCACCACAACACACGGTCCCACCAGATGGGACTGTGTCAGATTACAAGTCAGGAAACCACTGTGAGCCTTGATTTTCTCAACTGTCCACCTCACAGGCTGTTCAGAAAGACAAACAAAAAGAGTGTAACCAGACGTTTAAACCATCGCATAAGAGGTCTCTCTGATAGTTTCTAAACGTCCTCAAGAAGCCTTCAGTCTGTCACGTCTCTGCTGGCTTCCCGGTTGTGAGCCCCTTTTCCTTCTTTCAGTGACATTGCCAACATCCCCACTTCCCTTCCCCCACCGACTTGCCATCACGTATTTTTAAAAAATCAATATTTCATCGTCTCTTGGTTTCATAAGAGACATCACCTTGAGCAGACTGTGAAATTCTGCCGAGAGCTTCTGAGGAATGTGTGGAAGGTTACCCTTGCGGATATGATGCCACATGGTGCCATTGCTGGGTAAGGACTCTGCTCCCGCGGCCACTGCAATCGTCAGTCCCAAGGCAAATATGTCTCCTTTGGGGAGATGCTGATAATCCTTCAAAACAGAAGGCAGGAAGGCCAGTTGGCTTGCCAAGTGAAGTGAGTCTACACTAAAATACACCTGGTGAGAAAGGTTCATTTGAGTGCATGTGAGCTTAAACAGACACAACAGGCCAGGTCAGGTCCGCTGTGGGGAATGGTTTACGGGTACAGCACAATCCACCCGACGGACACCATTGTGCCAGGCCTGACTCCACAGACATCCTGGAAGGTGGGCAAAACTAAAGGCCTTCTCGATGACCAGAGCTGGTATGCTGTCAAAGGGTTAGTAACGTGATAGGGATGGGTTGGACCAGTAAGGTCTTCCTTCCTACTAGGTAATCCATGAGTTTTGGGATTCTAAGAAATACTAGAAATGGTAAAGAACCTCTTTACAAAGAACAGTACAAATACTGATTAATCCATGCATGAGCCGGCTTTCTTCATGCTTTTGGGGGAAAATTGCTCTCCTATCTTTGGTCTCCATTCTGAATAGGAAAAGGGATAATATGAGTTTAAATTATAAATATGTACTTTGCATTTTTTCCATTTGAGAGCCAGAAGGTTCAGTGGGCTACAGAACAGCCTCCACCCCCTCATCTATACCTCTTGCAAAATCTCCTTAGCCAGGAAGTGAATGTCTCCCTCTTCCACTTTGGGTTTGCTTATTGATGTTGCAAGACCTAAGTCTCCTGAAAAAGAACGAAATAGAGTTCCTTAAAAGCATGGCTTTCTTAAAACAGAAACGAATGGAGTCATCAGTATAAATTTTATAGGAAAATAGAATGCAGGTCAGGATACAAGGCAGACACACCGATTTTGTACATCACATTAGCAGAGAGGAACCAGTCAGCGTCACTTTCAGTCTCTTCCTGGACGACCGGAGAGTCACTTTGCATCTGATGACAAATGAAGATGTTACCTGCAAAAATACAGGATTGACATAAATAATGACTCATAAGATTTTTCACCCCTGAGGCTTTTTGGATTTGCTGTTACAGCCACCCTCCTCTCTTCCTCTTCCCTGTGACTGTAACAATGGTCCAAGCTTTCTCTTCTTCCCTGGCATCTCCCACATTACTTATGAACAGCAAGCTCAGTGATTGATAACGTAACTGAAATTGACGTCAGGCATAACCCCATCCTCTGAAGAGGCTGGTGGCCCCAAAACGTAGAAATAAGGAAAAAAAAACGATACAGTAACAACGTTTCCTTGAGTTTCACATTGATGAGGGCCAAAACCATTCATTTCTGCTCTCTCCAGTGTGAAGGGTATAGCAACTCGTAAACACAGGACGTGCCCAACGTGCGGTCACTCAGACCCGTGGAGTAAATTAAACACTAGTTTTCATACTTCAGCTTCACTATCTGGGAAAGAGTCTTTTCGTCCTCTGTCCCCTGGGCCCAGGGAGAACGTGGTGAATGGTGAAAGCCATTTAACCGAACTTGTCGAGGGGAAACTTGTGAAAGGAAAGGATTCTGCCAGCAAACAGCGCCTTTGACATTGGACAGACACACAAGCACAGATCCCGTTTAGAGCATGGAGGGAACTAAACACGGCCGGAGGGGCCCAGGGCAGCCGTACTGACTCGGTTTGATGTCCATGTGCACCATGCCAGAGCTGTGGATGTACTTAAGCCCCAGGGAAATCTGTAGAAGGATGTCTTTGAGTTTCGGCTCCTCAAAATGGTTGCCAGACTTCATGTTTTCAGCTATGGCAGCCTGCAAGCTCCCACCTAGGAAAGAACAACCAAGGGGAGCCGCACAGAATGAGAGAAAAGGTATAGATCTTATAGATGAAAGCACAGTAAATAATCGATAAATTCCTTGTGAATGAACTCTGTCCAGCAAGTCTAGATGACTCCAATGTCAATGCAAAGCATAATTATGTCTCCTCCCGCCCGTCTACACCACAGGCATGCTAGAAAGAAAGATTGCTGGGCTTCTAAAGAGGAAACGAAAATGCCATGTCCCAGATATTCAGTGTGTGGCCCTATTGCCTTGGGTATGCCTCAACTCACATTTTCACAGTTGTACCTAATTATTAACCAGGAGACCAGTCAGCCGTAGTCACTCAGCTGCTATTGGCGCGACGGTTAACATCATGTTAGTGTCAATCTAGTAATTATAGCCCATCAGTAATTTTCATGTAATTGATTCCAAGTTTAATCCCATTAAAAATATTTCATGAAATAAGACCATTTCAGGACTGCTGACCCAAGGAAAATATGAAATACCAACATACACCCAAATCCTATCTGAGTCACTGTGTTTGGACCCCAACTATGGACGCCATCATCGTGAATGAGGCCTGGGCTCACCTGACTGCCTGATCTTGATGCCCCGGCACTGAGGCATTAGAACGTGTCTGAACCCTTTATTTCATTAATTAGCATTTATCGGTAGCCCCTTCTGTCAAAATTACAAAGTCCTGTGTCTCCCTAGCAGTTACAAAGCCCACAGTTCCACCCTTCAAGCGCACGTCAGAGTAGGATCTCAGATGGCAATGGTATTTTTAAGGAAATCCGTATTTAAGAGAACCCCATGAAAAACTGAATTTAAAGAGTGGTCGGTCATGTTAAAATAATCAGGTTCAGAAAGGACAAGAATTCAGCCCCTTTCAGAAACATAAAAGAAGGGCTAAAGATTGTTTTTTCCACCCTGGGATCCTTCTTAGAAAAGAATGTATGTACTTCAGATGACATTAATTAGAAAGGAAGACTTAAGTAAAGAATGTGTTGGAGTTTGTTGGAAACAAGGTCACCTCGAGACTGAGTTTGCCGGTGAGGTTCTGAGGCGGGACAAGGAGGGGCGGGCTGCGTCCAGGCCCCCATCCCCTCGAACTCCTGTCTGCCTACTAGCCAGGGCACCCCCTTTAGCGTGGGGCCTGCATCGCATCTTCCCTTTCCCCAGGTCTGGCACATAATAGATATTTTCTGATCTGAATGTCTATCCTGGCAACCGAAGGAAGAGAAAGACTGAGTGAAGAGTCTCGTAATAGGCATGGAAAGAAAGAAGCATCCTGAGAGGACTCGGAAATCCTTTAACCTGTTCTTGTAGGTTGGAAGCAGGAATATTTCGAATCCCCTGAAGAACGACAGGCACTGAGTGAGGGGAGCTACACCAATGCTAGCAGTGCTTGTGATTACTCAGAAGCTCTGTAGGTAATAGTAAAGGTAGCCAAGTAAGAATTAAAAATAGAAGTTACTGAAAAGTGCCCATGTATGCTGTCTGCAAAGGTATTTGAATCTCTATTTTGTTACAGCTAATGCTGATTGTCTGCTTCTTAGAGAAGAAAGTAATTAACTGTTCTTTACTAAATAGCACGTATTAAGTAAGGAAGTATGTGTTTGTAGACGTAGCCATACTGAATGGACAGTAAATGTCACCCCTGCTAACCTTACCTAACTACACCGGAGCCTCAGCCCTGGAACCCCAGGAACCCCAGGAACCCCCTGAGGATGGCCGTTGCCAGCTCTGTGCCCTGAAACGGATCGACCAGCTCTGGGCAGCACTTCTCACACCACCTTTGGGAGATCAGTTGCTGAATTCCTTCCTTTAGACAAAATAAAGGTACTTCCCCACTTGGCGGGGAAAAAAAGAAAACAACCTTAAGAGAAATATATCTACGTTTTCCCGTCTGCTCATGAGGCCTAACAGATACCAAACCACATACATAGTAATAAATAGCAAATGCAGACCAACAATTCAGCAGGATACTTTGTTCATACACTTGTAGTCTTGCAATCTTGATTTGATGTTGCTACCTTCAACACAAACTTATTTTTCTGCAGGTAAAGGGTTCCTGGTTTGGTGGAAAGTATAACCAGTATTCATGGTATTTCACAGGGGACACCAGCCTCTGGATGTCACATCACTTGGACAAACGTGAGAACCACCATTCTAGACAAGCATGCTCTGCAAAACTTCAGTGACAGAAGACGTCACTAGAAAACACTGCCCGTAGGGAGAGACTCAGCGTCCAATCCCAAATCAGGTAGGGTCCCAGTGGTTGTAGAACCAGCCTGCTACTGAAGACCTTCAGATTGCCGAGGCTGACCCCGTGGTGACTTGTAGGGGATCTTGGCGAGGGCTGGGGAGGCGGAGGGAACACTGGTTCCCTTAATCAGTTCAGGGCTCTGAAGAGACTGTAAGGCATTTCAGATGACTGCTAGTCTCTAGTAGTTACAATGGAAGTTATCTGAATCATCTTATTTATCGTCTGAGTTAAAGCCATAACTGTGTATGTTCCAGCCTGATGCCGTGACAGGCTGGGGGTGCAGGGGAAGGTGAGCACGAGGAGGAAAAGTTGAAGGCAGGGGATGCAGGGGGAGGGAAGGGGGGAGAAGGAACGGGGGAGAAGGAACGGGGCACTGGCTACTCTGCAGACTCTTCAGACTCATCTTTTATTTAGAGCCGCAGGGCAAAGTCTCAACATGGATAATCCATAGCGATGGACAAGGCAAGGTAGAAGGGCATGCTTTATTTTCCCTGATCAGTTCACATTTGAAAGGTTCAGTGTATGTGAATTACATTTGGAGAAATCAGTTACGTTCTACTTGGTGAGTACTCAGTGAAGTTAGTGCACCAGCATGACAAATAGACAGTGATTGCCCATAGTCTGTCACCTCTAGTCCAAATCCACTGCCTGGTGTTCAAGGCCCTCTCTGGTCTTCCCACAGCCCACCTCGCTGCTATTTCCTGCTATAGGGGTCCTTCAGTCCCATCCTGTCCCTACTGTCTGCGAGACCAGACCCATTGCCAGTACTGTCACGCCCTTTGCCTGCAGGCTGTCCCCTAACTGGATGTCTTCCCGGTTCTCTGAACTCTCATAATCCTCTGCAAGTCTTCCCTCCTGTAGGAGATTTTCTCAGGCCACTCTAATAACTATTATTGACTTCTTACTATGTATCAGGTGTGGTCACAGTGTTAGCATTCGACATAAACGGTTGCTAATTGTCAGACTACTCCCTTAAGTAATTACTACAGTCTCTTAACTCAGTGGGATTAAGTGACATCCCAGCGACCGTACAGCGAGTGGGCAGCAGAGCTGGGCTTCCACCCCAGGTCTGCCCAGCTCAAAAGCCCCGGCCCCTTCTGCCGCCCCATGGTGCCTCTTGCCGACAGCCATCTTCTCTGAAAGCTTTCTCTCCATAGTGGTACCATCTGGCTCTGCACCTGATTGTCTCTTGTGTAGTCACTGTAACAGAGCAAGTGGAATACAGCTCCTTCGAAATAAGGACCTACCTTCTCTCGCTGTACAGTATTTCTTACCTAGAGCTTCATGCAGTGTCAGGCCTGTAGGTGTTGGAAAGAAGGTGTTGGAAAGTTGAAAAAGATAAAAAGGTGAGTTTTAAGAGGAACCATCACTCTATCTCATTTTTGTGCCATGTTGAAATCTTTACATTGCCCCAAATCTTTTTTGTTTCGTTTTATTGATTTTTGTCACTTGATATTATCTTTGTTAGTAGCTAAAAGTCATAGAAATAACATAGAAATGAAACCAATATTCTTACAGAGAGAAGGAGGAAAGGAACAGGGAATCCTGGGTCACGATGATAAGGGAAATTAGGAAAAGGAGATAAGAAAAGTCTCAACTTTTCAATCCCCACTATAAAGGTAGGGTCCATTTCTTATCTCAGAGAGACTGAGAACAAGGGGTTTGGGGTGAGCTTATTGAAGGAAAACCCCTCAAAGTTCACAGGTAAGGCTACAAAGAAATCAGACTGTAAGGAAATAACAGGAAAAATGCCAAATCATGATTTTGCAGGATGTTTGTACCATTTTATATGTTTCTAGCATTTCATAATGTTGTTTACTTATCCACCTGTGTATTTAACAATTTATACAATGATGAAGCTTTATTACTGATCTCTGTGCTCACGAGCCAGGCTAGGCACACGTGCTCAGGGAAGACAGACTGTGTACTAGTAAAGGAACGCGGGTGGAGGCATGTTGGGGGAAGAGGGACACCCTTATCCAACATTACCACGCCAGAATACGGATTTCTGCTCCTCAAATGATGGCAAGCTTCTATTCAGTATGGTGGTAGTTTTGTACTTTACCAATGAACTTTGCGATGAAATATATTTCCAAGGACAACACATGGCTGCTGTTTTGTCAGCCCCTTCATCATGGATTAGAAATACATTAAACCAGAAGACCACTCTGTGACTTAAGGAGCCCAGAAAAAGTTTGACTGGTTACCATGTACGTACGGTCCTGAAGGGCCTAGGAGAACAGATCCGGAGTCCCCAAGTCTCAGTCCCAGCCCCTCACCCATGCCCTTACTCTGGGGAAAACACTAAAGCTCAGAGGAAAGAAGCAGCAGGAAACATAACCAATTCCCAAACTCAGCAGCCCACTTGAAAAGTAATCAAATGTTGGCTACATAAATTTACCACCTCCTCCCCCCAAAATGCTGGGTACTATGCCTATATCTTTTAGAAGAGCTAGCAAATGGTAAAAGGATGGTTTACCCTTCAAACCACTGGGGTCAGAGTTCTCTAGCATTAAGTGTGAAGGGAGTGATAGCTTCTGTGTATCAGCTACTCATCAGCTTCAAGAGAAATGTGGAAGAGCATAATAACCCTGAAGTCCCTGTCCAACCCAGCTCACGCCCTCCAGCTCTCTGCTTCCAAGCAAAACTGCAGTGCAGACATGTGGGTATGACCCTGCCAAGCCTGGCATAAGCTACAAGGAAGAGGCAGAGGTTTTTTTCCAGAAGACTTAGAAGTTCATCTCCCTCTCCATCATTATTAGTCCACATGCTTACCATTGCAGTACTCATTCTGAATGATCATGTGGTCCTCTTCTACCCACGCAGAGTAGTAGCGGACCACGTGGGGGTGATGGCCAAGTGCTGCGTGAGCATAAACTTCATGCAAAGCCAAAGTCCTGAGACAGGAAAGCATCGAGGAAAATGAAGCAAGGTAATATGCGTGCAAATATTTTTAAAAGATAAGACATGAAGCATTATTAACAATGTCAGAACACTTATTGAATGCTTCCTGCTTGTTTACTCTTTTATCTCTGATTTTCATAACTACCAGTAAGATACGGTGGCAAGGATAAAGGCCTTAGATTCTAAAGCCCCTGAGTTGACACAGGGGTGTCAAACTCATTTTCACCAGGGGCCACGTCAGCCTCGCGGTTGCCTTCAAAGGGCTGAGTGTAATTTTAGGACTATCTAAATGTAACTACTCCTTAACAGGTAAGCGAGAGCTCGGCACTGCCGCTGAGTAGAAACAAGGTACCAGGCCAGATAAAACAAGGTGGAGGGCCAGATTCGGCCCTCGGGCCTTGTGTTGGCCACCTGTGCTCTAGAAAGTTCAGTGACCGTCCCAAAGTCAAGCTGGCGATAGGAGACCTCATACCAGAACCTAGGTCATCTCGATACCAAAGTCCGTGGTTTTTGATTAAACATGACGTGAGTAAAAAGGAGGCTTAGGTGGTGCCACCTCAACAGCAGATATGCTTCGGGTCTTTATTTCACTGTATCATAATCAAAATACCTTGATGGGCTCCACAAGAGGGCCACCATGGACTTGACTGTGAATATCATCAAGGCCAGACAGTCCGAGCCAATATTAAACTCGGCCAATATGTAAACATGGGGACAGTCTCGGAGACAGAGATTTATTGCAGAATCGGAAATCCAACACAAGAAAAGCAAAACACAGTATTCAGTGAGTTTCAGTATAAAAATGAAGAATTCCAAAATCTGTAATTCCAGATTCAGCTTAAGTATTATATCCCCACAGTTAACAAAACGCTTTGGCTGAGTCTGAAAATGTTTGTTTTCCGTGTGACAAGGAAGAACAATTACTTCTGGGAATGAAATTTAAATTTCTGTCAATTTCTTTCTTGCTTGTAGTCCTGGAAACTTGACTATCGAATTCATTATTAATACAAAGAGGCAAACCAAGGAGTTAACAATGACTTCCTACTTGGCATTATTTCTGATGAACTAAACAGACATCATAAGATCGTTCCATGAATCTATTAATTTTTAAAAAGCAGTTAAGACCAAAAGTAGGCAAAGCCACAGAAACCACGCAAGCGCGCACGCACACTCACACACCACAAAATGACCCAAAATGACCGTGCTATGTTTCAGGAAGTAACTCATCTCCGATCTGGAAGACTCAGCAGGGTTACAAATGTGAGACAACACGACAACACACAATGGACAGTGTGGGGTGACCTTTAAAAGCAGCAAATGTTTTCTAACAGCATCGGTGCAATTGTTTAAAGTACTTTGACAAGAAAAATGCTTTCCGGATCCAAGCTTGTGTTTCTAGTACATTTCAAAAGGTACTCACTCGTTTGATAATTCTGCAACAGATTGTGTGGAGTGTTTTATTGCATAAACACACCCATCCAGCCTCTTAATGCACTTGTAGACTGTACCGAATTCCCCAACCCCGATCTTTTCTACCTCCACGAACTCTTTTTCATAGCGGGAAGTCATGTCGGTCTCTCGCAGGACACATCTCTGAAATATTTTAGTAGAAACAGTTAAAATAATCCTTCCCCCAAAACTGTGAGCAATAAAATTGAGGCAGATTCCTAAATTTCTCTAAGTTTTTAAAAAAGACTTTCTGGGGCAATCTGCTGGATTCTGTTTGTGTCGATCCTCATGGGAGCAAGAAACTCCCCCGTTGCTGACTGCCTTCACTGTACTTTTATTTCCTGTCTGGCCTTACCGTTCGGATCTGTATATGTTCCCGCAGGGGACACTTCGCCTCACAGCCAGAGCTACTGCCCTCCACTGGCCTGGGGCCTGGGTAGAGCATGTTGGGGAAAAAAAAACAAAACCAAACGACCCACCAGCCTCCCTTTGACCCTCGTCCACCTATCTCGCACTCTGGCTGCTCATGGTTTTTATCTCAAGTTGAGTAGACATACTTATACTTGTGTTCAATTTGCATCTTCACAAATCTTAGCTCAGAAAACAGTTGTCAACCTGATTATTTCAGGTTACGTGCCAGATACAGCAACCACTTCCCGTGCTGGGCAAGTAGAGAGTCAGTGATGGCTCAGCTAGTAAATAACCTCAGGAGAACCAGCCTTCTCATCTGTCAGATGAGGGTGACAGCAACTAGTCCTCAGGGGTCTTTTAAATACTCCTCGAGAAAGGTAGGTGTGTGTGTGTTTGTGTACGTGTGTGTGCAACGGTACAATGTCAAGTGCGTGGGATATTCTCAGTAAATGGTGGCTCTGATTTTCATAAATTTCTATGAATCTCAATCCAAGCTGATTTATCTCCTCAAAGTCAGCATGATCCCAGTGTCTCCCTTAGCAGGAATTCTTTTTCATCTAACTTTTGAGTTTTAAAAATCTTGACTCTCCCTAGCTCTTCATTTCTGACATCCAATACCAGTCTTCATCCACAAGATCTACCCCTTCCATTGCCCTGATTCTCAAGCTCTGGTTCCTCTATGTCTGGATCTGCTCTAGCTACCGGCCCTCTCTCCATGCCCTCCAATACAAAGAATCATTTCTGCAGGAGGACACTGCAGAATCGGACACACCTAACGTTTTCCTGCGAGGATCCCACACCTCTGATCAGAGGCCTTGAGGCCGCCTACCCGCCCACTACCTTCCTACCCTCATCTCCGACACCGAATAAGCCAGCTTGCCGTCCACATCCCCCTCGACCTCGCTCCCTCCCTTTCTGGACACTGACCATCCATCGCGGCCATGTATTCACGGGAGACATCTTAATGGCGATGTGATATCCCACGGACTTTAAACTGTAATTTACTTGGCCATCTTATTATTGGACACTTAGAACCCCCCCTCTTTTATTTTATTTAGTTTTTTCGCTATTACATTTATGGCTGCAGTAAACATTTCCAGTGATGATATTTACAATGCTATTTTATTAGATTAGATTATCAAATGAAAGATGCTAGATCAAAGATTGTGAGGATTATAAAAAATCAAACATACTAAAGAGCTAAAATTTTTACATATAAACCTAAGGCTTCATGCTATTTTTTCCTGTTCTGTTTTTCTTTGTTGGGACCTTAGATATCTTGATTTTTTCCTTCATTTCTCTACCCTATGAGTATAGAATTTCCCCCCAGATCAAAGACAGAAGCAGTAACCTTTAATATAAAAATACTCCAAGGTAATGATTCAGCAATATACCTATCAGACACTGTTGGGTAAAGTAACAACTGCCTAGTAATGTAGACCCTGATGAGAGTCCAGATAAATTCAGCTGCAAAGCACATTTGCTATAAATTATTGGGGGGCGGAGGGAGGGAGGGGGACAGAGGAGAGAGGGCGGAGCATGAAATGGCTGTCACTACAGCTCAGAGAACGGCGCTCACCTTGGCAGGCAGCCCTTGCTCTCCCTTGCCTTCCCCCGGATCAGCTTCCTCGCTACAAAAAAAAAGGAGATATCAATATACAATTAGCACTTCCTGATTCTAATACTATGCTGGGTTCTATAAGAGTAAATAAGACAACTTCTTCTCCTCTTCAATGTGCGTGTGGGGACAGAGAATTTCAGTATGAGAACCTAGATGAGGATAAGAACAACACATCAAGGGATACTGCAGACAGTTCCCAACTAATAACTTCAAGAGTAAAAGTCTTTCCCATAAGAGAGGATATGTAAGCTAGGATTCCGCGAATGGGTAGGAACCAGACAAAGGAAAGGAGCAGGGTTTCAGATAAAGAGAACATGTGCTGAGAACTGGGGGACAGGAAGGCACACAGGACACATGTGAGACTATTGGTGGCCTTCACCGCCATCCTGCACATCCCCCCTCCAACAGCCACCTCCCCCAGAGCTCAGCTTTGTGTGGATGAGGTTCACGGGCAGAGTGTTAGTGTAGCAGAAGGCGCTCCCACCCCGGCTGAGAGGTGGTCGATCACTTTTCAATGAACTGAAGCCGCTGACAGACATCCTGTTTGCAAGATTTCAGTTCCTACGTCAGCCAAGCTATAGCTTTTTCTTCTGAAGAAGTACGGGGTAGTAAGGGCATCACACTCATGGGAATAAATTGATGCTTGACATTTGTAACTCAAATACAATATTACATTCGAAACTTTGAAAAGTCACAACACAATAAATAAGAAAAATACGCTCTCAGAAGCACTAGGTAACATTACCAAATGGTCACCAATTTGGCTGCCAGGAATTCAGATTAACTCTCTAGTCCGACTCGCTTCAGTGATGAGTGAACACGTTCATTCTGACGATTTAGAAATGATCCTAAGCAGCTAAAACCAATAGAATCCTTAGTGACAAGGGTGGGCGGGTTACTTGTGCTGCAGTCTGTTTGTCTGAGATCCAGGAGGCAGCGTGGAGAAGACCTATTCTGGGCCCAAGGCTGGGTAATACACAGTCACTGATCCCAAAAGAAACAACTCAAGGTGACACATTAAATGCTCCGAAGACTTCGGATTGTTAGCAGTGCACTATTTTGCCGCGTTCACGTTGGCACAAGTGACTGGCTCATTTCAGAGGTGGCTCCATATTCTGCAAATCAGCAGCCGTGGGGAGAGACATGGTAAAGAAATGCCCCTGAGGAATGCACACAGTAGTGCAGTCGGCTTTCCACTTTTAGCACTTCTGAAAGCAACACTACCTCTTCTCTGCAGCCCATCTTCCATCCCCTGCGGAGAAGTTCAGATCCTTTCCCCGTAGCCCTCGTCACCAGTCAGACAAGCTAGACTAGAAGCGGAATGTACTCTTTGAAGTGTGAACTGCACCTTCCCCACCTGCTACCCTTCCATTAGCCGGAGGCGACCCCTTGGAGGCGACCCCTTGAAGGCAATCTCAGAGCCCGTTGAACTCCCTAATGGAAGTCAGGGGTCTACCGCTTTCTCCGCGCTGTCCTTTCATAGAGAAGCCACCTTACAGTATATTTCAGAATGGGCAGATGCTGGAACCTCCGTGACAAAGCCCATGGAAACCAACGTTGACATTTAGAAAGGAGGGGCTGTGTAACCCATGTCAGTGTCACTCTAGCAGGGTTCTTGTCCCTGGTCTCACTTTTTAACACGCTCCCTTCCTCTCCACCATGGTAACCTCAGTTCTCCAAAGTCGCAGGCCACAGCATACTTACAGGTCTCCTCGGATTTTCCTCTTGCCACTGGGCTGAAGGAATTGTTTCCTGTAGGACTCCGGGGTGAAGGGATTAATATTAACCAGAGCTGATGAGGTCGCCTCATCTGTGAAGGAAACAGGTGTGAGCCTCAAGTGCTTAGAGCCTCGGGAGGGCAGCTTCCCTGTTGAAGAAATCACGGGCTGGCTCAGCTGGCCCTGGATGAGGACGGTAAAAGGCAAACCAGAATGGGGTTAGTAAAAAAAAAAAGAGAAAAGTTGCCTATCAACTAGCTAGTTAATATTTGAACCAGAGACTGTCATAGCTGAAAGGGGCCTTAGAGGTTACCTGGTTCAGCGTAAACTAGTCTCTTCATCAGTGGGTCTCAGATAAAAATGCAGATTCCCAGTCTACCTCCTGATAGTCTGAGCATGGGCCCAAAAGTACAGGGAGCTGTACTTTTTTATGATCCTGGCCTATGCTGGGGCAGTTTGGACAGGCAGCTTGGGAAACCACCAAAGGTAGGCAGTCCTACCTCCAACTTTTTCAGGATGACATTTAAGCTTAGATAAGTGAAAATGACTTTAGAGGACCTGGTCCTTATGTTCTTAGAATGTATACTTTAACTTCCCCTCCGTTCTTCATTGAAATGTGGGCTCGGTGCCTACTAAGGGGCTGGCTGCTGGGAGGGGGCCAAGGTGAATTCCATCACTTTAGGGATGAACGGTCTGTTAGGCAGCAATTCATCGATGTTTCAGAAATAATCACTTTGTAAGGGAAAGATTTCATCGACTACACATGGAAGGAGAAGTTTCCAATAAGCACCAAATAAAGTGGGGTAGAAAAAAAACCCTGAGAAGTAACCCTCAGCCCCTCAGCTTCAACGCCCTGCAAGGGCTATAACTAACATACCGCTAAATGGAAAAACGTGTGGGACTTGCCACCGCAAACAGGGGACAGGAGGAGAACACAGGCCTGTAACCTCACCAGAACTAAACTACGAAGCAGAGGGGACAGGTCGGAGACACAGAGCTCCAATGAGACAGCAGGACGCTGTTATCACCTAATGCCAGGGGCCCAAGGAGGACCTGAGCCACCACAGGTCCTTGAGAGCACACAGCACACACGGAGGCCCTGATACTGTACCGTGAGGCTCCTCCTAAAAGATTTCTGCTCTTCCCAGAATCTCTGCCCATGGCTTTTCAGTGTGGAAGCAGCAGGTGGGTTACAACATGAGTCACGACACGACAGCATTTCCATAAACATAAAGAATGTGAGGCTACAAAAGAAGATTGAACTTATGCACACTCCATGATTGCTACAAGCAGAAGTGAAGGGCGCTATGGACCACACATTCTATTTTCCTTCATTTAAAAAACACCCTCACATTTTTTTAAGGAAGAAAACGATGTCGTTGCCAGAGTCGAGAGTTTGTAGGAGGGTTTTACACGTGTCAGAGTTCACGGGATGAACGAGCCTGGGGAGACCGTCAGAGAGCCATCAAGGACAAGCAGTCCCCCTGAACATTTATCATGGGGCTGAGTGTCAGTTCCAAAGTGCATCTGGGTCATACTTCTCAGCTGTCCATGAGATTCGGGAAATGAATTTAGAATTATAGTAAACCATTCCTTGAGGAAAGTGTTCTGTTTGGTTTTGTTCCATGACCACAAATAGGGCCCGGACATTTTTCAGGTAAAAGGAGGGAAAAGTACTCATATCTGGGCAGATAATATCAATCTCTAGTTTGGAAATGTGGCGGCTGATAGATTGTGTGATCTCCACTTAAAATACAGGGAAGGATATCGGTTATACTAATATGGATTGTATTGCCAGAACAGCAGGATGGTGAGTAACCCTTCTGAAACCTAAGAGAACATAGTTTGAAACAAGATTTATGAAAGGAATTTCATAGAAGTAAAGCAGGCTGAAAGTTGCTGGAAAGATGAGCAGGTTCAGAGTATAAATACGCTCCAGAGAGTACAGCTCATTCCATGAGTAACCGCTCTGTTACAGAGGACTAAGAGAAAAAAGGGAAATTTGGGGAATAGCCCCCTGCCTCTTGAGATGGCGGGAAGAGGTGGCAACCTCCCATAAGGCACAACATCACAGGGTCTTGGGACTGGGGAAAAAGCAGTAAAGGCCCAGTTGGTACAATTAGCCCCTGGTGCTTGAATCCCTTCTACATTTCCGCCAAGTGGTCGTACAGCCACAGGGGCCTCACGGCCTCCTGAGGAGGCTCTTCTGTCTCTGTCTGCATCCTGCTAGGAAGGCCTGATGGTGAACCAAGATCATTTCACATGATTTCTTGTCCCATCCCTTGGGCAAGGCCGAGCTAAACCAACATTCCTTTCCTGAGCATACTGGTCTCGGGCCTAACGTGTCCAGTTATCACTGCCCTGACCTCTCTCCTTTGACCCTAACCCAAACCCTGTTCTTCACAAGTTCCGCCCCCCTGCCAAGTCTTTTCTCCGCCTGTCCCTCAAACCTTGGCATTATCCAAAATCCTTGACTTGAACTACTTCCCTTCTTAGGCCACACAAACTTATCCATACCCAGGTCCACCTCTAGCTCTCCAACTGCTGTTGTTTTCCTGTCCTCGGGCCCATTTATCCAATTATTTACATGACCTCTCTGCTTTTGCCAAGCCAGTACCTCCTCTCGTGTCACCTGTCTTGATTCAAGGAACCACGTACTCAAACAAGCAAGAGGCCCGACTGCACCCTAGGTCTCTCTCCGTCCCTCAGCTGCTCCATCGAGTCAGTTGCCAATTCCTAAACACCTCTCCATTTACCGCTGTTGTAATTCAGGCTCTTCTCCTTCCTCAGCAAATCCACTGAGAATGCCACCTGGCCTCCAGAGCTCTCCTGCTCCATCCCTTCCTTCGTATGAAGGTCATGAGTTTTCCAAGGTCATTTAATGGCCCTCTCAACATTTTTAGGATAAAGCCTTGACTGAGATCCTGCCTACCCTCTGTCCCGCATGGACCTGTCACATGGAGCAACACGTGGCTTTCCCAGGGCAACATGGTCTCTCCCCACCATAATTTGGTAGATGCTTTCCCTTGGCCTCACATTCTCACTCCCTTCTTCTTTGCCAGGTGAACCCCAACTCTTTCTTTATGACTTCTCTCAAGCATCACTTTCTTTGGCAAGGCTCCTCTGATGTCTTGAGACCTAATCCCCAATCCTCTCTCCTCCTGGGTACCACTCCCCTAACAAACTTGATCTGAACTTGAATGATTGTTTCAGGTGTGTGCTTATCTTTATTTTGTGGGTGCTTTTTGAAGGCAGTAAATGGGTGTGACCGCAGAGGGTCAGCTAGCATGTCAGGGTATTCAGTTAAGTTTTAAACAAGTGAATGGAATATACATCCCGTGTTTTCTTACCTGTGTACTTTTGCTCAGTGCCACATTCCCTCAGCCCTCTCTCCACCTACTTTCTGTGCGTCAAAACCATGCCAACTTTCATTAACCGTCACACACCTCCTTCCCCTTTGCATCTTTCCTGAGAAGCAGTCCACCCAGGGAACCCTGACCGCTCCTGAAGCACCTACCACCTACGTCTGTAGGCCCATCTCATCTCCCTCAGACACCATGTCTTATGCTCCTTGCCCACAGTGGGTTCTCAGAAAAAAAGGAAATCAGTGGATGATTGGTTGGTTGGTATCGAGACCTTTGAAAAACCCGCAGATGGACACGTGAGCACATGAGAGTGGTTTGTCTACAGCTCAGACAAGAAGCCTAGTGCTTCCTGGGGACACGGTGCCCATACTCAGCAGGCGCTACAGAGACCTGCAGGCAGGGACTGCGCTGCCATCAGAAGCACAGATGTCGTCACGAAGATCTGAAGTACTTCACACTGAGCCCGCAGAGAGCAGAGCTAATACCAGCCCTCAGGCTCACACGCCAGGGCCCCGGTCCGTCAGAGGCCACCCTGCCCAGCCCTGGCTTTAATAACCCACATGAAGGATGTAGCAGGAGACCAGTCACAATGAGAATAAAGGAGTATGCTAACTACTTGGGACCTTTACGTTTTTGCCATCCTCAGCTTATACAGAAGTGTCAACAGGTTAGCTCTCTGCTCACATACAATAGAAGAGCCTGGACTTGACTTTACAGGAGAAGAGAGGACTTCCTTCTGGGAAGAGCAGCAGCCAGGAGACAGCAATATGCTCAAACATAGAATGGGAACATTCTTATATGGGGAAATATTAGGAAATAATCACATAAAGACAGAGCCAGTTGGCGTAATGGAAAGAACAGGCTCAGACCGAAAGATCAGGTTTCTAGTCCTGTGTCTGCCATTGGCTGAGCAAACAGCCAGGTTATCGCCAGAGACCTTGAATTTCTCCTGAGCGGCGTGCATGGCCCAGGCTGTACATCCCAATATTCCTGCCAGCGCCGATGTTCTTTAACCAGGAACTTCCCCCCACCCAACATTCATTCGTGGCCTCCACCAGACAGTCGCTGGGACCAGTGGTTTTGAGAAGATAGGCGGCGAGACATTTAACTCTGTTTTCTGATAACTTTAAACTCTTCTTCATTTTCACCCATAAAAATATAATTGGGGATAAGAGAGGCTGGGAGACAAATCTGTCACATACGTACAAAAGACTGAGTTCTCTCTATCAGCTGGACTGCAGGAACCTGGGTCCGTCTCCCCACAACTTACTCACTTTGGGAGTGAAGGGGCTCTCACAGGGTAGCAGCTTCCGCCTGTCGTCTGGCTGGGCTGGTGTGGCAGGACATGTGAGAGGCTCTGAGCCCAGAGTCCTCAAAACAGGCTCTGGACTCATTTTGTCTTTTTCCTGCAGTGTGAGTTCTCGTACTGCACTGAGAGGTGTCCTGGGAGGTGCAAACTTGGCCTCTGAGTCAGGAGCTTCAGACTTCTCTGGGGTGCAGCTCTGGGCCTCCCTGCCCTCCGGGGCTCCCTGCTGTTCTGCCTTCTCACTCTCTTCACAACCCGAGAAGTTTAGTTTCTGCTTCAGTTCTTTGTTAATACCGCTGTCATCCATCTCAGCCAGAGCTCTACGACCAGGCCAGAAGGCCTGGCCAAGGGAAGCAGTGAGGAGATGCAGAGTGAGGAGATCTTCGGTCCAGCCACGGTCCAGCCACGGTCCAGCCCAGCTTTCCCTCTGCCTTCCACCCACCACATGGAGATGCCGTTGGGTCTCTCCCTTAAGTACCACCTGTCCGCAAGCTCTCAGCTTGTCCTTATTTCCATTCTGATTAAAGAAAGCACCAGCAATCCTCTGAGCAATTAAACTCAAGTTATGTTGAAACACTTGTAAGATCTCACACACAATCTCCCTTGAACCCACGGGCAGCAAAATGCTAGGGAGACAGTGGGTTCCTTTAATTTAGCATAGATTTGAAAACACCAGCGAGCCAATCTGGGAACACACTCATTATTGAAAAGAAATTATTTTCACTCTTTTATACCTACCCTTTAGAAATCTCTTCCTCTCCGCTCTTCCGCTCCCCACCCACCCAGGGGCTAGGAAGAGTTCATCAGAATTTAGCACCACTTGGATATAGTAACGATCTTTAAACAACCTCTAATATACCCAGGCTGGAGTTCATCTCCCAAATAGAGACACATCTTAGATCTTTGCCAGACACACCTGCCTTAATTCAGGTGTCCCCCACCCACTCACCCCACCCACCTCCAGGTGTTGACAGTTAAAAGTTTTTGAAGAATTGGACAAATCTTCAAACCCACGTAAGAAAAGCTCAAGAGATCAGTAACACAGCGAAGCAGATGTGTACGGCTTGAAGCTGGCAATGACTCTGGCCCCTGGTGCCTTATTGTGTAAAACCCGTTTTCTTACAGCTTGGGGGTCTTTAGCACCCGTCAGTTTCTTTCTCAGAGAGGCCCCCAAGGGAAGGGTTAAAAACTCTCTGAAGAAAAAAACCCCACCATGTCCCTTTATAAGAGAACGCATGTGAGAGGCAGTCCATGAAAGGGGAAAATGACGCTCATGAGCCCCTCCACCCTCGGGAGAGACTCAGAGGGTAGCAAACATGAGGAATAGTTTATATGATGAACATGGGTCCGGAGAGAGGCCCCCGAGGATGAGTGTGATGTTGACTGAAGTGAATTTAATTCCCCTTCTCTTGACAGCTTTTCCACTTCTCTCTCTTCCCCGCTCCCCGCCCCCCCCACCCCACTTCTCCTCTCTCACTCCTTTCCCATTCCCAGACTGCTTTCCCAGGCCTCACTGCAGTCTGTTCTCCAGCCAGCAGCCAGAGGGATCTCATTTTAAAGGATCCTGGCCTCAGGTCCTCCAGGGCCTCTCCACTCACTCAGAGGATGCAACCAGCCCAGTATCAAGGCCCTCTGGCCTTCGGCCACCACCACCCCCCAACCACCACAACCTGTCTGACTCCTCCCAACCCCCTTGCACACTCCGCTCTAGACTCCCTACTGCCCCTCCAATGTTCCCCCACATGTCCCACTCACCGGGCTTCCTGCAGGTATCTCCTCAAAGGTCTCCTCAACAACCCCAAAGAGGTGCCCTCACCCATCCTCTGGCCCCTTACCCTGTGTTGCATTCTTCACAGCACTGACAGCTACATCATATATTACACAGTTAATGGTTCATTTTCAAAAAGTACGTCTCCCCCATCCCATGCCCAGTAGAATCTAAATTCCGCAAGGACATTTAGGGCTTGCAGGCCTATCCCCATTACCTGGAACAGGGCTTGTCACGCAGCAGGTGCTAAGAATCAAGGTACCTTCTGTGCATTCTCTGTGTCCTCATGAAGGACATTATTGCAGGATGAGGGCTTCTGTGAGTTTTCACGTATTTTATTTTCAACTCTAATGCAAATTTCAGAGGCCTGAAAGGCAGGGATATGCTGATTTTCAAAAGCTTAGTGACTTTGAATATATATTCTGTTTTATTAATCCCTACACCAGCCTGAGCTCAGCCTCTGGGGTATGTGATTTACTGTCCTTCCAACCTGGGACACGCCACCTAGTGCCTGCAGCCCAGATGATTTGGGAGGAGTGAAGGGCAGGGTCAGTGCAGATGGGCTGGCCTCATGGCCAGCACAGTCTGATGTGCGAAATAAACTCAGGAAGGAAGGCAGGAGTCTGAACAGATCAGGAACCCCCAGGTGCCTCTGGATGGCTGTGGATCCTCAGTATCTGACTGTGGGACTTAAGTTCATGCTCAGTTATGGGTGTAGATCATGGGTGTCAAACTCATTTTCACGGGGGGCCACATCAGCCTCACGGTTGCCTTCAAAGGGCCGAATGTAACTTTAGGACTGTATAAATGTAGCTACTCCTTAACTAGGGGCAAGGGGCTCGGCACTGCTGCTGGGTAGAAACAAGGTGCCAGGCCGGATAAAACAAGGTGGAGGGCCGTATTCAGCCTGCGGGCCTCGTGTTTGCTGCCTGTGGTGTAGATAGTCCCCAGTCATTAGGTTCTTTTCTTGATCCCCTGCATTCACATTCTTAATTGCACCTGTGACATGTCAGCCTGTCCCACAACCTGAGCTCCTGTCTGGGCCACTATGTTTGCCCTGGCCAGCTGATGGCAGCGAATAGTCATGGAGGCAGAGTGACCCAGTCCTCACCTGCACGGCAGGCTGCTCCTGGCAGAATAATGGGGCTCAGTTATATAAATGTGTTGGTTTGTCTCCAGGAAGCGCTTAATTCTTGTGCCATTTGAATGGGGGAAAAAAATCCCACTTGTGTTTTTGGAAGCTGGATAAAGTAATTTTAAATTTCACAAGGAAAAAAATTGTCAGAGAAAGAGGAGATTTTTTTTTAAAAGAGTAGAAAAGATTACCTTTCCAAGAAATAAAACTTTAAATTATACATGTGTATTATTTTTTTTAATCCTCACCCAAGGATATATTTATTGATTTTAGAGAGAGGAAAGAAGGGAGGAAGGGGGGATGGGGGGAAGAGAGAGAGAGAGGAAGGAAGGAAGGGAGGGAGAGAGAGAGAAAACTCAATCCAATAGGTTGCCCCCGTATGCACCCCAACCAGGAATCGAACACCTGCAAACCTAGGCATGTACCCTGACTGGGAATCTGGGAATCGAACCTGCAACCTTTTGGTGTACGGGATGATGCTCCAACCAACTGAGTCACCTGGCCAAGGCCACGCACATTATTTTACGTACATACAATTAGTGTGGTACTAGTGTAAGAATAGACAGGTCAATGGTGAAGAACACACACATTAGTAAATATCAGTAATTTAATAGTACACTTTAAAGGGGAATTATCATCATAGGACATGAAGGATTTATTTAATAAGTGATGTAGCAATTGCTGGTTAGCTATTCAATAAAAAGTTTTAGAGTCTCACTTCCTATCACATATCAATGTAAACATTAAATAGATTGAGATCAAAATCATTCTACAATAACCAGAAGAAAATAAAATTGAACATTGATCAGATTTGTGGGTGCGGATCAACTTTCTAAATATCAAAGCAGCATAAGAAATCATCAAACGAATCGCTAAGTTTGACTAAAAGTTAGAACTTCAGTATTTCATTAAGCAACTGAGCAGCATAGAAACCACACAATAAATTGGAAATGAATTAACAAAAATTACGCCATGCAAAAAAATGACTGTGCTTAGTGCCTGCAGGAGTCATGAAAAGTGACGACTCCAGGTACAAGAGTGTAAGGCCCCCCGGGATGAGTGAGCATCAGGCACCCTAAGCAGACAATTCACGGACGAGGAATCCCATGTCCGCAGCATGCAGTTTGAAGCCGTGATGAGGTCCAGTCACAAGACATTACCTTAAAACAAAATCTCATTCTCATCCGAAAAATCGGCAGAAAATATTTCAAACAGCAATATCGCCCTTGGACAAGAGTGAGAAAGGAAACTGATGCCCTCAGACGCCTCTGAGTCGACAATTTGTCAGTACAACTGAGAACCTTGAGCACACGAATACAGTTTCACCCGGTGTTCCCATCTCCGGCAACCTGTCATAGTCAGCAGCTTCAAAGGCTGGTTGCGTTTGCCCTGCCTGTCACCCCTCATTCTAGACTTCATTCCTTGTCCACTCGCTGCCTTCCCGGCTAGGCTGTAAGCCTGATGAGAAGGGACGTCTGTCTTCCTCGCAGCGGGGCTTGGCAGATGAGAGACACCTAATGCTAGATCAGTGTGGAGTTAGGCCAGTGCTCTAGGCACAACCCAAAAAGGGCATGGCTTGCTCTGCCAGCAATAGGAGCTGGAATGGTTAAGTAAATTTGCACAGACACAGATAAGGGAAACCATTAAAATGATGCCTATAAAAAGTTTTAATGGGACGGCCAATGGTCACGTTCTGAGGCTGAAGAATAAAAATGTGAACTTGATGTGCAGTCTGGTTTCTACAGGGAGATCGAGAAAAGAAAAACATGCAAATCTGTCATCTATTTTAAGAATAAAACAGGCCCAAGATGGGGAGTCTCAAAGGACATCCTGGGTGGGAGGCTGGCAAATCAGCCTCCCACGTGGAGAGAGCCCGGCAAGGAAACACGCTCACCTCAGCCTTGCCATTGGGTGGACAGAGGGAAAACCTCCCTAGAGAATTTGAACCACAGTCCAGGGATCACCCTAGCTTGTGTTTTAAATCCACACTACCAGCGTGGTTCACAGAACCTCAAGCAGAGAATTTCCCTCAAAATAGGCTTGGGTTGGTTGGTGGTGCCTCCAGATGGCGGACGACGGCAAACACAAATCTCGGTGAGAACTGGACCTCAGTGGGGCCGGCAGCCGTTATGAGTCACCACAGCAAGTGCACAAGTGAAAACTCCTGCATCCTAGAGCTGATGAAGCAGGCTAGGCAAAGCCTTGAAAGGGGCCAGTTCAGCGGTGAGATGACAGATCAGAAACACTTCTATATAGTGCATGTTTTATACTGTACACATCATGTTTTTATGCACTGCAGACATATTTAGATAATGTGGATTATTTTACATAATGTATTTTATATAATGAAGATATATTTAGCACTTGGAAAGCAAAATAATTTTATTTAAAACTTTTGACATATGGGGGTTTTCGAGGAACTCATTGAAAAGCGTAGCATTATCCCAGGGCCTCTGAGTGTGGCTGCCCTTCATCCCTTCTTGTCCCTCACTCGACCAGGAATAGAACCAGCGACCCTTCATTTCGCTTTGTTCTTAGAACAACGCCCACCAACTGAGCCACACGGGTCGAGGCGCCATCATTAACATTTTTGAGCACTGTTATGTGCGAGCGACTAGGTTACAGATGGCAGGAGGGGCCAGGTATACAGGGGTGCAGGTCTCTACTTCCATTCATTTGCTTAGCTGACAAATGGTCCTGAGCACCTGTTATGCACAGCAGTAGGAATTCCAAGACAGATGCCGTGGCTGGGGCACGAGAACCCGCACATCAGTGAAGACTGGAAAAGGTGCTTACATTTAGGGTTTGGATGTTTGGGGTTTCTGTGTATATAGAACATTGATTGGGGTGGGTATTACGAGTTTATTTCCTGGGATAGACACAGCTTGAGAGTGTTAAAGCTAGGGTGTGCTGGGCAGAGGGCAGGGTGCACACAAAACATCAGGAAATGGAAGTCCCTCGGGGGAGAAAGAGCCAAGTCAGACCTACAGCTGACATCTTTGGAAATAGGATTTTCCCTATTTTGTATTTTAAAATAACATTTTGAGTGCCTCAGCCGTTGGGATAAATCTGGTGGCTGAACCACTCGTTCAGAAGAGGGGGAAATAAGAATTAGGAATAGCTACAAAAATAATGGGAAAGAACGTGGTGAGGAGAGAGACTTGTTCAGATACCTGATTCATCCAAGATTCGGGGAGGTAGGCAGCTTGCCGCCTCTGGGAAGGACCCAGTGGATTCGTGCTAGGCATCACCCAGGGGGTGTTCATGAAGTTCCTTATTCCTTGTGCCAGAGACAGGGTGATGATGGGATTTAACCCCTCTTCCCTGGGAGATAATCAATGACTGCCCAAGGCTGCTACTTCAAGGCCAAAATCTGTGACATAACAGTAAACAATCTATTTATGCAGCATTTTACCCCAAAAAGAGTAGGAACTGCTTTCATCGTATAGATTTAGTTCGACCCCCCTCTCTCCCCCACTCCCCAAGGGGAGGTGGCCCTCCATCACGCTCTGTGGAGACTTAGTCTGAAATGGATGGGGAGCCGCAGACAGGGCCGAGAAAGGCCAGGGCCCACTGGACTGGGCCCTAGACACACTCCTCCAGGCCGGGCAGCAGGCCCCGCCCCAAGTCCGGCAGCACCGGGCAGCCCGTGCTCCCTCTGGTGCTTCAGCCCCCAGCACAGCGGCGGTTTGGCTGCACACCCAGGATTATGTAATGCACGTCTGTCATGGTCCGTATGACAGAGGGGCTTTAAAAAATAATGGTGACACATAAAAATTCACGGTGATAGTTGTCCCACGGAGTCCTGGGTGAGACGGCACCGTCACCCAGGCACAGGTAGACAGACCCAGGTGGATGTGCGGCATGTCACCACGCACTCCCCACACCCGAGCGCGCATCGGCATCCAGGCACTCTCAAACCGGGCACGCAGTTCAGGGGAGCTCGCCGGGAGGGCTCCTTCCCCCGTGGGAGGCCGGCGGGGGCAGGGCGGGGCCGCACGGGGCAGGTGCGGGCCTCGGGCGGCGGGAGCGCGGGGCCCCGGGGGCCGGCCCGCGAGGCGAGTTCCGCAGCCCGCCCCGGCGCCCGCCCCTCGCCGCCCGCGGCTCCTCCTCGCCTCGCCATGGCGGAGCGAGGCGACGCGGCGCCGCTGCTGCGCTGGGCCGAGGGCCCCGCCGTCTCCCCGCCGCAGGCCCCGGAGCTGCAGGCTGGAGGCCGGGGCTGGGGCGGCGGCGGGGGCGGCCGGGGGGCCGCGGAGCCGCGGAGGAGGCGGGAGACCGAGGAGCTGGGTGCCCCCGGGCGCCTGGAGCTGGGCGACGTGGAGGAGGACCAGGTGGCGGCCGTGTTCGTGGTCACCTTCGATCCCCGCTCGGGTGAGAGCCTTGGGGGGGCCGAGGGCGCGGAGAGGGTCGCCGCCCCCACGCGGGGCTCGGCGGGTGGCGAGTGGCGGGGGAGGGGCTCGCGGCGCGCGCACCCACACACCTGCACCCGCACCCCGCACCCGGTGCTGCGGGGCACGCGGGCTGCCCGCGCGAGGTCTGGGCGCGGGGCGCGGGGCTTTGTTCCCTGCACCCTCCGACCGCCTCTGCCTTCCGTCCCGCAGCTTAGCAGCTCGCAGTCTGCGCCCCCGTCCCCATTGCCTTGCTCGCGCTTCCCCAGGAACAGAGGGTCCTGCTTGTGGCCGCGGACACACTGGCTTTTGTTTTGTTTTCGTGTTTGGCTAAAAGGTCGCCCCCAGCCCCCACCCCCACCCCCCATCCCCCCTTTAAGAGGAGGAACGCCCTGCAGGTTAACTCCCGAAACTGTGCCCTAAGTTTACCCCCGCCCTCCCCACCTGTCCCTGCACGGGAACTTTCCGAGCGGCCAAAGTCACTCCTCTGGTCGTATTATTTTGAGGAATTGATGCCGGCGGCGTTTGGGGGGAGGAGGGGATGGGATTGAGGGATTTAGCTGGACACCGATTAAAGAAAGGGGAAGCCTACTCGGGTCAGCTCTTGGTGTTCGCAGAACTCAAGGGCTGTGGCACAACCTGTAGCCGGGCCACCCACTCAGGAAGTGTGCACTTTCGTGGTGAGAGAGTTCACGGGGGTCAGCAGTGAGCGAACAGATACCTCTCCCCGCTAGTCCTGGCCTGCCAGGGGCCTCTCCCTCGGAGAGCTGGTTTGTGACCGTTGTTGGAGGCCGGAGAGCTGAGGTCAGGATTCGGGGTTTAAGAACACCCAGGTGTGCCTTTGTGCCCCTAACTCCCCAGGAGTTGCTGGCGTGCGGAGTGCCTATTAGGGAGAGAGATATACCTGCTCCTCTCTGAAATTCCCCTCCTGGTCCTCCAGTGGTGAGTGGGGACCCATTCTGGAGAACTTGATGGGTACGGCCATGCAGTGGGATGAAAAATGGTAAGGACCCGGAGAAGGGGATGCAGACAGGGCAGCAGAGAGGGTTCCAGCGGGGTAATGTGACTGTGCTCAGGGATTACACACCAGCGAGACCAGGAAGTGACCCTGTGCCACTGGGGAGGAGACCAGGCCTCTCTGGCTCTCACTTGGCGGCATTCCCACGGCTCTCACTGGGTTTGGACTGTGACCCACCCTGTGAAATTAACTTTACATCACCGTCAATATCCTCATGTATGCACATTCGCGACTCACACAGAAGTTTCATGAAGTGGTACCAGCCCTTTGTACCTGTACGTAGTGCATACGGGTACTTTCTTATCCGTTTGTAAAAATGTTCATGCTATTCACACATTGATTCACATATGGTGAGGCCTCCCAGACACCAGGAGTTTGAAAAACTGCTCTTTTTTTTATTAAAGTAACCCTTTCTGCTAGACAAAAACAGATACTTTGTAACTGGGAATGTTCATTATACCCTACCACCTCACCTACAGGTCAATGTAGCAGGTCCTCTAATAACATTGTTTCATTCAACTGGTTTTGTTATAACATTGATGGGGGTGGGGGGGAGATCGATTCCTGACCATCTGACCAAGGCCACTGTCTGTGGAGTTGTCACATTTTTCCCTGTCTCTGCGTGGCTTTTCTCCTGGGACTCCAGTTCCGTCACCCCCTCCCTCTGCCCCGACTTCTCGCATCCCAGGGATGGGCGCATGAGGTGAATGGCGTTTCTAAATGGCCCCATCTGAGCGAGTGTGGGTGTGAGTGTGCCCTGCGGTGGATGGGCGTCCTGTCCGGGTTGGCTCCCACCTGTGCCCTGAGCTGCCAGGAGAGGCTCCAGCCACCTGCACCCCTTAACTGACACAAGCGGATTGGAAAAGAGTTATTTTACTTATTTGTGTTAATGTCCCTTAAAATGCATGTGTAGCTATCATTTACTTCAATGTTCAACATTTGACGTGTTTGGGGGTCTTTATTTCGAAGTTGGGTGATGGTTTTGAGACCAGAAATAGGCTGTAGGAACTTAACTCTTGTCTGTGTCAATTAGCCTTTGGTAATATTGGTTTGGTTATATGTCCTTTCACTTGGAAGCCTCAGTTGCCAAGACCCGAGGGTCAAGGTTAAGTGAGGACTTCCTGTGGACAGGAGCTTGAGATGAGATTCATTCTGGGAAGTGCTAGATAGTAATAGAAGAAACGGAGCATCAGCCGGGGTCCGACTTTGGCAGTGGTAGCTCTGGGGGCAGAGTGCAGCGGCTGCAGGTGAAAAGCCAGGCTGGGGTCCTCGCCCTGCCTTGGCGGTCACAGCCGGTCAGCACGGGGAGGGTGTGGGTTTCTGTGAGCCAGACCCCAGCCCCGTGCGTGATGGATTTTTGGGGGACGGTCAGTGTGGAAAGAAGGGACTGTGAGTGGTACCCGAGCCCTCCCTTTACGCAGGCAGGTGTTTTGCTATGAGGCTGTTTAATTTGACCCTGGTCCCCACTGTTACTGGATGATCACTTACATGCAGTTTCTACACGAGACTGTCACTTTCTGGATACAGAAGAAGAGAGTCCTTTTATACCTTTAGATACAAGGTTTGGAAAGCTGGGTCGGGCATCTATAAGGACAAATCCGAGAAGATGTTATTTTCATTGGACTGATGGTCCAAAAATGATGGTCGGTGTTGGATCTACAAATGGTGTGAGGACTTAGGGGCTTGTGTGCATGTGCGTGTGTGTGCGCACACACACTCTGACATCCACACACTCGGTCTTTATCTGGAGCAGGGAGTTCCTCGGATGGCAGTGCTGGCCATCTGGGCCACAAAGCTGCTATTGAAGCCAGGCCCACATGCTTGTGATGCAAGCTGGCGGGAGAGGGTGGCGGCCAGGGTGCTGCCTTATCATGTGTTCAACCCACTATGGAGGGCCCTGATTTAAAATTTTTTATGTTATTCTTTGGGTTTCTAGTAAAATTTTCTCACTTTCCTCTGTCTAATTAAGAGGAAAGGTAATGTCACACTTGGAAATCCTCCTTCTCCCCTCCTCCTCTGGCGGTGGCACAGCTGTGTCACCGCGGGACAGAGGACTTATGTGTGTGCCTGAGGCAGATAAAGCTTTGGGCCTGCAATGCACGACACCTGCGAGCCTATCTCATTGGACTCTTCTTTATGGACTCACTTTGAATGGCTACAGTTCCCCCAGAGTTATTTTCTGGGTGTGTGGGGGAAATTCCTGCCCTGAGTATGTTTGTATTGGGGCAGCCTGGGGGGTGGGGGGGTGACTGAGGGGCAAGAGAGCCCACTGAGGTTTTTAAGATGTTTCTTTTCCTTTTGTTCTCCTGGTTAAGGATGAATTGCTACCTGTTCCTCCCTCAATCGCTACCTGTGCCTAAATTACATCTAAACGCCTATTTAATGCGCTGCACCTGAGTGCTCCTGTTTCTGTGGAATGAGTGAGTGCACACAAATCACTCCCACGAGTTTGAATCTGCATACCCTCTCCACGTGACCAATGACGCACGAGCGTTTTCTCTCCAACGCTGGAGCCGCAGGGGTTGCCCTGGGATGAGGGCGAGGGGTGGTATCTGCGGCCAGACCTGGATGCTGCCCAGGTCCTCTCACCCATGCAAAGAGTAAGTGGCTCCAGCCACGGGTGGGCCAGTGACAAAGTGCAATGAGAATGGGAAGTCTGGAGGATAATTTGGAGATGCAAACAGCAGTCCTGAGAATGGCTGGCTGACAGAGGCCGGGAGAAGGCCAGTTCCGAGGGCCAACAGGAAGGTCCCTGAGGATGATGAACTTGGCCGCGTCCCTTCTCCACAGTTTCCATCAGATGTCCGTGAAACACAATCGCGGTCGATTTCATCAGTCCCACGGTGGCAGGACCTTTCCCAGGCTGCTGGTGGCTCACTCGCTGTGGTTTCCGGAAAGAAGCCCCGTGTGGCTCTCCGCTGTGAATTCCATTTCTTCTCTTGAACATCTGTGGAGGGTAAAGCAGGAGTGGGGATTCTGGCGCCCACCGGGTACTAAGCACCTACTGTATGTCCCGAACTATGCTGGGCGTTTCAAGGACCTTGCTTCTGACTCTTCTGACAGTCTCCTCTATGACGATGACAAAAACTGACAAACAGAGCTACTTAGTCGTCTCCAGCCACCGAGCAGGGAGGGACAGAGCCCAGCAGCAACCCCAGGGGGGCCTGTCTCCAGGGCGGGCCCCCCTTGCCCACACCACACGGCCCAGGGTAAACCGACACAGGGCCTGAGAAGCGGGAGATCGTTTTCCATGTAAAATGCATGCCCTGGAAGGCGGCCCTGGGTTGGCAAAGGGCTGACTTGAATTTCCTCCTGCCTCGAGTTTCTTTATGCTGCCGCTTTCTCCCTTTGCTTCGGGCAGACCCTCCTCCGAGGAGATTTTCGGATCACATACTTAAAGGGAGTGAAGACCAAAACCAAGTGACATGGGCTGTTCGCTTTTCTGGTGCTGGAGCCTGAGCCACATCATCTCTTGAGGTCTCTTCCATGCGGCATTGGGACCCCGAGCACTTCGGGGGTTCCTCTTCTTCCCTCTGGAGTCAGGGTGTGTGTAGGGACCACGGGGCAGGAGCGGATGCACAGAGTGGAAATCTAGGCAGATGTTAGAGGGGAAAACTGGTCCAGGGAAGCTGCTGCCGGACCTCCAGCAGAAGCAGCCACTGCTTCTGACATGAAGACCTCACCTCAGGAGGAGAGACTGGGAAACACCCGGCCATGAAAGAGAAGGAAGGAAGGAAGCCACGTATTTCCCACTAGGAAGAGACCGTTTTGGCTCTGGAACATTGCCTTTTCTCCTTTAAATCTGTGAGATGAGCTTTCTCACAGGCAGCCGTGGCTGATGCCTATTCTCCCTGAAGAAATGGTGGCTCAGGAACTCCAAATATGCCCTGGGGTATGGTCACTTTGCATTTAAGCAGAAATAGAAGACAGAGGCAGCCCTGGGCGTAGATAGGACAGAGCGTGTGTCACCTAGCCAAGGAGCTTACAACACGTCATCAGCCCTGAGAGGCCCTCACACAGAGCTGCCAGGCTGACCTTGGAGCAGCAGGTGCGTCCACAGCCAGGTTCAGCATTGCCCTCTGGCTCCCCGTGGGTAATTGAGCTGCCAACCTAGTGAGCTGTTAGTCCAAGTTCCTTTAAACATGGACATATTTGCCTTTCCAGGAGCCCAAGTTATGTTCCACCAATATTTACTGAGTGACTGACTGAATGAACACGATGCAGGCTGCCACCTTTGTTCCCCGCGTGGTCCTGTGGACCCCTCCCCAGAAGCTCTCTTTGCAGCTGTAGGCTAGACAGGACTTGTAGGTACCTGTCGTAGCCCAGGAAAAGGGTGGGTGTGGTGACAGAAGGAGAGAGAATGAGGGGGAAGAGGCAAAGTCAATAGTGACGTGTCCCTCTTTGAGTGACTGCCCCTGGGTGAGCCCTTCTGTTGAATCTGTCCGGGCCCCAGGTCCCTGGCCCGGTGCCTACAGTGCGGTGACATGTCTGGGAAACCACAGGGCTTGGAGTGTGGAGCCTGAGCCGGGGGGGAGGGTGTGTCCAGTTTCTCTAGCATTACATGGCGTGCCACAAGGATTGCTGCGCATGTGAAGTCACTTCCCTTTCAGCCTCGGTGCCAGGGGCGTCCAACCTGCAGCCCGCAGGCCGTGTGTGGCCCAGGAGGGCTGTGAATTCGGCCCAGCACAAAATTGTAAATTTACTTAAAACATCAAGAGTTTTTTGTGATTACATGTTGCACTGTATTTAATGTGTGGCCCAAGACAACCCCTCTTCTTTTTCCAGTGTGGCCCAGAGATGCCCAAAGGTTGGACACCCCTGGCACGGTTCACATACAAACGGGTTTCCACTTTCTGAGGATAGCGCAGGGTTTCTGATAAGGCATGCCCTGTAGCCACGATGCCCCTTCATTCCCCACTGATAACGCTTCACCTCAGTAACTTCTTAATTTTACCAGGGCCTTTTTGTCTTACCTTATGTTTTTCCACATCTTGGTTATTTCAATTACATTCCCCAACTTGTTGATTTTTTTTAAAAACCTCTGTAAAGCTGGAAATATGCTGCAGTAAAAACCTACATATCTTTCACTTAGGGGCTTCATTTGTCGAGATTTTACCATACTTGCTTTAGCGTAATATAGTCTGTTCTGCTATAAGGTGGTTCCTAAGAATCGTCGGCCCAAGACGATTGTTGTGGGGGGTGGAGACAGAAGGAGGTGGCAAAGGCACGTCGGTGGTGAGGGTCTCCCTTTGACTGACTGGGAATCTGTGCACTGTGAAAATCATGCAGTAACAGTCACAGGTTTATGGGAAAAAACGGGGCAGGTGCACATCGCTCAGAACTGTCAGTGACACACTTAAAAAATGATGGGAACTGAACTAAAAAAAAAAAACGGTAGGACAGTTTTCCATTGGATCCATGGTTAAATCCATCAATACTCAAAACATGGTGCTGTGCCTCAAAAAAGACCCAAGGTTTGCATGTGAAAGAGGCTGCTGGGGGCGTGCTGAGTTCCCAGGAAGTGGCAGAGGAAGAGCTTTGTGGAGTGTGATGGGAAGTGGTGACACGCCAGCGGAGGGGACTGGCAGGTGTCTGTGGTTTGTCTGGGGCGCCTTGTGTGCTCCCTGCAGCTCCGTTCAGCTCAGGGCAGCTTTCTGAGATCACATTGGGAACCTGGTGGTCAAAATCGCGTATCAGCAAACACGAAATCCCCCGTGATCAGATCGCTCCCTCATGTGTCACCCGCTGTGGAACAAGTTCAGCTGGCGTCGTAGCAGAACTGGCCATGCATAGTCGTAGGGCCGTGAAATTATCTGGCTGAACTATTTGAAAGGGAGGTGCGGACATCATAACATTTCATTTCTAAATGCTCCAGTGTACCTCTCCTAGGAATAAGGCACAAGCACAGTATCACCACTACTCGGGCAAAATTGACCTAGGTTAATTTATCTATTAGCTTTTTTAAAATTAGTTTTATTTTTTTAGAGCTGTTTTAGGTTTATAGAAATACAACTGAGCATAAAGTATAGAGTTCATATATACTGCCGTTTCCCCTGTTACTGACATCTTGCATTAATGTGATACATTCATACAACTGGTGAACCAATGTTGATACATTGTTATTACTAACTGACGTCCGGAGATTACCTTAGGGCTCGACTCTGTGTGTTGTGCTTTGTATGGGATTTGAAAGAGGTACAGTGTTATATAACCACCCTGAGAGTATCATACAGAACAGTTTTCACTGCCTAAAAATCCCCTGGGTTCCAGTGACTCATGTCTTCTTACCCCTGATCTTTTGGTTATCTCTGTAGTTTTTTTCTTTTTCTTTTCTAGAATGTCATATAGTTAAAATCATATAATATGCAGTCTCTTCAGGCTGGCTTCTTTCACTTAGCAATATGCATTGAAGGTTCTCACGTGCAATATGCATTTTCACGGCTTGATAGCTCATTTTTCTTTATTGCTGAATAGTATTTTATTGTATGGGCATTCCAGTTTGTTTATCCATTCACCTATTAAAGGACATCTTGGTTGCTTCCAGTTTGGGGCAATAAAACTTCTGTAAACATTCATGTGCAGGCTTTTGTGCGGACATCAATTTTCAGCTCATTGGATAAACACAAAGGAGCATGATTGCTGGATTGTGTCTCAGAGTGTGTTTGATTTTGTAAGACTCCGCCCAACGGTCTTCTCAAGTGGCTGTACCCCTTTGCACTGCCACCAGCAGCAATGACCGAGAGGGTGCCCGTTGCTCCCCGTCCTTGCCAGCGCTTGGAGTCCTCAGTGTTGCCAGTGTTGACCATTCCTACAGGGCATGGTAGTACCTTGGTGTCTGGATTTGCATTTCCCTGATGACGTGTGATGCTGAGCGTCTTTGCCTGCGTTCAGTTCCCATCTATTCATCTTCTTCGGTGAGACATCTGTTCGTATCTTTTGCTCACTTTTCAAATCGGGTTGTTTGCTTTCTTCATGTTGAGTTTTAAGATTCTTCTGTTTATTTCGGATGTAAACCTTTATTGGATATGTCTTTGCAGATATTTTCTCCCAGTCGGTGGTTTGTATTTTGTTGTCTTAAGAGCATCTTTCACAGAGCAGGAGTTTTTCATTTTCATGAGGCGTGACTTGTCAGTTCTTTTCTTCATAGATTGTGCTTTGGATATTGTTTCTAAACCCAAGGCCTCCTAGGTTTTCTCCTATATTCTAGAAGTTTTATAGTTTTTGCCTTCTACATAGAGGTATACGGATCGTATTGAGTTCCTTTTTGTGACAGGTGCAGAGCACGTGTCTGGAGTCATTCATTTGCACGTGATGTGCAGTTCGCAGGACCATTTGTTGAAGAGGCTCTTCTCCATTGTGTCGCCATTGCTGCTTCAGGAGAGGTCTGCTGACTGCCTCATTGTGGGTCTGTTTCTGAGTCCTCGCTCGTTCCATAGGTCTCTTCGTGTAGTCTTGGGTAGTCTTTTGCCAATGCCACATTTCTTTTTGGGGGGTGGGATATCTAGATTTTTATATCTAACAACATCAGAATACACATTTTCTTACCTACATGAGGAACACTTATAAGCATTGATATAAACAAGTCACAGAGAACACATCCAAAAATTTCAAAAATATTATAAGGATCTTTGACGACAACACAATGAAAATAGAAGTCAGTGTGAAAAGATACATTTTTAAAATTCCCCACATATTTGAAAATTTGAAAACGCCCAAATCAATGCAAATTTAAAATACCTAGAACGGAACGACATAAAAATATTGCAGGGCAGTATCTGAGAGATAAAGCCGAGGTAGAGCATCAAAGGAAATTTACATTTTAAATACATACATTAGAAAAGAAAACTTTTAAAAAGAATGAGCTACGTGTTCATTTTATGAAGTCAGAAAGTGAAGAGAATAAACTACAAGGGAAAAACACGTTAAAAAAAAATAGCTTTTCGTGTACATAGTAAAAGACCTGCGGGGACTTTCTTCAGTTGCAGCTCACACTCACTGCCGTTTTGGACCGGTGCCGGGTGCCCGGCTCAGTGCTCAGGCAGCCATATGCCCTCCAAAGTGCTCCCCCGCCACCCCAAGCACCCACCTGGCACCACACACCATCACCACAGTGTCGTCGGCTAGGTTCCCCGTGCTGTACCTTCCATCCCCGTGACTATTCGGTGACTGCCCGTCTGTACTTGTTAATCCTGTTCCCCTTTATACCCAGTACACAACCCCACTGCCCTCTGGCAGATATTGTTATCAGTCTGTTCTCTGTATCTCTGAGTCCGCTTCACTTTTTTTTTTTTTTTGGTTTGTTTATTCTGTTCTTAAGGTTCCATGTAGAAGTGAGAGCATAGGGTACTTGTCTTTCTCTGACTGACTTCACTCAGCATAATACCCTCTCGGTGCATCCACGTTGTTGTCACAAATGGTAAGATTCCATTCTTTTTTATGACCAAGTAATACTCCGTTGTATATCTGCACCACCACTTTTTCATCCGCTCATCGATTAATGGGCACTTGGGTTGCTTTCTTATCTTGGCCACTGTAAACAGTGCAGCAAAGGGACATACGGCTGCTTATATTCTTTTGAATCATTGTTTTGGGTTTCTTTGGATAAACATCCAGAAGTAGAATAGCTGGATCGTAGAGCAGTTCTATTTTTAATTTTTGGAGGTATCTCCATTCTGCTTTCCACAGTGGCTGCACCCATCTGCATTCCCACCAGCAGTGCACTAGGGTTCCCTTTTCTCCATGTCCTCACCAGCACTTGCTGTTTGTTGATTTCTTGATGATGGCCATTCTGACAGGTGTGAGGTGACATCTCGTTGTGGTTTTAATCTGCATTTCTCTGGTGACCAGTGATGTTAGCATCTTTCATATGTCTGTCAGCCCTCTGTGTGTCCTCTTCAGAAAAGTGTATATTCACGTCCTCTGCCCAATTTTTAAATTGGATTGTTTGGGGGAGGGGGTTGGCATTGATTTGTTTTGAGTTCTTTGTAAATTTTGGATATTCACTCCTAGTCAGATGTATCATTGGCAAATATCTTCTCCCATTCAGTGAATTTTGTTGATGCAAAAACGTTAGTTTGGTGCAAGTCTTCTATTTTTTTTTCCTTTTGCTTTCCTTGTGTTCCACACTGTCCTGATCACTATGGTTTTGGAGTAAGTCTTAGAACTGACCAGTATTAGTCCTCTCACCGTTTTTCTTAAATATCGGGCTGGCCAAAAGTTTCGTTTAGCTTTTTCCGTACGATGGCTCTAGCAGTGCTTAGTGTCTTTAACTTCACTTGAAGCGATTTTGCCAGATGGTGTTGTGACAGTTGTCAGATTAGCGTGCATTTAAAAAAAAAAACATCAAAATTGGTGAATTTTTGTGCAGCCCTTTTAATATTGAAGATGGAAGAAAATACACAAGATTTTCTGCATATTATGCTTTATTATTTCAAGAAAGGTAAAAACAACTGAAATGCAAAAACAGATTTGTGCAGTGGATGGAGAAGGTGCTGTGACTGATCGAACGTGTCAAAAGTGGTTTGTGAGGTTTCTTGGTACTGCTGACATCGTGGCCAAATCATTCTTTGCTGTGGGGCTGCCTCATGCATTGGAAGGTGTCTAACAGCATCCCTGGCTCCACCCACTAGAAGCCACTAGTGGGAGGTAGCTGACATCCTCAAAATATCCAAATCAATGAAGTTATTGGTGAAAATGAAAAATGTGTCTCTTATGGAAAAACCTAAATGGACGTTCTGGCCAACCCAATGCAATCATGGCTATTTTGGGCCTTTTGCCTTTTCCTAGAAACTTTAGAATTAATTTGTCGATATCCACAAAGTAACTTGCTGAGGTTTTGATTGAAATTGCTTTGAATCTGTAGCATAAGCAAATGTGAACTTCCCCCTGCTCAAATCCTTCCCTAAAACATCAGTTGTGTTGACACAATCCGGTAAACATCACACCAGAACTGACCACACACAGACAGGTATCTTCTTTGCCCCCCGAGCCGTTTGGAAGTAGATGCAGACATGCGGTCCTTTACTTGTACGTGCCTGTGCATCAGCGCCCTAAGGAGAAGGGTATTCCCCTATATAACCACCCTTACCACCTCTAGGGAAATTAACACTCAGTCCTCGATTAGCTCCTGAATGACCTGCCTGCCCTCGATAGCACTGAGGGTTTTTTCAGTTTTCTTTTGTCTCTCAAGCCTGTCCTGTACTGTGTTGGGAAGTGAGGATGAATAAGCCAAGCTCCTGCCTCGAAGAGGGTCCATCTCCGGGGAGACAGACAGCTAAGGCAGTGGAGGTCACAGGCTGGGATGAGGGCCACGGTCACTTTATCCCCTTTCCTCTCACTCCAGGGACGTGTCAGCAGAGTCACGCTTCCTGCAGGGTAGAGAACTCTTCCCCGAGCAGTGTTCCAGGGCCTGGGCTCCATTCCATAGTTGGTCAGCCTGATGGGCCTTTCTTCTCAACCCAGAGGGGTTGTGTCTACCTAGACGTGAAGACTGTAATGCACAGGATGTCACTCAGTCCATCCAACTCTTTCTGTTTCTGTACATTGAGGCGTGGCCAGGCACCAGGGAACCAGGAGGAAGGCTTTGAGAACCAGCCGAGGAAAGAGGGCTCAACACTATAGGTCAGCTGTGTACTGTCAGACCTGGGTTCAGCCGTGAATACCAGAGACCAGAATGAACAGTGATTTGATTAAGATAGGCTCTTCTTTGTCATCTGCCAGTCAGGAGATCGCTGGCCCAGGGTTGGCATGCGGGCTCCGATTCATGCGGTCACCCCAGGACCTAGACTCACGCTGGCCCTTGCTCCTTTGTCCCCTCCATGGTGTGTAGGCAAAGCCCTCCCCTGGGTGATTCAGGATGGCTGGTGACCATGTCCACATTCCAGGCCACAGGATGGAGGAAGGGGTGGCAATCTCCTTCCCATTAAGTCACATTTTGGAAACTACTCACCTCACTTCCGCCCACACCTCATCAGCTAGAATTTACTCACATAGCCCTGCCTGTATGCAAAGAGGTACTGAGAAAAGGCTTGTCACTTGGTTCTGTCCCCTACAAGAGAGGGGGAATGGGTACTGAGAGTCACCTTGCAGCCCCTTAAATACTAGCGTTTCTTTTAAAAAAATGCCTTCTATAAAATGTGCCTTAGATGCCCCTCCTTTTTTAAAAGATTTTTTAAAAAATGTATTTACTTTCAGAGAGAGGAGAAGGGAAAGAGAGGGAGAGAAACATCAATGTGTGGTTGCCTCTCGCAAGCCCCCAACTGGGGACCTGGCCTGCAACCCAGGCCTGTGCCCTGACTGGGAATCAAAGCAGTGACTTTGGTTCGCAGGCCAGTGCCCAATCCACTAAGCCACACCAGCCAGGGCTAGGTGCCCCTTAAAAATAGGTTTATTGGCCAAAAAATTGTGGAAACTTTAAACACTGTATCCACTCCATACAGACTCCCAGTGCAGAGTAACATACAAAGACCCTGAGAAGGCCTGCAGTGCAGTAATGTGTCCATCTTCACAGAACTTAAACAAAGATTGTTTGGCTAAAATCCCTTTTTAAAAATGTGTTTTATGTTTTGCAGAATCCCTGTTAACCTCACTTTGGAAAACACTACTTTGGGAATTATCACCATTTTTCTAGTTTGCAGTGATTCACACATTTTTACAGTAGCCCTTCCAGCGAGGTAGTAACCCCCAGAGACGTGTACCCATGGTGTCAGCCAAGGTTTAATCTGGGAGGCGGGACCAGGGGTGCGATGTCACACAGGGGGCAGGGGTTAGACTCTGTGTGAGGCTGCTGTCTTTGTGCCTGGTAATGGAGCCTGGAGTGTCCTGGCTGAGCAGTTCTGGAAGAAGGGAGTAGAATCGGGGTGGGGCGGGGGAGAGAGCACCATGCTGGAACTGATGAGGTGGGATGGGAACCTGGATCAGTCCGTCACTGCCTCCACTTTAACAGCGTGGGTGTCCTGATGAAGCCGACACCCAGACTGCTGTGGAACTAAACACATCCCGGCTCAGAGGCCAGAAAAGCTGAAAGAGGACCCAGGCCAAGGTGGGCCTGGCCTCAGCGGGCGTGAGCTACCTGGTGCTCCTGCGCCAAGCAGGCATAAGTACATTGCGGCAGTGTGTCCCTCCTGCCTGCCCGGTCTCCCCGGGATGGCTGCAGGGAAGGGAGCTCTGAGCAATGGAGCTTGGCCCAGCCACGCGCATCCCCCAGATGGCCTTCAGCGGTGCCATTTGTGATAGAGTCCCACTGAAAATAAGCTGAATATGTGCCAGCGATGAAGTGAGCAGTGTTACATATGTAGGGCGGGAGCAATCGATGAATATGCTGTTGCTCCAGGCACCAATGGGGGTGGATCCCGCCAAACACATACACCGAGCAAAAAGACACCGAAGAATGCAAACTACGATCGCGTTTCTAAAATTCGAAGGACAGCAGAGCTACTACTGTGTGGCGCTCGAGGTCAGCCCCATCGTTACCTTGGGAGAGGGCTGGTGACCGATGTGCAGATGATGCCTGCATCTTGCTCTGGGTGCCGGCCTCATGGGTGTGTGCACGCTGGGGGCGTTCTCCGAGCTGTGCAGCTGTGATGGCACTTCGAATCGCGTCTTTCTGCTCGTCCACGGCACGGCGTGGTGGTAAAGCGACATCTCAGAAGTCATCGAACACACCTCCCGAGAAACCGCGCGTGCTGAGCACTGCGCTCAGCCTTTTTCTTGGCCATGCGTTCGTTTCTGTTAACCCGTGTGCTCCCTTCCCCACAGGAAACATGGTAGAATGGTGTTTACCTCAAGACATTGACCTCGAAGGCGTGGAGTTCAAGTCTATGGCCAGCGGGTCCCACAAGATCCAGTCCGATTTCATGTAAGTCCTTCTGGGAGTAAGTCCTCTCGGCATCATTTTCTCTGTGCCCTGTACTGTCTCCAGAGTATAAGGCTTCTTATCGGAGGTCTGCAGGAGGTGCGTGTGAATGTCCTGGGGAAAAAACGAAAACATTCATATATAGTTTTGTGTTTACATCATTTTTCTAGCAAGAAGCTTCCTACTTTTCATTAGGTGCTCAGTGGATTTCATGACCTAAAGGAGTTCAGAATTTCCTTCTCTCCCTGTCTAAGAAATGACTGGACCTCCCTCGAGTTTGGCTTCAGTGAACGCACGCTGCTCTGGTTTAGTTTCAGTTAACTCAAGCTGTTTATGTGCCACAACTGGAAAGTCCAGCTGTGAGTAAGGCCAGTTGGTAGTCCTGTGCCATTAGGACTCTTGAGAAGAGGAGCAAAGGGAAGGAGAGGGTATGCAGGTGATGGAGTGGCTGAAATCTTCTCCTTGGGCGGGAACCTTGACTGACCAGTGTGAGAAAGGGGGAGGAAGTGCCGTCGCTCTGGTCCCATGCTATTAAAGGCATCAGAGCCCCAGGAAATGAGGAAAGAGCCAACACAGTTTATGCCAATGAAGTGGGATGTTGGTTCTAGATGAGCCTGAGGACGGTCTGTGCGCTGGGCCATCAGCCATTATGTCGGAGCAGGGAAAGGCCCTGGAGTAGCAGGCTTGCCTGACATCAGTCCTGGCTCCAGCTGGATGACCCTTGGCAAGCTCCATGATTTGTTTGAGCCTTGGGTGTCTCATTTGTGAGGCTGGGCAGCTCAGGCTAATTGTTCCCCTGAGGTTCTAGAAATGTGTTATTTTTTAGGCTGAGCTTTCTCCCATACAGCCCTGGACACACTTATCTCTTTTCTGGGGGGCTGCATCTCAAATGGAAAACCAAAGCAACACAGAATCTCTGTCTCTGATTTCCAAGCTATTTCCGGAAGGGGCCCTTCTTTGGCCTGGCCTGCTTCGCCAACATGCCGGTGGAGAGCGAGCTGGAGCGTGGAGCGCGCATGAAGTCCGTGGGCATCCTGTCTCCGTCCTACACCCTGCTTTACCGGTACATGCATTTCCTGGAGAACCAGGTTCGGTACGTGGCTTACCTATGACATGTGCAGGGAGGGGAGGCAGCAGGGCCCTGCCCGCGGTGTCCTGGGGAGCCCTCGGCGGTGCGGGCTGTGTGCCCACGCAGCAGGCGCCTGTCCAAGAATGTCCACGGCTGTGTACCCTCACACCTTGGGTGCAGGCCTTTTGTCTCAACCAGCATCCTATCTACCAGTCTTCACACTCTCACGACAGCTGGGGGAGACTCTGCTTTCAGGTGATTTTGCTGCTGCCATGGATTTGGCCTAATTAAAGAATTTGCTGTCCTGTACACGATCTTTGTTTCCCTGCGCCACAATAATTGCCTCCTTGCCCCAGGTGAGCAAACAGGCTCTTAACTTCGCTTAAGCCTCATCATTCATTATTTAGAGTAATTATTATTAGGTTGGGTAACAGACAGGGAGTTCTTAGCAGAACCAGCAAAGCTATGTATTACTCATTTAATCTTCTTTTTCATGATGTAAGCATTCCAGCTTCATTTCAGATTTTTGAGGGAGAAATCTATCCCTAAACCCTAAAGCGCTGTTAAAATTTTAGTGCATTTGCCTCTTTTCTCCTTTGTAGCTGTATGTGCTTTAAAAAATACATCCTCTGCATCATATATCGCCTGCACTTTGAAAATTTATCATTATTTTGATTTTTAATATAATAATCTTTCTTGATCATTATCTTTGAAAGAACATGAAATTGATTGCTTATGGGGAAAAATATTTATTTGAAAATTTATATAGGAGCACAAATGAATTTTTAAAATCCTCCCAAATCCTCCCACTGAGGGAAATACCCATTCTCCATATGCATTGAATGCCATTCTAAAATAGGAATAATTTTACAAACATAGGATTAATATTTTGTGAAGATTTAATTTTATCAAACAGCAACCTATTTTCATGAACTACATTTAATTTTACTTGTATCTACCAGGAAAAGAGGAAATGAAACTGAAGGAACTGTCAGACTTTTAAGGGAACTTTTTTTTCACAGTGAGATGTATTATTTCTTGGTCTGTTCCCCCAAAGTTAAGAAAAAAAGACGATAAAAGCAACGAAGAGTAGGCGTCATTCTTATTTTTGCCGAGAAATAACATGCACAGTGGAGTGCAGAAATCTTTGGGCTGGTGTCATTGGCTGGTAAACTGTGTTTCCGCTGCTGACGGAGCCCGTTGTCTTAGATGTCTGCCCAGCCTCTTCCCTTACTTCACATCCCTGCTTTAGAGAGTACAAGGTCCATGACACGGAGTCCCGGAGTCACCGTGCCCACAGTTCTCCAGTCTCGGCTGCGTCTTTCCAGCCACCTCCAGGGCTCCACGTGGCTTGCTCCCTTCCTGAGTTCCTGACTTGATTTATTTCTTGGCTGGTTGGATTTTGCTATCAGGTGCTTTTTTTTCCCATGAAAGGATCGTGGGCGCCACCTTCCCCGAGGTCTCCCCTACTCAGTCATATCATTACCTTCACTCTCGGCTGGTTCCAAGCTTGGGTCTTCCTCTCAGGAGGCTGCACTGGATGCTGTGCTGCCTTCTACTCGGAATTGTTCCGGAGAAGCTGCTCCCGTCTGTGTGACTTCGATTCTTTCTTTACCTCTGTTGTTTCTGAACTTTTTATTTTGGGGGGTGGATAGTTTGTCCCCTTGGATCTACAGATAGGTCTTTTATTTTTTTTAATTTCAGGAAGCTTTCCTTCTATAACAATTCAACTTTTCCATTGCGTGTTTTTCCTTCTTCAAGAGCACCAGTTATGTATGTGTTTTCTCCATATTATCGTTTTGATGGTTATTTTAATAGTGGTATAAAGCTAGAGCTGGCCCGAAAGTTGACTCAGTTACTCCCTGGAGTTGAGCATTTAGCATGTTTCAGAAGTAATATTAGGGAGTAAAAAAAAAAAAAAACATTTTTAATGGGATCCTGACACTTAAAAAAAATACTATCCTTTTTGCAAAAACAAATTTCCCAAATTGTACATTCTAAAATTATACGAAGGTATTAATCAGGTTTTTAGCTAAATGGTGGTAACAGAGGCCCTGAGATACAGTGATGCAGATAAGACAGAAGGTCTTGTTCCTCGTGGACAGTCTATAGGGAGGCAGGTGGTCAGGGTGGGCAGATGCGCGTCCATGCTATCGTTCAGGGACCCACGCTGCTTCTCTGAGTGTTCTGCCAAGCTCTAAGAGCGTTTTCTGTCTTCTGAGCTGTTCTTCTCAAAGCCACTCCATCTGATTCTGGCCCACAGGGAAGAGGAAACACCTGGAAGTTGCCTACATCGCTTCTCATTCCATTGTCACATTCTCAGTCACAAAGACACGCCTCACAGCAGAGGAGACTGGGAAGGGTCGTCCCTAGGTGGGCGGCCTCGTGACCAAGTAAAATTCTGGGGCTTCTGTTACAAACAGGAAGTGGGAAGAATGGATTTGGTGTGTGGTGGGGGGGTGGTGGTGATGAGCAACCCCTGCTTCCGTTTGCCCCTCTGGCTACTGAGGTTCCCGTGTGTACTCTCCTTCCCACGCATGGAGGATATTTTTCCCACCCTAAGAACCACACAGAGATTCATTCAGTGAATGCCTCAGGCCAAAACCTGGGGTTTCTGTGTGATGTGAGGCAGTCCTTTTCATTAGAAGGGACACGCTCCTCCCTATCAAAAACCTACGAAAGAAGAGACAAGCTCGTCCACTCCCCACCTCCCAAATGCTACATGGAAGCTGGAGCAGAAACCACCACGTCAACTCCTGCTTGGGACAGGGAAGATGAGAAATGCAATCGTCGGCCCATCACCACAGTGCAGCCCCACCAAGCAGGGACTGCAAAGGCTCCTTGGCTGGCCTTGGGTTCTGCTCTCCAAAACCCTCTGGCCACTTTCCTGTGTGACCACATTTGAACCCCATCTTGGGGCTGCATAGCTTTAGAACACCCTTTCTGCTAGTGTAGATTCGGGGGTCTAACGGTTTCTTTAAGGGTTGGAAAGTCACAGACCTTTTAGGCTGGTCATGTGACCATATAGATCCCTCAAAAAAGTGAATAGGGTTCTAGTCAGTTTGGCTTCCAGTTGGCTCCAGGGGTAAGCACCCACTGCCAAAGGGCTCTTCTGGGTCTCGGTTTTCAGGTCAGTGGACGGCAGATTAGTTCCTGGTGTCTGTTCTCGGCCCATCCATCTTTCCCTCATTTTAAGGGCAACTCCCTGGAGGTGGGACCCTCAACCCCATCTTTACAAATGGTCTGACTCCAAAGTCTGGCCAAGAATAAACTTAACTAGAGAGGCTTTGAGAGAAATCCTTATCTCCTGCATTTGGGGGTACAGAAGCAATTGGCTTTTCTAGTCCCAAATGATTAGAGTCTCAATTGATTTATATGGCAGAGCTCAGGGAGAATGCACTACCCTTGGGCTATGTTTCCTTCCACTTCGGCTCACAAGCTGACCAGTTCTCGCCTGTTTTCATCTTACTGTTGGAGTAGCTCACTAAAAAACAGGGAGCAATCAACATCCTGTTTCCCACTGCTGCCCCTAAAGCTCCAAGTTCAGGTGATACAGGACCTGTCTTCCAAGTTACTGAAGTTCTAGTAATTTTTTTGCTCTAGTGTAATAGGGGTCACCAGCTTTGGAGTCTGCGATATCCATTTTCTCACCATCTTCCCTTGCCAGCTGCTAGGCCGATGCCACAACGTGGTTTTGACACTGTGGTAACTCAGTTCTGGGTATCACTTTCTGCTTTAGTGAGGCAAAGTCGCTTGAACAAAGACACCCAAAGTACAGTGGATCAAACAAGAGAGAGATGCAGCTTTTTTTAGCATGATGGTCCCTGAGGGAGAGAAGCACTCCGGAATGGTAGGTGGCTCTGTTTGACTGGGTCATCCCAGGACCCCAGTCTTGTCTTGCATTCTGCCGTATTCTAGAGATTCTTCCTCCACATGGTAGAGACCTGCTCGTTAGCAAGTCCTGTTCCAGCTTGCAGGAAGGGGCAAGACGCAGGGATCCCAGGAACGCATGGCTTCTGCTCACCTTCCATTGGCCACTTCTTAGTCACTAGCCATGCCTAGCAGCAAGGGAGTCTGGGAAACGTGGTCCTTAACTTGGCATCCTTGTGAGCAGCTAAAATTTAGAAGGTTCTGTTACTAAAGGAAGAAGAGAATGGCAGTCTGTGCCACCAGCATACAATGAAGAGTCTTTACCCAGTTCCCACATCTATCCAGTAACCCCAGTAATCACTGTCAGCGTCTCCTTCTAGACTGTGTCTGTGTCTCTGCAAACACAGATGTAGGTTCTCATTTCCCCCTCTTCACACAAACGGTAGCAGGTGTACATGTTGCGTGCCTTCCCCTTCCATTCAACGATGTATCTGGGAGGTCTTCTCGTCTCTCCTGTCTTCAACAATGAGCTTCCTCACGGTTTCTTCCTGTTGTGAAGACGTACAAGAACCGTGCTTTCTTTGCCGAGTCTCATATTGACAGACACTTGGTTCCTTCCAGTCCGTTGCCATTACAAGTGATGCTGCACCGAATACCCACAAACAAGTATGGTTTCACATGTGAGCAGAGCATGTGCACGTTAAATCCCCGAAAGGAAACTGGTGGTCCAAAGGGTCTGTGTATTTGTAATGGTAATAGATGTCGTCACATTGCTTTCCGTGCAGATGGTACCATCCTGCATGCCCTGAAGCAGTGCAGGAGTGTGCTGTTTCCTCACAGCGCACAGCTAAAAGTCTTGGGGTTTCGGCATTTTGCTAGGTAAAACGTGGTACGTGAGTAGTTTTAATTTCCATTTTTAGCCTTATAAGGGAGGTTGAGTTTGAGCCATTTGTCTTTCCCGTGAGCTGTTCCCAGCCTTTGCTACATTTGTTTTTGGTTGTTGGCCTTTTGAAAATGAATTTCTAGGAAGCTCTGTGTGTAATGGGAGATTTGCTCTTTGTGAAAGGAATTGGAAATCTTTTTTCCACTTTGTTATTTATGGTTTAACATTACTTTTTTGTCATGCAGACTCTTTCCTTCACTGAATTCACTCATCTTTTTCTGGCTTCTAGATTGTGAGGTACAGCTACACAGGTTCTCCAGCTTGGTGATTTCAGAGGGCTCGGGCGGCCGTGAGAGAAGAGGCCCCCAGGGCAGAGTACGGGGGAGGGAAAGCTGCACCAGGAGCGAGGAGGCCCGGTCTGAGCAGGGATGCTCCTTGCTCACAGCACTGACGTTTATATAAATCAGCCAGACTGCATTTCTGAGGACACCTAACCTTTGTTTTATATCCATTCTTATTTCTGATATCTCTGATGTCACAAACTCATTTATTAGTATTCCACCTACTACTCTTGGCTTCAGTATCTTCTAGGGAGAGAGTCCTTTCTATGACTGTTTGTTAATAAGTAGAAAATATTGGAGAGCCACATCATGATATAAAAAACTTAGAAAACGGAAGACGGAGTGTTGGAAAATAAAAGGAATTAAGACACACCACGACATTTTTGGACCTCGCCTAGGTCTCGATTCAGACGACTAAGTGTGAAACAACATTTTGGGGACAGACAGTTGGTATAATCTGAATGGGGCCTGGGTGTCAGTTTCTATTAAGGTATTATTATTGTTAATGTTGTTAGCTGAGATAATGGCATGGTGGTGAAGTCATTTTTCAATGGGCTTTCTCCGTTAGGGATGCATACCCAAGTGTTTATGGGTAAAGTGTTATGATAAGAGATTTACTTTAAAGTATTTCAGGAAAAAGAGTGGATTGGGGGGAATAAGGTACAGATATAACCATACTGACAAAACATTGATCGCAGTGGAAGCTAAGTGATCGATCGATAAAGGGTTTATCATTGTCTTCTTTCTATACTCTGTGCATAATTCAAAATTTCCATAATGAAGTGATTAAAAAGACTAAATACAAAATTAACATATAGAGATCAAACTCTGAAAAATAGACCAAAAAACTCAAAGAAAAAAGAATATGATCCCACCAGCCAGTCATATCTACTGTTAACATTTATATCCTTCTAGTCTTTTCCCTGTGTGTAAATATGCACATGGTAACTTTTTTGAGAACTCATCACTCAATATTAAAATTTTCTAACTTGATGCATTAACCTTTCAGTATGTCACAACGGACAGGCCTCGCCATCATTTGGGTGGGCTCACGGCATGTCAGCACGCAGGGGGTCACAACTTACTTAATGACTTCACCGTTTGGGGGCTTCCAGGTGGTTTGCTTTCACCACTGTGAAATGAGCACCCTGTAGCTAAATGATTGTTCATATCCACATCTACTTCCTTTGGCCACATTCCTAGAAATGGAATCTTTGGGTCAAAGGCTCTTTAGATCGTGCAATTTAATGCAGATTGCAAGTGGTCTTCCAGAAGGTGGGACCACTGTGGACCTGCACCAGCAGTGCCTGGGGATGCGCGCTTTTCTGTAGCTGCAAAGCCAGAAGACAGGCCGGTTTGTACCAGGGGTGAATGCACACAGGTGCAATGGGGTGTCATCCTTGCACGGAGGCACCTCTCATCCTCACGCTGGGTGTGGCGGGGGAAGGCAGGGAGGGTTGCCGCGGGCGTCTGCATGGTCACACAAGTGTGTTATCAGTGGAGGGACTCTGGGTTTAAAGAGACCGCCAGCATCTCTGGTCCCGCCAGGGATCCTCGATGTGGCCCAGAAGCTGTGCCCCAGATCAGTAGCAAATGTTATATCAGTTACGACATCAAGTTTCTTGGGCATCTCCCATGGATGCTTGGCCTGCGTTTCCACGTGGTAGTGTCATAATCCGGGCCTCCTTATAGGTAAGATCACCAGGAAGGTCTCCTTTTGCATCCTCTTTGACGTCCCGTTTACCTTCTGGCACTCTCAGCTTTGCTTCCATACCTTTCAGTGTATCTTCGTAGTATGGTTTGGTGATCAATTTTGTTTATTGCAAAATCTATAGTGTGCTTAAAGTTTGAGGCTTTCACACCACTGCTGTTTAGCATTTACTCAGGAACTGCCAATTCGTATTGCTGTGTGTGTTCACAGTCTGCATTCCATGCCCTGCCTGTCCGGCTCCGTCAGGCAGGGGTGTCGCTGGCTGTCAGGGGACAGGGCCCTGCACGGGGCCGTTTGTCTGCAGGGCTCTAACTTAGAGCTTCCCTTTAGAGCCTTGTTCAAGGAGGTGTCTCACCTTCTGGCATCTCCGGGCCACACTGGAAGAGGAAGAGTTGCCTTGGGCCACACGTTAAATACACAAACACTAATGAAAACTGATGAGGAAACAAAAAAGGTTGTAAGTAAACTTGCGATTTTGTGTCGGGCCACCTTCGAGCCATCCTGGGCCACAAGTGGCCAGTGGGCCATGGGTTGGACACCTCTGGTGGCACAGTGTTTGATGTGGCCAAACAGAAAAGACGGTCACTGGAACAGCAGATCAACAGGGGACCTAGAAAATGACGGAGTATCACATAAATTGCCCTGGATGCAGCCCCCTTGACTGCAGAAAATATATTATGAAAACTACAATGAAATGATTCTCACTGTTCTTTTCAGGGAAATTGGGTCCTAATGAAAACATCCTTGAACTTAATGGTCTGTTATTTTGTATGAATCAAACTGGCATCGATTTGACACACCTCCCTGAAAAGTACCTGAAATCTCCCATCTGCTCAGCCGGACAAACACACCTGCATCACAGGGATTCCCGTCCACGCCTGAGCATTTTGTGGGAACAAGAGAAATGGTCATGGGTGCCCTCAGCAGGGTCCTCACCCACCCAGCCTCCTCACACAGGGGCCCCGAGTTGGGGAGCTGCTCATTGGGGAGACCCTCATTTTAGTAATCATTTATGGAGTGTAGCTGATGTCTTCCTTCTTTTTAAAATGTACGTTTGCCCGAAGGTCCCTCCCAGGGCTTGCCCGGAATCATCCCCGTTGACCTCGGTCCTGAGCCTTCCCAGCCCCGGGTGAGGCGCCACAGGAGAGCTGGGAAGACAGAGCCTAGTTCTGTGGGAGACTGCCGAGTCACACAGGGCACAAGCCACTTCTACCTCATTCACAGCTCAGAAAAATACCGAGGTGGTGCCAGTGCCTCCTAGAATGTAGTATCTGTATGTTAGGGAAAGAGAAAATAGTAGATGTCAAAAAGCTTAGTAAGTTGCCTGCGATCTCACAGTGGAGAAGCAGCAGGCGTACCCTGGACCCAGGAGCTCCGAGTCGCTCCGGAGGGCAGGCGGGTGGAGGGTGGCCAGTGGCCGGCCAGACAATGAAAATCCCCAGTCGGACTGGTTGGTGTCACGGCGGCAGTTTGGGGAGGTTGCCTGTGCTGATCTTCGATGGTCCAAGCCCAGCTGTAAGTAGGGGCACCTGCCCTTGCTCCATAAAGCTGGATTTTGGTTCCTTTTTGTTGTCACATGATAGAAATTATAGGGTGCCGCAAAAATACAAACGGGCTAAAAAGATTTAAGTGCCTTTTTGAATTCCTGCCTATGTTAGTTTCCTAGGGATGCAGTAACAAAGTACCGGGTACTGGGTGACTCCCAGCAACAAGAATGTGGTTTCTCACGGTCCTGGAGCCGGAAGCGGTGTGGGCTGGGCGGGGCAGTGCCTCTGAGGCTGCGGGGCTCTGTCCTCACTTCTCTCCCGCAGTTGTCGATTTGCTGGCGATCTCGACCTCCGTGGCTTGTGGGTCATCCTTCCTGGCCCGTGCCTTCCTCTTCTCAAGACATCCTCTTCGTGGGTGTCTGTGTGCCCAAATTCCCCTTTTATAAAGATCCCAGTCATATTGGATTAGGACCGACTGTTAACGACCTCATTTCCACTTGATTACCTCTATAAAGACCCTCTCTCCAAATAAGGTCACATTCTGAGGCCTCTGACATATTTTGGGGGGGGCAGGGACACTGTTCAACCCTTAACACCCCCATTAAACATAACGCCAAATAGTATTCACTGCGCTCCTGCATTTGCCTTGAAGGCAGGATTCTCCATTGTCCAAATGTTTGGGGCTCAGAGCAGCTTTCCTGGTTTGGGGGTCAGGTGTCAGGGCCGCCCACTGCCAAGGCCCTGCCATCCCAAGCAGGGTGGGGTAGAAAGAGAAGAGATTCTGAGGGTTTTTATAACTTGGTGCAGAAGTGCTCAGCCCTTAGTGACATCCTATAATAATGGCTTCCTCTTCTTTGAGACACTGTGGGGTAAGCTTCCTCGTTTTCTTTTATGACAACAAAGCCAGCAAGCAAGCATGAACCCTAAACAAAGGGCGGCTTGAAGCAGGGAATCTGTGGTCTTCCAAGTCACCCCTTCTCCTGGCCCGCAGCCATGCTCTGGGAAGCCCACACGGTCAGTCCCTCGCCGACCTCGCTCATGAACAAAGGCGTTAGTCACAGTCTGTTAATTCTGCCTGTTTCCCATGACAAGGGGAATGAGTTTTACAGCGGTGTCAGGGAGTGTCGGACCCCACACTGGAGCTTTTCCCAAAGATCTTGTGTAATTCCTGAGGAGGCATCCTGGGCAACCTCAAAAGAGGGGCCTTCTCAGTTTATCGTAGCCCTCGGGGCAGGGGAGAGGGGCTGGCGAGTGACCGAGCTGTGGCAGCGCATCTCACCGCGCACCTGTGTGTTTGCAGACACCAGCTGGAGACGCCGGGACACTACTCCCATCTGGCTGCCTTCTACGAGGACAAGAAGGGGGTGCTCCACGCTGGTCCCGGGGGAGGTGGCAGTCTGCCGCCCGTCTACTGGCTGCCGTCCATCCACCGCTACATGTACCCCGAGATGAAGGTGAGGTCTGCCGCCCCCTCACACACCCGGGCTTGTGTCTGCCTACAGTAGTAGCGCTTAATTATTTTTGTAATTAACAAGGAAGTTAGGTCTTGGGCTCATGCCCGAAGTCTGCTTTTGATAGACTAGCATTGCGAACTTCTTAGTATTTGGCTTCTTTGGAAACATAAAGCAGGTTCTCTGAGACAATGTGCTTTCTAGACATTTCACCATCATTGTTGCAAAGCTGTGTTCATAGGCCGTCCCGGTGGATTCCTGGGTGGGACGAGGCGGATTTGATTCTGTTGATTCTCACTTCGCATATTTTAAGGTCAGACATTGGAGCTAACGATAAAGCATTAAAACAGGTATGATGTTTCTCAGTTACAGTATTTTGGATATTGCTTTATTGTGTACTTTTCCTGGAGTACTTTGCCTTTGTACTAGAATATGTTTGTTTATAGCTAACAAAACACCCGGCTGAGTGTTAGGCATTGGGAGGGAACAAAGATGACTATGACTTTGAAGGTCCTCTCCACCTTCCGTGTAGGTTTATCATAAGATACTTCCTCAGACACCTCGGCTCTCTGGTAGAGAAATTAGGTCATGAGTTTAAGGGAGAAATCTGGGATGGCCTCCTGGAAGAGTTGGCGGCCCCTGAAGTGTTTGGTGAGGCAGAAAGTGAGGGAGGCAGACTCCAGACTGGGGGAAGGTGTGGCCAGTGGTGCTCCCGGATTAATGGTTCAAGCCAGTGCGTATTTATTATCTTACAGTTTCGGTGCGCCAGGAACCAGGCCCGGCCTAGCTGGGTCCTCTGCTTCGTGGTCTCTCGTGAGACCACAGCCAAGGTGTCAGCCGGGGTTGGGGCCTCACCTGAAGGCTCGACGGGGGAAGTGCACCCACGTCCGAGCTCACGTAGTTGGGAACTCCGAGTTCCTTGCGGGCTGTCGGACTGAGGGCCTCCATGCCATGCTGACCGAGTTGACAGGTCCCCGCGTTTGGTGTGGAAGGCGCGGGGCGGTCGGAGTTGAAGAGCAGCGGGCCGCTCCGCCAGCAGGCCCTGTGGGCCTTGCTCTCTGGGCAGACACCTCATTCCACATGGACGCCGGGTCCCCGGTACATTTGGGGACCTAACCTGGGACTGTTCGCTCGTCATGGTATTCCTTCCAGTGCTCAGCAATGTCTGCACTGAATGTCCTCCCTGAGGAGTACGGTCACTTCAGAGACACTTGTATTTCTGATGTTTAAGAAGTTATGTCCAGTCCCGTTTCCTTGGCACCTCTCTCCCCTGAGTAAAGTAGTTAACAATCCTTGAACTTGAACTTCAGCATCAGGGGAGCTGTTGAATTACAGAAATCTGGTTCCGGGATGAGACTTTGAAAGAGGAAAACACCATTTTATGGGGAAGTAACCACCCCTGCATCTGTTTGGTTACAGTCCGGGGGTCTTATTTCCGGGGGCGGGGATCCACCCACGCCTGTATTGAGTATTTTTCAGTGATGCTGCCAGTGAGCGCTCCCTCCCTCCCTCCTCCCGTTTGGTTTTTTCCAGATCACACACCCAGCTGGCTGCATGTCTCAGTTCATTAAGTTCTTTGGAGAGCAGATCCTCATCCTTTGGAAGTTTGCCTTACTTCGAAAGCGCATCCTGATATTCTCCCCCCCTCCTGTGGGCGTCGTGTGCTATAGAGGTAACGAGAGGCCGGCGTCGGGGGCTCTTCCTGCGTTCCCCGGGGCAGAAGGTGCTGGAGTCTTTCCGTTGTTGACCAAGTTCAGAAGAGCTGGGGCCTCATCAAGGGAATCACGGGTTTCAAGCCTGGGAGGGACGTGGCTGGATTTGTGTTTTCAAGTGTGGGCTGTGGTGGCAATGCAGAAGAGGGGCTGGGTGACGTACCCCTAGTCTGGTGACAGACTAGGGTCTGGACTAGAGCAGAGAAGGTGGATTCTAGATATCCTCGTGTTTAAGAGAGAAGCTTGACAACAAATGGGGTGTGGTTGGGTTGTGGGATTCTGACGGGTGTGAGGTTGTGATGGAGGACCAGTCTAGGATGACAAGGATGGTGGGCCCACCAGACGGGGACCAAAGAGGTGTAGGTGGGTTGAGAGCTAACCTTGGACTCCGTGAGCATGTGCTGCCGGTCACAGCGTCTCATGGTGTCCACTGGGCACTGGTGCCGCTGGGTCAGGACCCCGGGGGAGCAGCTGGAATAGAGAAGAAGTTGAGAGGGACTCATACTGCGCTGGTGACCCCAGGATGGATGGCAACCCATGGGGACAGTGAGTGGCCAGAGGTGCACCAGGGTTTGGGTACAGGCACAGGATGGGAACCATAAAGGTGGCACACAGAGGGGACTGAGGCAGAACCTCGGTCAGGAGGCAGGAACCAGAAGGTGGAAGGGTTACAGTAGGTGGGATTTGGACAAGGGCAGCAGTGCCGCATCCTAAGCAAGGCCAACTGCGGTAAGGGCTGAGACCCGTCCACTGGATTTGGTAGGGCATCACAGGACTGGCCTTGAGGAGATTGGGTTCTGCTGTGGCACCTAAAAGTGCCCCCCTGCCATCTCCTCAGAAGGCAGGACCCCCGGTTTCTCAGGTACCAGGATGGCACAAAGCCAAGCCCTCAGTAGCATCTGGGGAGGCTGGCTGCCCCGAGTTGGCCGGCAGGTTTTGCAGGAGGGGAGGGGCTGGGAGGGACAGACTCCCTTCATCACCATACCCGCCCTACAGTGTACTGCTGCTGCTGCCTGGCCAACGTCTCGCTGCCTGGCATCGGGGGCACCATCCCCGAGTCCAAGCCTTTCTTCTACGTGAACGTGGCCGACATTGAGAGCCTGGAGGTGGAGGTGTCCTATGTGGCCTGTGAGCACGGGGACCCCCCCGCCCGCCGCCCCCTGCCCCCACGTCCCTACACAGAGGACCGTCAACAGCCTCCCAGCTCCCCAAGGGCCCTTCTCCTCACGGACTTTGGGCTCCTGGGCTCCTTGTTTCCCCCGCAGGTCGGGGTCGGGCTGGGGCCCTTCGGTGACAGCCTCGGGGTTCCCACCTCCTGACCTCGGGTCCCACAGGCACCACCGAGAAGATTTTCGAGGAGAAGCGAGAACTGTACGATGTCTACGTGGACAACCAGAATGTGAAGACGCACCACGACCACCTGCAGCCCCTGCTGAAGATCAACAGTGCTGACCGAGAAAAGTACCGGAGGCTCAATGAGCAGAGGTAGCGGGGCCGGGGCGCGTGCGGTGGCAGGAGCAGGCACGGCCAGCGCACACTCTGCCCAGCATCCCCTAGGTGGGACCTCTGAGCCAGGGCCTTGGTCAAGCCCCTGCCACCCACCCCTTCCCGCACGACCCACTTCTGGCGGTAGACCTGCTGCCTGGGCAATGGGCCGTGAGGAGGCCGGGTGCCCCCAGAGCGTGGGGCAGGGCAGCAGACCCACGGGGGGACTCCTTTCTGATGGACGTCTGAAGGCCAGGCCCCGAGCGTCTGGTGTGGGCACCATGGCACCGAACGCTCACTTGTACTTCGCCTCATGTAATCCCCCGCATTTGGCTGCCCCGTGAGATGAACGGCCTTCATTATCATCCCTACAGGATGGGCAGTTAGGAAGGCTTGTCACTTGCCTCAGGTGGCACAGGGCCAGAACCAGCCCTGGACCCCCGGAGTTTTGACTCCCAGCCCTGTTTATTTTCCAGTCCCTTCTCTCCCTACCTTTGGACAGGGTGGGGGGGCTCCTCGGGGTCCCCCTCCCTCCCGGGAGGGGTGGCCTGTGCAGACACCTGCGCGATGACCTAGCGGATGACAGGGTCCTTGCAGCTCACACAGTCTGACGGGGACTCCCCACAACAGGCAGACGCTGCTGTACTCCCAGGAGGTGGAAGAGGACTACAGCCCGGGTGAAGAGGACCTCTTTGTGCTGTGAGTCACCAGGGCTGGGCCGCGGGGCCTCCCCGAGGGTTCCTTAGCACTGGCACTGTAGGCCCGGATCCGTCCAGTGTCACGCCGCCATCCAGGGGGTCCTTTATTGCTGCTGTCGTGTGAGAAACCTCTGCGCCTGCAGAGCAGTTGTATGGCTGAGCCAAACCGACAAGTGCTGGGGAGCAAACTCTCAGGTGCCCCAGAGAACGGCAGTGTGCAGCTTATTCTGTCCGTCAGAAGCAGAGGAAAAGACGAAAGGAGGGTTACACACCACCTACTGGTGGCAGATTAAGGAGGCAGGACGGAGCAAAGCAGGGAGATCTTTGGGATTGGATACCAGGCAAATGGAGAAGCACACGCCCCTTTTTCATTGGTGGGTGCGGGATAGCTAGTGATGAGCACTTACAGCACAGAGACGGGAGACCAAGATGACAGGGAGGAAGGGGCTCTGTGGGTGGTGCTCTGGTGCCAGCGGTTGTGCCTTCGAGGGGTCCGGAAAAGGAGTTACTCTGACATCTCATAGGTAGGTTATCCTGGCCGCGGGGGGGCCAGAACTCTCTTAAAGACTGGCCTTCGCTAAGGGAGCTGTGCCCCTGGGGTGTCACTACCTGCCGTGACCTTCCCAGTTGGGCACTGGTGATCAGAGCATCCTGTGCGGTTCCTTTCAGTCACTGAGCTTGGCAGGTCCGCCATGGGCCCCCCAAGGTACCAGATTTGTTTTATATTCAGCCCCTCCTGTGTTCGTTCACACTGCGCAGGGCGCTGAGAGCTGGGCCCCGTGCCGCCAGCCCCGGAGCCTGAGATGCCATCGGCGGGGGTGCGCAGAGCAGGGAAGAAAAGCAGCAGGGGAAAGTCATTCAGGAAAAACAGGGGTCCTGGGGTTTGTCCACAGCACGGAAGCTCTGTCTGTCACTCAGGATTCAGGGTCTTCTCATTCATGGCTCCCTTTGAATCGAGCAGTCCTTTGCACTGAGTATTATGGGGTAATCTGAAAACGCAGCTCTTGCACCTACTGGAATCTTTCCCCAAGATCTGTGGGTGGTCAAGGCGGGAGCCTGGCCTTCACTCCTTAGAGCACCGGTTCCATCCATGAGCAGCTGTGGACATAGCACTGAGAACCGCAGTCACTTCCTGTTGGGGCTTCCCACCCCGTGTCCTGGCAGCGGGGTGGGGACAGCACTTGCGGTTAGCACCCTTTCTGGCTTTGCTGTTGAAAACTTTAACTGCTGACATTTCTACAAAGTGCACTGCTGGGATTCTGAGACAGTGCGCTTTCCGATGCACACTTAAAAAGCGGCTCAGATGCAATAAGTGTCTAGGAACCGAGCAGAGAGCCAGCGGTCTCCTCAAGGTTTGACACCCTCCTCTGCCCCTGAAGTTCCCGAGCGTCAGAGCTTCCAGGGTGCGGGGCACCTTTGCAGAGCCCGAGAGCTCTGTGGGACCCAGCGGGAAAGTCAAGATGGTCAGCGCCTTCTCTGAACATGGCTCGTGCACTCACGCAGTGCTAGAAATCGGTGACTCTGGGGCCTTGCTCTGTGCATAGTTAGAACAAAAATTATCCAAGAAAACCGCCCAAGGATGGTGGCGAACCAGGGCAGCGTTGACACCTGCAGCTCCCGCCCCAGCTCCTGGGAGCTCGGCCTTTGGTGTGTGGACAGTCCGCGTCAGCCTCGCGTGGTCCGCGGTGGCTCAGGGGCCGGCAGGGGCCCTTCAGTTCCTCCCTTGACGCCCTGACCTCAGAACTTGCACGATCAAGTGTTGGTTTTTTAACTTCCCCTCATGACTCAGCAGAAAGAGAGGGATGTAGTCTGGGGCGGGGGAGGGGGGCGCTCTCCCTGAGGCTGTGTTTAAACCTCTAGTAACCCCTCAACAGAGAGAGAGCTTTTTGGCAGTCTGGCCACCGCTTGCTCAGAGGTGTTGCTAATTATACCGTGATTAATGCCAGTGGATTCTTTGCAAATCTTAGTAGCGTTTTAACAACCCTTTTGTTTAACTTTGATCCTGTTTTCTTAAAAAAAAAAAAAATTTCTGATTTTTTGAGCCAGTTGAAGGTACATTGAACAAAACATCATCATTCGGTCCCCGTGTGTGGACTGTGTGCTGAGCCTTTTGTCTTTCCCTCCCTCCCTCTCCCTCTCCTGTGTCTCCTCTCGCGAATGCAGGTTTTTCCTGGAGCAAAACAACCGGATATTCCAGACTTTGCTGGAGGTGTCTGCCAGTCAGGACAAAACGCTGACCGCCGAGCACGCCCGGGGCATGGGCCTGGACCCCCAGGGGGACCGCAGCTTCCTCATGGACCTGCTGGAGGCCTACGGCATCGACGTCATGCTGGTCATCGACAACCCCTGCTGCCCCTAGGAAGGGCGAGCTGGACCGGTGAGCCGCTCTTGCATGGGACTGGAGCCCAGGCCCGGAGGGCTCGTTTTTTATTAAGTGGACGCAAAGGGAGCTTGTGTATACTTCCCATCAGATGTACTTTTGGCAGTCTCCGTTCTTCCCATGCTCTGGAGAGGCAGGATGAGCGGAGGCTGCTGTGATCTCGTGTCCTGCTTCACAGGATGCGGGAATCGACCACTTTCCGCAGAGTCTGCCCAGCTGGGTCTTCAGCGTTCTCATCGGTGTTTGTTCTGTCACCTCCTGGTTGAGTGACTTGAGCTGTGGCGAAGGCCCTATGTCACGAGGAGTGGCTGAGCTCCGGAAACACTGGGGTGGGCTGTTCAGGAAGTGTGTGTGGTCTGCGTCCCCTGACGTGCTCAAGAATGGGACCACTGTCTTCCCAGAGTGGCCTTGGATGTCCATCTCTCCGATGGCAGGAGCCAGACCATGGCCTTTCCAAGTTTTTATCAGTTCTGGGAGTCCCGTCTTGGGATCAGATCCATTTTCCTGTTTATGGGGACGAATATGTGTCTTCTTGTGAGGAGGGACCTCAGAGTCAAGGGACAAGGGGATGTTTCTGACACCTAGTACGAGCTTCTCTAAGGACAGGATGACAGGGAGAGGTTGCCTGTCAGTCATCTGACAGCTGAAACTGTAGCATGAAGCCTTGAAACTTGCCTCGGAGTTGATGGCGACCACTCAGTGTAATATTCTTCTTTCTCAGAGTCCCCCCCTCCTGGGATGGGCTGGCCGATCGCTAAGGGCCAGGGCTGGTCCTGGGGCCTCTGAGCAAATTCATTTTCCAGTTGCGTCTCCTTTAAGGGCTAACCATCCTCTTGGAATCCTTTGGGTATTGCTAAAGAGTAGCATTCGTTGCCACCGAAGATAGAGGAACTGGGGTGCAGGGTAGAGAAGGTGTCTCTTCGTCCGGACGAGCCCTTGGGAGGCGTTACTAGGAGAGCCTCGGGATGAGAATGAGTCGCTGGATGCTGCGGTCTAGCCAGGGGCTGCACTGGTCACTCAGAGCTGAGTGTGTTGACCGGACCGTGCGCCAGCTCGGGCCCGCACAAACGTCTCCTTCGCTGAGAGGACGTTCCTTGAGCGAGGTAATTGGGCCCGAGACCTAGCAGGTTTGTCAGAGAGCAACTATGACAGTGCCTTCACCCAGAAAGGGGTCGGGAGCCCCCTGTGACAGGGACGAGTGTCTGCTTTCCTCTAAAAGGTGGTGGCCCAGCCACCTCCCCACAGGCCCTGCCTGTTCCCTTTGGCTGGGCATTTTCTGGAGGTCAGCGTCAGTGAGACAGCGCACAGGAAGCCGGCTCCTGTGAGTGGGGCCTTGGGGCCGTAACTTAGGATTTGGACTTGGGGTGCTAGGTTATTGGTGGCAAATAACTCCTTCCCCTGCGCCCTTCCTGCCCCGCGGTTCCTGGAGTAGCCCTCTGAGCACGCTCCAGCCAGGCTACCGTGTGCGGCAGAGGGGCGACTTTCCAACGGGCCAATCGCGTGTCTGATCTCAAGACTGGCATTTTAGGGCTCATTGCTTTACTCAGAAACACCGTCGCTGTAGCTCCATCACACAGGTTTCAGGACGAAGAGATTCACGTGTGGAGCTGCAGAAACGTGGATTCGGTGCGTCCAGGCGCTGCAGGGTACGCGGCACTACCGAGCCGTCTCCCTTGTCTGCAGGGTGGGCATGGCGTCCTGTCGGTAACCCGCACGTCTGCGAAAGATCTGGGTGTTGAGGCTGAAGCTTCACTGCACTTTGCTTTGAAGAGGAAGCCTTTCTTCTTGCCTCTCAGAGCGGCCTTTCTAAGGGGTCGAGTCCCGGCTACAGTTCATGGTGTCCAAAAGGTTCAAGGGTTTCTGACGTCAGAGCAGGGTAGGGGTGAAAGGGCGGGTCAGATTCTCCCCGAGGACACAGGCCGACCCTCTTGCTGTGGAATTGGGAATCTGTTGGAAGAATTCCCTTTTCAAGCTCTCGCGCTCCAGCCTGTCTGCGTGTGGGCACCTCGTTTCTGTGGTTTTGTGACTCACGCTCGGAAGTGCTGAGGTACAGGCAGTGGGGTGAAAATGAGCTTCCTGTGGCTCCCTCTGAATCGTGGGGCTCCCCTGAGCCCCACACTGTTGTAGCAGCCATCTGTCTGGCATGTCCACACGTCCACCCTCACGTGCGTGCAGAGGGCCAGGATCTGGGGGCCCCGGTGGGGAATGTGCCCCCAAAGCAGAACGTGCGTGTCCCCACTGTGAGCTCCGTCCCTGCGCTGCAGGTTCCTCATGAGGCCAGGAATCCAGGGCGGCGGCCCCTCCGCCCGGCTGCCCAGCCTGCTCGCTGGCTTTGTGGTTACCTTTGTCCGGGTTTGTCAACTCCCGAGTACTTCTTGCCTTGACTGAGATACAGAGGTCACCTTTGAAGGCTTCCTTTGTACCTGACTCTCCCATCCCCCTGCCTTCTCCCCAGTGCCCCAGGTGGGCAGCCCAGCCCAGCATCATTGGCCACCAGTTTTCTAGAAGGGGAAGAAGTGTGCGAGGTGCCAGGCAGGAGTCCCTGCGTGGTGACAGCAGAAGCTGGCAGCCACGTGGATGTGGTTTCCTGTCACTGCTGAAATACTTTCTGAGAAACCATCCACTGTGGTTTGGAACGTGCTGGTGGGCGTCCTTTGAGGTCTTGCCTTGTAGATCTGTAAGCTCTGGAGGGCCAGGGACGGTGACCGTGACCACTGACCTTCTGGAAGGGGCTGGAAACCTCCCGTGGGGTGTGGTCCCTTGACTGAGGGGTGTTGCTGGAGCACCCCCACCCCAGCTGCTGGATGCCCCTGGGGAATTTCAGCCTGCTCTAGTGCCATGCTGGGAGCCGTGTGCCCACCTGGGAGCATTGCCCACCTGACCCCTGGGCTGTCCTCTCATCCTGAGGCCACACTGGAAGAAGGTCCAGTGGCAGGAGCCATTGTGAGGTTTGAAATCCAGATTTGGGGGTTACTGATGTTAAAGTGGGTTTTCCAAGTTCACTGGCTTGGTAGCATTCAGCTTTTGCAACAATGTCCGCAGGTTTTCTAGCTTGGGACTCTTTCTTTGGAAGGAGTCCGAAATGGTAGGGCTTCTCTCCTGCCAATTAGAAAGAGTGGGCTGAGTCCTTGGGTGAGAGTCAGCTTTGGCTTTCGCCAGGCATGGAGCTCTGCTCAGGCCACGGGTGGTTCTGTCGCAGTGTGGGCATCGCGGCTGGGGCCCGTGCATCCTCTGGGAACTGTGATGGCCGTGAATCAGGAGGCATGTGCCTCCATACCCATCACCCATTACGGCACCTCTTCTGGCATTTGGCTGGGGAAGGGACGCCGAATTCACCGAGGTATTGGTGGAAATAATTTAGCATGGGCATTTGCATCTGTAACTTAACTTTGTTTTCTTCCACGTGAGTGAAGATGGGAAATTGAACTGTAGCACCGGGTGCAGATAATTCTAAATACCACTTGGGAAGATTCATTCATCAGTGTAACAACCTGTGATCTTTTAGCAAGAAGATAAAGATCAATTAAATCATGGCCAAACGGCTGCTTTTCCTCCTGGTGGCAATGAGGCCCAACTGGCTATTTGTCTTGATACACTGAAAAGCCCTTCAAACACAGTAAGAAGATGAGATTATTCACCTTTAAACTGAGGCCTTTAGGGGACCTTTTGCAAAGGGCAGTAAAAAATTAACCTTTTAACGGTAGTACAGGAACACTCCAGGTAGAGGCTGGGACCTCAGGGACCGTTTTTATTATTTTTGTTTTTATTTTTTTGATGAAACTGCGTGGCCCAGGGAACGGATTGAGGTGCTTTCTCCAGTCCTGGAGCAACTCATCCTTCCAGAGGTAAAGGAGGGGGGTGAAATCAGAAGACAACATTCTGATTGACCATGAATTTGCCTTAGTGTGACAATGGTTCTAAAAGAGCAAGAAAATTCACCTGCGGACCAACATGCACGCCCAGCTTTATCTCCCTATGAGGTCCCTCCCTGGTGGGCTGTGAATCCCACAAATGACATTGTGAGGACTGACTTGGTCCAGTCCATGGCTTTCCCCCTGCCCTTCTCTGCTCTTAGTGTCCTGCAGGCTGGTGTGGGTGAGGACCCTGGGACCAGAGGCTCCGGTCCCCTCATTTCAGGAACAGCCTTTTCTGATTCAGGTAGGGGAAGACAAGGAGGCACGGGCTCCTTCTGCTCCCGAGTCGTGGACTTTTAATATTCCATTTGTGTTACTAATATACCTCCATTCCCAGGAGCTGTCGGTGCGCGGAGTGGCATGGGAAAAGGCTAACTGTGAATTCGGTTCATGTTTTTCTTACAAGAAATGGAAGTTTATTTTTGTATCATTATTACTGTGTGATGAAATGAGTATGCAGATCTTGAAATGGAAAGAAATTTCCAAGCTGTAATTTTAGGAGAAATGGGCAGTTTTGGAATTTGGAAGCAACTGAGACCCCCATAAAAGTTTTATAACCTAAATATTCTGAGGAGTGAACAAAGACTGAAATCGTAATAGCATTCTTTAGGGGACGAACTCGACCCTCCTAGGGAGGATGATGTGGAGGCCCCAACCTTAGGTAAGACTCGTGCAAAAGGGGGTCGTTGTGAGTAGTTTTGTGACCGGCACTCTGATTCACTTTTGGAGTTGGAAAACGGGCGGTTAGATACAGCTGCACATTCAGAAATCAGAAGTTTCCAGTGCTAATGAATATATAAATAATGATGGAGAAGTTAGGCTCTCTTTCCTGTCTTTAGTTTATTCTAGAAGCTCAGCATAGCATGGCCTTTCAGAGGCAATCAGATCTAAAGTCAGATTGACTTAATCGCCGTAGCAGGAGGTAAGTGGGACCACGTGTTTGCCGCAGAATGTGCGTCTAGCCTAAGGATCCACTTACTTGCTTTCTGAGGATGACGCAGGGGTTGTGGGTAGGGTATTATTATAAATTGGCCAGAGACCCAAAGAATGGAAACTCTACACAGAGGGCACTGAGTTGGCTGATTGCTAATTTTCTTCACAGGAGAGTGAAAACTTCCTCTGGGCGAATTAAGCAAAGATAAAAGTATTAAAAACTTTTGAAGGTGGTGGCAGGGAGAGTCTCAGTCCAGCGAGCCCACGAAGGCCACAGCGAGGGGAAGGGCAGGTGCAGGCCCCGGGGCGTTTGGACACACAGGGTAGGAGGGGACCTTAGGGGGACAGAGTACAGGAAACAAAATTAACTTCCTTATTTACCCCAAACTGGTGGGCTAAACCTTTTGTAGGTCTGGGAAATAAGCCTTTTCTGAAACAGCGTCAGCGTTGGAAAAAAGGTTTCCCTCTATTTCCAAGTTAGGAAAAGCGCCGCTTCCCCGTGGCCTTAAATGTCAAGCCTCTCTTTTGATGAATGCCCCGGTGCCGGAGTTTGAGCAATAAGAGAAACGGAATCTATTTTTGTTTCAAGTCCTTACCTCACGTTATGAAATCCGTGTCAGTTGATAAATTGTACCCTGAGCACTAGTGCTGATAGGTGTGTTCGTCTTGCTCTGTTTTCAACAGCGATAATGCTAAAGGCCTCAAGCTGGGGTCACCCGGAATTTCAGAGTAGATGTTCCCTGCAGTGACTCTGTCCTGTGGTATGAACACCGTCTGTGTATATCATGCCTGTATATACCTGAACCACGTTGTGTGCAGAGAGGCGGATATAACTATATTTACAGACCACACTTTTTACAATTAAAATTCACATTTTCACATGAACACGTGTGCTGCAGTCCTTCGCCTAGACCAAGAAATGAGGTTGGTACTAGGAAGGAGTGGCGGAGCAGCACCCACGGGCGGCACACTGCCCTCACCCCCGAGGGGGGGATGAAACCAAGAGCTGCCGGCGCCTGTCCCCCCGGAGGCCGAGGTCTGGGCAGACGTGCTCCAGGGAGTGGGAACCGATGCTGGGAATAACTGCCACCAGAAGGCCAGGACTGCCCACCCTCTGTCCCATCAGACAACTGCCAGAGAAGGACCACGCAGGGACTGAAGCCCTTTTGATTCACGTCTCTTCCCACCAGAGGTTACTTTAAGACGATCTACGATATTTTTTATGTGTGTGATTGACGTATACAGGGTGCGGCAGAAGTAACGCCTGCGGGAGTGTGGTTGGTGGGGTAAGAATATGGGTGTAACAATTTACAATTTTAATTCGAACACTTCACCTAAAACGTCGTATGGTGTGCTTGAGAATATTATGTTACAGAATTCCATGCTTATGATTTTGTAATAGAGCTTAAAAAAAAAAGGGGGGGGGGGGCGTTATTTGTGCCGGACCCTGCATACTCTGTGTGTGGGTGAACACTGAAGTTTCATTTTATTTTTAACCTGATTTTCAGGCAGCAAATTGCTAAAGTGGCTGCACTGTGTTCCAAGTCAGGCTCCTACTCTGAGGGCCACGTGACCACTGTGATGGTACCCACTTCTCAGGGTCGTTAGAACAGGCAGAAGCAGTTGCTCACATAAAGCACCAGACACGCAGTAATTACAACCGTGCATGCACATCGGCCACGGGTTAAGCAAAAGACTTTCTATCAACTGTATTTAATGGAAAGCATCTATATTTGTAATAGAAACTGTCTCAGCTTGTGAGTGAAGTTGGCGGGACGGAAGGTTAGTAGCTAGCAGGAGGCGGGGCCCCAAGGCCCCACTCCTGGCCGCACCAGAAATGGCCTTCACACACACATGGATTGAAGGGATAGGGCAGTCGATGAAAGGCAGACCACATTCTCACAGGAAAAACAATTTGAACCAGGGCATATTTAAATTTAAAATGAATAAAAATAGTAATCTGGATTAAATATCCTTCCTCGATCCTATGTTCTGTGATTTTGATGGAAGGATTTGAATCACACACACACGCTGGTATCCTATCAAGGCTACCTACCGATTCTGGGCTGGTTGGCCCTTTATAGTTTGTCCTAGAATCAAGACATGCTAAATTCTCCTGGCTCCCGTGGAAACTGTTTTCCCAGACCTCAGCGTCTCCCCGCCCCCGCCCCGTGGGCAGTGTGGAGTGGGTGAGCCTCATGCCACGTGCTTGGGCCCACCTGTTCCTTTTTATTTTTTTGGCAGAAGCACAGCCTTCAGCGCCTCTCTGAAGGAGACACAGGTAAGCCCAGTCTTTGTGCAGCTCACGTGGGCTTTCCGTAGCTGCTCTGTGACCCTGTACGCAGTGGTCCACACTCTGCTAGGGGCTCCTGGGCACAGGCGTGCGTCCCTGCTGGCCTACAGCCAATCTGCCAGAGCCGAGCCTGGAGCTGAGGCTGGCCAGGCCCCTCACACTGTCCCTCCCTCTTTACAAAAGAAAGGCATCGTCCCACCTGTGTGACGGCTGCTCACCGCTCCAGCGCAGGAAGCCTCAGGGGCCCCAACTGAGGAACTGGCGATGGCGGGTTTCAAAGTGAACCGTGACAGAGACTAGCGGGCAGGTCAGGTGGTTTCTGGTTCCCTGCTTTCAACAGCCTAAAGGAAGGTGTAATCAAGCTGTTCATGGATCATTATTAATAATTTCTGATGATATCACTGTGACTGTGGACATATAACACCAAAGGAATTCAAAGAGCTACCGACGCTGTTGTAAGAGAATTCCTATCTCACCTAGTCGTGTGCTCACATCTACCAAAAACGGGGCAAGGAATGCGGTGCTGAGCCCTCCTTCATCTTGGCTACAAATAACATTTACGTGTTCTTGCGTAAATCATGAACTCGTCAGGATAAAGAACATTCTAATACCATTAGTTAATTTTCAGTTATCGAAATCTTATAATTATTGATGCACAGTTGATGAAAACAGTGTTATAATGTTCTATAGTTAGTAATGAACTAAAAAGTTTTCAGCATGAACACAGATTGAACACGATGGCTTCTTTGCTGAAGGAGGTATGGAAACACACAAGGAGAAAAAAGTCAATTTAAAATTTTCAACTACTAAAGAACATGTTTATTTTTTGGTAAATGGGCGATGTCAAATTGCTGTGTATTTAAGTTACACTGACTGTTTAAAAGAGTGAAGTAACAGTTTTTACTTTAAAATACCAGTATTTACAGGACAGCAGGAAGTACATGCTTTGACAGCTCTAACCTCCCACGACAAACTTTAGACATGAACTTTAAAGCGTGATGGGATGCGTGGTCTCCAGGAGGCTCCTAGGAAGCCCCCTCTCTCACGCCCCCGCTGTCCAGGTGCGGCGGGGACACCCGCAGCAGTCACCGGGGAGCGCGGCTGCTTTGCAGGGAAGATGAAGATTGCTGGGCTCCACGCGGACTGAGTTACTTAGGTTTGGGTTGGACCCCAAGTCCACTGGTTCCCGACAGGCTCCCTGGATGGTTCAACACGCAAACCAACATTAAGAACCACTACTTAAAAAAACAAACAAACTAGGATTTTACAATATTTCAGCCATGGCTGAAGAGGGAAACGCCTCACCCACACTTTTGTTTGGATTGAGGCTCAAACTGAAACTAGCTAAGAGAGCTCACCAAGCAGCAGCACCCTGGGGAAGCCAGGGGCCAGGACAAGGTGGCAGGAAGTCCTCGGGGGCCACGGGACAGGCAGGGATGGAGGAGCAAGGCCAGGGCCCTGCTTGCCCCAGTGGTTGCATTTGCGGGAGACAATGAGGTCTAGCCCTTCCCCATCTGCTGAGTGTGAGATGTCCTTGAACTAGCCTGAGGACGGAGCAACTGCCACAGAGAAGTCAGAGCATGCGCTAATGGGAAGCAGGTACCCTGTGGGGACAGGTGAGGCGTCTGTTCCCTTTGGTCCCACGGTGGCCTCGAGCACAGTGTCAGGGTGCGCCTCCCCGGATGCTCACTGAGCTGAGCTGGGCACCAGCTGCTCTCTCTTCCTAGGGTCACAGAAGAACTGCAGCTTCCGGGGCAGCAGCTTCACCTCCACGGGCATCGCCTCGTACTCCTCACTGTCGATGCTGAAGGAGCCCCCCGTGCCCTGTGGAGAAGACAGTGTTCAGAGGGCCACACGCACACCGAGTTGTCCTCCCATCTGTCCTCTCGGAGGCCCAAGTCTCTGTTCTTTTAAGATGCTAGTTCAGTGCTGGTTCTGGAAACATCCCATCCATCAAAAAGGTTTTATTATTTCTCTGGCCTCCTATCTCCTACAAGAGTATTTGGGTACTTGAGAAGCAAGGTTGTAATTTTCAAACATATATTAAAAGACAGAGATCCTGCCACATCTTTAAGGAAGGAATTCATAAACATGACGCATCACAGGTTCCTCTTACTCCCAGTCCTTCTCAATGAGAAAGACCGCACGTCCTCTTAGGAGGGCCAGGACGGCCGCTTGATCGTTTCTAAGGTGGTTCTTCAGGACCTGCTTAGCTCTGCACGCAGGACGAGCAGGCGCCGCTGCAGAGCCTATGAAACTCAGCCGGAACTCATGCCTTTAACGCGACCCGGCTATGTCGAGACTCTGGTGCCAGCCCTGTGGGGGCACCGCGGTCCTTCCTGAATACGGTGACACGGTGGCCATGAGTATACAGAGGCGATCTGTAGTAACTTTGTTCCTGAGGTGTTGCTAATAGAATAACTAACCTTACCAATGAGATGGTACTTCCAGCTTTTCCCACTGATATAGGTTGTTCTTCTAGACTGGGCGTTTCACAGCACAGAAAAATTTAGCGCCATTCTGAAAACTGCGTCTGGATCTTTCATAACAAGTGTGAAGGTAGACTCCACCGTTAACATGGGAGGGTTTTCTGTGTGATAATATAGTAACACTCTGCATAGCTTACATCTGGGGCTGGGCGAGCTCAGGAGACCCACCGCTCGCTTTAGAGAGCCTTTGGCTTAAAAACATCGGATCCTGTCATCTCTTGGGTCTGCCTCCTCTGACCCAGGGGCTAGCAGTGAGCTTGGCACATCCGAGGTGCCTAAATGAGGGTCTGTTACTAGAGAGGAAGGGGGCGGGGACTGAAAGGATGAGACCCAGAAAGACCCGAGAGCTTACCTCCGGGAGGAGCAGGGCACACTGGCTGGCTTGGAGACACTCGGTGCCCTCGGCGCGCAGCTTGGGGTCTCGCACCTTTTTGCTTCTGTTAGCAGAGGAAAAAGCAAGTTTGGAAACCAGTGCTGGTCTTGGCACTGGGCTGCAAGAACGTGGCAAGTTCTCTGTGTTTTTGATGAGATTAAGCAGAGGGCTCACGATCCACTGAACACCGTGAGGTCCTGTGCGTAATTTTTCCCACGAGGACTCTTGCTTAGCACTGGCTCACGTGCTGGAGCGAGGGGGCCTGCTTGCTGTCGAGAGCTGTGCCTGCAGTCGAGGCCATCTGATGCTAAATAGTCCACACGTGCCCACTTCTTGGGCTACTAAAGACCCCAAATTTAACAATTAGAATAAAATCAAATCCCTTAAGAAAAGTACTAAACTCTTGTTATTTTGTACTTCTTGGGAGTGAGTCAACTCTTGAAGGAGAAACTTTTGATTCACTTTAAGGCAGAGGTTTCTTTTTACACATGAAGCACCAGTTTCACACTGAGCTCCCTGCCGACTCTCCATGGTGACAGCCTGCCGTGTTTACCGTCACCAAATGGCGCTGGAGTAACACCAGTGGAGTAACCATCCACACCACACACAGCCCGCCCTTCACAGCTGGTCACCGGAAGTATAGAAAGGGCCAAAGCTAATCCAAGCAAGTTAGTCCATTCTTTTTCATTCACGGACAATAGGAGTCCTTCATCAGGGAAACCTCATCAGTTTTCTAAAGCCCCTTCTCAGTGTCCTGTTCAGATACCCAGAGGAGACAGCCATTACCTGATTTCACTTCCTGTGGAGACCCGAGGGGACCATGTTACCGCCCCCAATGCTCGCAATCACGAGGAACATGATGACTTCACGTACGCATCACGATCGATTTTTCTTCTATTTTTGGATGTCAGAATTATAAAGGAGATTGGAGTAGAGCGGGCCCCACTGGTCAGACTCAGTTAAGACTCAGTGACAGGTTTCTGCACACGGTGCAAGGAAGGGAAGTGTTTCCCCTCCCACTTGCCGCAGATTCGGCAAATAAACCAACGGCTGCAGGAGCCACTATTCAGCATCTGAAGAATCTGTACCCGGCAAACACACCACCAACGAACGACAGTGTAGTGAGGGCGCAGGTGCAGACAATGAGGTTGCCATGGAGACCTGCCTCCTCAGCGGAGATGTTCAACCCTGCAGTGGGCGCGAGGGGGAGCTCCGAGCCAGAGCACAGAACGCAGCTGCACAGACTACCGGTCGGCATGGTAACGGCCCGTGATGCTTTGAAGGCGGAGGGAGGGCCTAGAGCATTCTTAACCAATAAAACTCAGCCGAGGCAGGGCTGAACAAATCAGACGGGACCTGAAAGCGTACTTTGTGGTGGAAAAGGGAAACCCGGAAAATGTCCCAAGTACTTGCATTAACACTCGGCGAGCAGGACAAGGGGGACTGACCAACAGCAACTGATGCTGGGAAGCAGATCACAATGAAAAAGGCCTTTCCCGCACATTCTCTCACCCGAGACTTGAAAACGACCCTGAGAGAGTCAGAGGTGGTTATATCGCTCCAGGCCGCACACAGGGAAAAGGATTCAGAGAACTGAGGATTCCTCCAAAACATGAGGCCAGAAAGCAGCAGAATCCAGCGATGCGGGCCCTGATGCTAACACCCCAGGCACCGCGCCATGCTAAGCTGAGGTCTTCCGGTAGAAAGGCAAAGCCTGCTCCCGTCCTCTGATCTTCCCAAAACGAACAGGGAGAGAGACAGAGAGAGGGGGAGGGGGAGGGAGAGGGAGAGGGAGGAGCGCTAGACACATCAGCCCAAATGAAACGAAAAAGGCTGCGATTCCCAAATAACACGCATCCTTCGCGGGTCCCTTATATAGACCTCATGGGCACTCTGAACACATTACAGTACGATCCAATTCAATTCAAATGACTTCAGTCTCATTTCCTCCAAACCCCGAGCCACGCACCCCACAGCTAGGAAATCTCAACCCACTTACCCTATACTTATGAAGTCTCCTTTGCTGACGTTGTCAGGTTCAATGCAGATGTTCATGAAGTCTTCTGTGCTCTGAGAGGTGAGGGAGACAAACATCAATATTCTAAATGGTGGTGAATGCGCCTGTCGTCCTCGGGACTCACAGGTGCACATTTTGAAGCTGTGTATTAATTCAGCAGGGGACTTTTAGCAACTTAACCCTTTTTTTTCTTTTACATTGAGACCTTTATTGAGGTATAATTCACATACCATAAGATTCACCTCCATTGTTTTTTTACTACATATACACGATAAGTAAGACCCAGGTTTGGGGGTCTGTCAGAACTCAGAGTGGGGGGTCTGTGAGGCTCTGTCATTAACAATCGATGTTAGAGCCTGAGAGCCCCTCCCTGAGGCCAAGCTTTGAGCCCTGCTACCCCAGCGAGTTTTGGACTGACACCAGCATCACACTTGCTACCGCAGCTTCCCGGTGTGCAAGGACCAAGTATTTTTAAAGAGCTGTACATGCAAGTTTGATGTGTACCCAGAGCTTAGGAGACGCAGACCATTTATGCCAAGGTAATGTTTGAAGAGCGTTCCATCCCGACCACAGAAAGCTCTGAGCTGCAAGGAAGTCGCTATAAAAACAGACTTGGTGCCCATACTTCCTGCTCCCCCGATTTACTACCAGTCAGAGGCTAGCAGGAGGAGCCAGGCCCTCTGTGATTCAAGCTCAACCCTTCTTACTGCATCTGCTTCAGACAGGTTTGTTTCTCTGCGGACAGGCAGGACATCTGTCTCCTCGGGCTAATCCACAGGCCTCCGAGAGCTGGCAGCGCTGCCGAGGGTCACAGGGCTGACCCAGCACGGCTTTCCCTCCCCGCTGGGAACCGTGATGCACACAGCAGGGGACTTGGCTCTGCGTTCATCTTTTATTTAATATCGACTTATTGAGTAAACTCCTCCGGGTGCTTGGGTTACATCAATGAACCAATAACCCAACGATTTCTGCCTCCAAAGAACTTACATTCTACCAGGGAGACTGAGGGGATAAACAAAACAAAATAACAGTCATACTAAAACAATAAATGACAGAATATTAGATGTTAGAGTACATCAGTATAAAAACAGCAATTACGGAATGAATGTATATGGCATAAATGGTAAATTACAGAGTACATCAGAAAACGAGTATATCAGAGTCTATTAGAAAAGTCAGGGAAAAAAACTAGGTCAAGGACACAGGTGGCATTGACAGCTTTTTAAAAAGGGGTCCAGGTGGGCCATAGGGAGAGGGAGGCCTCCGAGCAGACACCTGCAGGAGTTGGGAGTAGCAGCCAGACGTCCGGGGCAGCGGTTCTCAAAGCCCTGCAAGGGCCACTTGGAGGGCCTGTTATGGCCTGACTCTGACCCGACCTCAGGGGCGGTAGTTAGGTGGCCCGGGGAGGCCCGAGAGCTCTTGTTCATAACAAAAAGTCCCCGAGTGAGGCTGCCCTTGCTGATCTAAGGCCTGCACTTTGGGAACCGTTCGTCTCAGGAGCAGCGAGTTACACCACAGTGGGGGCAAGCCTCTGTGTGCGATAGCAGCGAGGAAGCCAGGGTGGCTGCAGCAGAGTGGGTGAGGGGACAATGGGGTGAAGCCGGAGAGGACAGGAGACACAGCAGCAGGGCCCTGCAGACCCTCCCAAGGAATGTGGCTGGGAGGCTGCGTGACATGGGAGCCCGGGAAGGTCCCAGGCAGAGCGAGGAGCCCTGGCTTCATTTGAATAGGGCCTCTCAGGCTGCTGTGCTGGGAGCAGAATAAAGGGGAACAGGAGGAAGTGGGGAGACCACGCAGGAACCTGTCGTACGACATGGATCAGGTCGCGGGGAGATCGGTGAAGTGCTGGCAGTATTAGAAGGTGAAGCCAGCAGGACTTCCTCAAAAATTAGACATGTGGAGAAAGCAGATAAGAGTGGCTCTGAGATGCCTCAACAAATGCAAGCCTGAAATGACGATGGACTGCAGTGGGGAAGGGTGGGCGGAGCCGGTTCCAAGGGGCGGAGTCAGGAGCTCAGCGCTGGACAGGCTGAGACCGAAGTGTACAGGAGACGTCTAACAGTATAAGTAGACAGTTACACATACAAGTCTAGGATTTGTCTTTTTGCAAATAGTGCAAATGCAAAAATCAACATGTTGTACTACACTTACAGATTAAATGAGAAAACCTTATCTCAACAGATGCTGGAAAGGTCCCTGATAAAATTAAATATCCGCTCATGATAAACTCTTAGCAAAGTAGGATAGAAGGGAACTTGCTTTATCTTATAAAGGGTAGCTACAAAAAGCCCCAGCAATTCAAGAATGAAGCAATGAACGCCTTCCCTCTCCATCAGGAGTAAGACAGTGATTTCCATTCAGCAATGTGCCGAGGTCCCAGCCGTGAGGTAAGTAAGGGAAGGTCAGAGATCAGAAAGCTAAGCATTTGAAAGGAAAGAACAAAACTGGTACTACCTGCAGTCAATATGACTGAATCAATAGAAAATCCAAAGGGAGCCATAAACTTCACATAATTAATAAGAATTTAGTTTGCTGATTCAGCATCAATATAAAAAATCGATTACATGTTTTTCTACTAAATCAGACACTTAAAAAATGAAATTTTAGGAGATACTATTTACAGTGACATCAAAAACTAGGATGACCAGGCGTATGTACCCAGCAAAAGGCAGAATGTTACAGAGAAAACTGTAAACCTTCAGTGAAGACATGAAGAAATCTAAATGAGCACAGCCACCGACGGGACTCAGCATGGCAGAAATCTCGTCCCCTCAAGCTGATCTGCAGGTTCGGTGTCATTCTGATCAATGTAACAGATTTTTATTATGTGGAACTGAGTAAGATAAACATTCCCGGGGATTTCTAGAGGTCAAAGAGTCAAGAACAGCTGAGCAACTCTTTAGAAATAAGAAAAAACAGACTTATAAAACAATGCTAATTGAGAGAGGCATGGAACCAGAACGACGACAGGAAAACAGCGCAGTCGAATCGAGGAACCAGACAGTTCCACGCGCGCAGACTCCTGATGTGTGGCGGGTTTTGCAATCACTGCTGGGGGGAGGTGCGGGGGCGGAGTGAACGCTTCAATATGCGGCACCTGGACGACTAACTAGCCCTCTATACGGAAAGAATGAACACTGGGGCCTTACCTCCACCATCCACAAAACTCAATTACAGGTAGAAGGACTTCTTTTTAAAATAAAAATGAATTCATTTGCTGCACATCATTTTAACCTGGTTTTTGGCTTAACAGTACATGATAAGCATCTTTCCCTGTCAGTAACCGTAGGGAGCACACCTTAAATAAATGCACCAAAATGTGCTGAGTCGGCCCCCTGACCAGCTCATTCCACGCGTGGTGCCGCTGCCGGCACAGCAGACACGGCTGCCCATGGGAGCCTCACTTCCTTACACTCCGCACCCCTGACGCCTGTGGGGTCCTCCTGCCTGCGCTGCTCTAAAGGACACATGAACAGTTGGAGCAGTCACGTGGCACCTTCGTTGTCTTTGAATATTTTATTGACCTTCTACTTTAAGAAAGAGGAGCGGAAGCTAAAGAGCGAGTGCGCCGCTGCAGCAGCGCCCTGAACCCTCAGAACCAGCACCGAGGCGAAGCCCTGCGCCCTCCGCGCGGCGGTCTCGGGCACCACCACGTGCGCACTGCACTCGGTCGGCCGCCGGTGTTGTCACCAGAGAAAAGAGCGGTGTTCCAGAACACCAACGACATGCTGGAAATACATGTGATCGGAGACTGGGTCAAAGGGAAGTGTGTAATCAGAAATCTTATCCTTTTGAAATTCCTTTAGAACTGAATCTGTTGTAACCTAAATACATTCACTTGCACCAGTGTTCCCAGAACTCCAGGATGTAAGAAGTGGGGGACTGACTACACTGGACTAATCTGATGATTCCCGCGGGACCAATTCTAGAGACACACTTAATAGGCCCAGGGTAGGGTTATGTTTCCGGTGCTTCACATATACAGCCGAGAAGCCCCTGAGCAAGGGCGACCTGATTTCTGTGCCGTCAGGGGTGCTGAGACCACTGCTTTCTGATCTAGACAGCTCAGCAGCTACTGTGTCGATTTGCATTTCTTTCATGTTCAGCAATTTTTCTGTTTCCTCACCTATAAATACAGGTAAAAATTATACCTACCTAATAATGTAGAAATAAAGGTTACATGAGTTGATGTGTGAAATTCTTAGTGCACAGCATGTAGTGTATATTCAGTAGACATAAGCTAGTTTTTCCATTTTTCATTTCCTTTGTGAATTTCTATTCTTGCCCTTTGCCTGTTGTTTATATTAGCCCTTTGCCCATCTCCTATGGATTTATCCTAAGAAGTTGGTTGTAAAGGAACGCCATTAACTTCCAGTCTACCGCATTCTATGGATTATTTTCCTCAATTTGTCATTAAAAATTTTGTCTATAGTTCTTTTTTAATTATACATAGGTAAATGCATCAAAGTATGACTTCTGCCTTAGGCTCCCTCCCCAAGTTTCTATAGCTGTTCCTTCGATTTTACTCTAGGGCTTTAATGGTTCTATTTTTGTACATTTAATTCTTAATCTAACTGGAATTCACCTAGAAGGTAAAGGGAGCTGTATCACACAATGAACACGCAGTCCTTTTATGATTAGGAAACAGCTCAATACTCTAATATTGGAATCAAAACGCACCGCACGCTCACCTCACCCACTCACCTCAGCCCACTCACACATCTGTCACTACGGTCACTGCCGTGTGCCAGTTTCAGAATGACCACGTCAATTGTGGACACACTGCCCTGTGTGAAACCCAATTAAAATAATGAGTCCAGAGTCATGGATAACTTCCTATTGGCATTCTCATTAACCCGCACTACTGAGGGGGTCTCTAGCCGAGGGGTCAGTAGACTTCCCGTGAGTGGCCAGACAGTGAATGCTGTTGGAGGCTCCGGGGCCACCCAGTCCCTGTCACAACTCCGCCCCCGCAGCGTGCAGGTGGCCACAGACGACACGTATGCACAGGAATTTCCAGTCAAGCCTTACTTATGGATATTGAACTTGAATTTCATACACTTCTCATGTATCACAAGTTATTTTCATTTTCTTCCAACCATTTAAAAACGTAAAGTCAATTCTCAGCTCAACCAGTTTGCCAACCCCTGCTCTGTTTCGATATTCGTCCGTCCAGGGCCTGCAGCAGCCCCTCCCAGCCAAGTCTTCCGCAGCATCGGGGACTATTCGGGTCTGCGCTTTCCCTGCAGCAGCTGCTAGCCACAGACGGCTGCCGGGCTCTTGGCAGGTGGCTGGTGTGGCTGAAGAAATGAGCTTTCAATTTCACTGAATTCTAATTAATTTAAGTGGAAGTTGCCACACGTGGCCAGTGGCTACCATATTGGACAGGGCGTATCAGTAGATTGGACTCAGATAATACACAAACATACAGGCGTGTATGTATACATATACATAAAGACATATATAGTGACTTCTCCTGGGGACCTAAACCTACGTATTTAATACAGTCAACACAAAGAATGGATGTTTTCTCAAGTAAACGCTCCATGATTTTCCATTCCTGTGACAAACGAGAGCAGCTGACAATTCAGCCCTACAGGCCTCCTGTCCTCAGGCCTTCCCAGCGAGCAACACCCAGATACTCACTCAGGCCCCATCAGGCCCCATCAGGCCCCACAAGCTTTTACACCACCGCCTCGCTCTGCTGTCCCTTCTCCTCGCTATTGTTCCTAAAGGCGCCCCACACCCTCTCCCCCACCCCTTCCTTTCCACCCCGCAGGGCGAACAGGAAACACGGAGTCAGTGGGAGAGCACGCCAACTTCGTCAGCTTTCCCAGACACCGACGCTTGTCCAACAAAAAGGCACACTTACGGTCAGGTCAAGCTGGCTGTTCCGTGTGGTGACGGACAGCTCGATGGTGGACAGCTGCACGTCTCTCCAGACCTCAGGGCTGGCTTCCTGGGACAGGGCTGCGTGGAGGCACGAGACGCAGGTCAGTTCCTCCCGGCAGCACCTCCCGCCTGCCACCGCGGCCAGCTGCTCAGCTCTGTCTCCCCAGTGCTGACTGTCCCCCTCCTCTCCATCGCACACTTCCCACACCCTGGATAAACGGCCAGGCTCTGGATGCAACCTCTGGGCCTGAAATACCCCTCCCAGTGCAGCCAGCAATTCAGAAACGTCGGTGACAGAAAGGAGCCACCATTTGTCTCAAATGACGCGGGGTGTTCGTAACCACGGGACACTGTGCTGGTTTGTGCGCGGTGGAACATGGGAGGCTGATGTCAGTGGCCCCTGAGAGGCTTCTGCTCTAGGAAAGCCTGGCATGAACTCGGGGGTCTGCTTTGGTGCCCTGACCTGCCCAGCGCTTTCGGCCTTCAGCCACCCCGCCGCTCACCGTCCTGCGGCCGTGCCCAGTAGGACACGAGCCTTCGTAGTATTCTCCGGTACAGAGAGGGCCGTGGGGGCGTCTCGTCGGCCACACTGGGAGGTCTCGCTTTAGGTCCCGTGTAGGAGAGGGAGGCTTGATGAGTCTGAGGCCACTCCTTTTAAAGTGAAGAGGGACAAACATTTGTCATGAACACACAATTCCAAACTCCGGGAGTTTCCCTGTGCAAAGGGTGGTTAGCGTTCTCCCTGAACCCGCTAGAAAGCCAACTGACCTCTCACCAGGCGGCACCACCTCTAATGTGGAGCGTGGGGTCCTCAAGCTCTCGTTTCCTGTTGAGGGTCTCTCCTGAAAACCACGCACCCAGGGGCTGCTGCCCCCACTGACCGCCACCGGGTGGGGCAGAGAGGAGATCGAGTGGACTGACCACCGTGGCTTACGCTTGCCTAAAAGCCCCCGATACGAATGGGAACAGAATCCCTCCCACGATGAATGTATCATTGGCACACTGTCGGTCACACAAACAAGATGAGGAGATTCAGTTGCATCAAATACCTCACTCACTTCCGGAATCACGTTCCACATGGAGGCAGGAATGGTCTTACTCAGACTCGGACCCCGCTCGGGGACCCCCTCCTGCCCACACTGCTGCGCTGCTCCTGTCATCCCCATGAGCTTAGGGCTCAGTAGGTCCCTAGTGCTCTCACAGCACAGGGCAGGTCCCACCTTCTGTGAGCCGCCCCTACCCAACCTTCGAAGTCCCCTTCCCGCCATCCCATCACCATAATGACGGACCGTTCACACCACTGTGACTTCACACATCCCGGCCCCGTTATCTGGTCCTATGGATACTTCAAAATTCAGCAAAAGTGACACCTGCCCTGTGAAGACTGTGGACCCTAAGTCAGAGGGGGTACCCCTCCTCTCTGCTCCCCCCGAGCCCTTCCACATGGCTCTCCTCACACTTGCCACAGATTTCCTTGCACCTGCCTCCCAGCACCTGGACACTTCGTGAGGCCAGAAACTGTCTTACTGGCCTTTGCCTTCCAAGTACATAGAAAGGCTCGCTGCACTGCAGCCGGTGGGTGCTGAGGAGCCGGTGGGCACAGCATGATTCTCCCAGGCTCTACAACTTAAAGATGTAGTTACTGGATTTCCTCCTAAATGCACTCACCACTCCACCAAGGAAAAGATCCCCTTGAGCAACAGAAATAATGCATTTTACTCACTGGGCTTCACTGAGAAGGTGAGGGAGCCGCTTTCCAAATGTTCTGCAGTGGACACGTGCTGCTTCAGTAATTAGGAAGCCACGTCACAATCTGAGCACCAACACAAGAACTGAACCTCACCCAACCCTCATCGGCCAGCCCTCAGATTAGCCAGCCCAACGGCGAAGGCACGGCTTTGATTTGCATAAAAGCTAAAGACAGTGTGTGCTCCACAGATAAGATGACTTCTACTGGCCTCTTCGTCAACACATTGCGTACCGCACAGAAATCTCTAAGACATACGCCTGGGACCGCACGTTTCTGGGCAAACTGCACGTTATTTAAATCATTAACTACAGATCGTCTCCGGAATCGTCAAAACAGTCATCCGTACCTTCGATCTCACTAGGAGTATCTGATAAATTATCGTTAAATACTTCCGGAAGTGTATCAGTTTCGTTGGTTTCCTTCCTTTTTCTGAGAGGGGGCATTTCTGAAAGTGCCAGGAACTTGAAGACGAAGACTATTCGAATGACCAAAACACAATGTAACTGCAATGCTTTATGGGTTCATGCAATTATATAGTTTTTCGTAGATTGATCTGCACGGTTTCCACCAATGAGATCGCTTCATTCGATGTGGACAAGACAGTGTGTTGACATCTAAGGTCCATAACAGATGGCGCGTGAAACACGCAAAAACTCATGAGTGGGATGCAGTGTTTTAACATACGTTGCTCAGGTTTCTCCAGCCTGGCATTTCCCAGGGCACAGCCTGAAGCAGCTCTGCCCAACAGGACCCTCCCTGATGATGGAAATGTTCTGTAGCTGCACCAGCCGGTACCGTAAGCACGGCCTGGTTTGGCTAGCACAGTCTGGAACCTGTTGTGTTACACAAAAGCCTGTGTGATGAGATACACTCAGACACAAACCTTCCATTCATTCCTAGATACTGACTCAGACACGCCAACGATTGATGACAGGTCATGCTGTTCAAGGTTTGTCTGGCAGCAATGTGAACGAACAGGCAAAGGGAAGAGGAATACTAAAAAGAAATGAACGATCAGCTTGGTACTGGAGGGAATGGGTTGGTACATGAGGGGCAACTTCATGAAGTGACGACGTTTTCATTTCTTCAACATATCTTCTCAAATGTTCCTTCACAGAGAACAACAGCATGACACAGAGGACAGTCCTTTGCTGTGAGTTGCACTTACCTGCAGAGTGCTGAAGAAGTGAGCTGCTTTGGTTTTTAGGGGCCCGAGGTACCAGTACCTGAGGAAGATGAAGACAAAAATCTAATTAGAATGTTAAAGGAATGACGGACGCGACAGACAGCGTTCATGACAGACGTGCCGCTGGAATCACAGCTCGACTACGGACGGGTGCCTGCTCGAGGACCATGGTTTGGCCTGAAAGAGTGTCACAGTCGGCTTTCAGTCCGCGTCTCAGTGCCTCGTCACTCAGTCCATCGTCAGCTCCACACAGACAGACCCTGGTAATGTACCGGGGTAGACAGGCGGAGTCTCCTGGAATCTCCAAGTTCATCAGCATCGCGGTCATGTGTACTTCCAACCTCAGAAGGGAGCTGAGAGCACACACAAAGAGCACTGGGCAGAGTGACACCGCCGCTGGGAGGGGGCACACGGGGACCCCGAGGCGCTCCCCACACGCGGTCGGCGTTTGTAGAGCAGCATGATCCCACACCACTCACGCCACGTGGCTTGAAAGCAGCCAGTGCAGAAGGGCCTGCTTCACTCCGCTAGCTACACAAAAATGCTGGAGAGAGAAAGATGCGTCCTTGGAGTTGGAAAAGCGGTACAAAGTAGATTCCGCCTTACAATTTGCGTCACCAACCAGCTCCTCTTAACTGCTCCCTCTCTGATTCTGATCGATATGCATTATTTAGCAAAAGAAATACAGAATATAAAATTCCTGCCTTTGAGGGCTATCATTTTATAAAATATGGTCCAAAAAAGTAACAGAAAACAGCAAAAGACTATATAAACACATATGACCCAGCATAAACGGACCACTGTTTATTGGTAAGGAGAGTCCCGAAAGGACGAGGAATCACCGAGGGCCCAGAATCCTGGGACCAGACGTGCTTGTGCAACACAAGGCTCAATCCTGCACTGAGGGCGTGGAGTTCGCAGCAACGCAGCACGGGATTGAGACGCGTGACAGAGGGAAAGAGCTCATTCTGGGCAGGAGGAGCAGTCGGGTGCAGGAAACACTGAGGGTGACAGCCTTAGAAGGAAGGACGTCTAACTGCACAATAAGGGGCGGTGACGGGTTCAGCAGGGCCTTGAATGCCAGATTGAGCCTCAGCCAGGGCCGCCTTCAGCCCCGCCCCAGGGGCCTTGGCCAACAGGACCTCTCAGCAGCAAACACTAGAGGATGCACCCTCGGGCCAAGCCAGGGGTTTCCCGTCACACAAAGAAGTCTCCGAAAATAAGTCTGTTCCCATGAGGAGCTGGTGACGGTCCTGTAATCACGGTCCCCCACCCCCCCCACCCCCCACTGGCCTGTTCCTTCCACCTCACAACGCAGCCCGGCACCCGCCTTCCTTCCCTCCCTGCGAGGCAGCCAAGGCCTCTCAGTCTGCTGGGTCTTCAGAAGAGCGCCTCCCAAGGCTGACAGTGTGACAGGCTCTGTCCCCAGCGGTGCCTTTCTCTCGGCACCCAGACAAGCAGGGCGCAGGGTGAGAGGTCATCCAGGTGCCCTGCAGTCTAGCCTAAGCCTCCAACAGTCTGTCTGGAAACAGAGACATCCCCCTGCCCCGCTCAGCCACCGCCACACCAGTGTGGGGGAAACTGGAACCTGCCCCAGCCTTTCTGAAATGAGACATGAACTTTTATCTCCATTAATCATCTATCAAACTCCAGCCCTGCCAAATCTGTTCCTAGAAGACCAATGGATATTGAGACATCAAAGAGAGGAGCAGAAAAAAAAATTTTTTTTAAAAAAACATCACACATGCAGAGTCAGTCTTTACTTGTTAACTTGGACGCTGGCATCTCGAAAGGATCCCCACCGGAGGCCAGTCACCGCGAACACAGGCTGCTCCTGCTCACCCTGGAAGAGAAAGGCACTACGTTGGAATGAAGGGTCGTGACAGTGTGGGACTGCGCAGGTTCAGTGCCCAGCAAAGGGTCACGGCCACCTTTTCATCCAATCAGAATCCAAAAGGATGTTCCCAATTTAAGAAATCAACCCTGTAAATGTTCAGTAACAGTACTTGAGTAAACCATGCTCCAAATGAAAGTAATTTCTGTGTATCAGGCCTCACAAATCAGCTGCAAGGGCACATAGTCATACTTCAGACTGAGAACTAAGAAGTACCTAACGAGGCTGGTTTTCAGCCCGATTTCGGCTCCCATGCACTTGACCAGGCCGAGATAATGTAGGCCTGCATTCCCGTCGGAGGTAGAGAACTCCCAAGTGCAAGCAGAACCCTGGCTTTCTAGAATGCATCACCCGAATGTGAAAATACAGTCAGACATTCGCCCTGACAGGCCAGAACACAAAGTGACCTGGTCTAGCCCAATGCTTTGTGGTGAAATGCTGCACATATATAGCACAACCAGCGAGTTTCTAATGAATCCGTGGGATAAGCAATGTACATATACACAAGGAAGCATGCACCATACAGCACCACCTCAGAGTCCATGCTCCGTGATGGCCCTTCCTTAAAGTATGAGTAGTATATACACCAGCTACCAGGCTTCTGTAGCTCTGAATCACAGCTAAAGCCCAAGAGTACCGCCCATTCTAGAGAGCTGCCCAACGCCAGACACGACGCCACCATTCCCTAGACGGGGGTCAAACCAGCTCGATTTCCCATCTACGAGCCATGTGAGCAGGATTTAGAGCTGGAGGAGAACCCTCGACCCTGGAGGCTGCAGGCCTGGGGATGTTGGCTGACTGTTCTCAGGGAGGGTGTGCTGCCCCCTCAGTCCCACATTCACACCCGTTCCCACTACACCCCACCCAGGGAGGGATTTCTGGGAGAATCGCACCCAAGCAGTCCTGGGTTGTGTCTGCTCACGCAGGTCTGCTTCTTTACCTTCTGTACCTGCGTGAGCAAAGGAAAGGGAACGAGAGAGGGAGAGCAAAGAGGTGAGGGCGAGGCCACTCCCGGCTGGCAGTGCGGGACACGTCCGTCTCCTGGGGCCGAGTGCAGAGTGAGGAAGAGAGCGGGGCATGGAGCCATCCCCACTGGATTCTAGAAGCTGTATTGTGTATGTTCATTCATTTTTTCCCCCACAGAACTTTGGTTAACAAATACATGTTATATGTTAGGGACCAGCAATAAGAAAAGGTCTGCCCTCAAAGGGCTCAAGGGGCCATGGGGCTCAGACACAGAGGAAACAATACCACGCGTGAGGTTCAAACAGCATCAAGCACCACGAAAGCACAGAGCAGCTGCGACTGTGTAACAGTTGTGGGGGGAGCAAAGTTCAGGGAAAATGCACATACAATTCACGACAAAACCAGTGAAACTGTGAAGAATCGGGGGAGGCTGGGGAGAAGCATGGAGAGAAAGAAAACTAAGGAGGAAGAAAGGGCGCTCCCGCCTACGAGAAGCCGCACTGTGTGCATTTGTGGGGACCATAGGACGTTTCCGCCAACGGCCGTAGGAAGTTATGAATAATAATGACCGATGAGTCCATGGTATAGTAAGTTGGAAATACCAAGCTTATTTGGTTTTAGCAGGTCATGTTGGCTGCAGCTGTTCTTATGAGTCTTGAAGAAGTGAACGTGCATTATAACAAATTTCCCCGAGGAGAAATACAGCACACGGTCTTCCGGAGTCGTTGGCTAGGAGCGGATTCTGCACTGCCAACATTCCCGGGGCGGTGCTGGCCCACGCATGCGGTGTGGACACCCAGTGCTCACACTTCCCCTCTGGGCTCAAGACTCTTCTCCTCCTGCCATCTGAGGGGGAAGAATTTTAGGACAATTCTGTTCAGATTAACAGAAAAGCCTTGTAACCTCAAGGTTCCATTGAGCTGGGGACCATGTCCTAGCGAGGGGTGGCAACGGCCCTGGACAAGAGGAGATGAGTGTGAGAGGCTTTAACAAAGCCCAGCCAGCAGCCGATGGACATAGAGCCATTGGGATTTGTGAGGGGCCCGAGGGCCGGTAATGGAGAGACTGGCTGCACTGGGGACCATACGAGCACAGGAAGAACAAGTGAGCTCAGATGGACAGAGTAGGAGCCACTGGATAGTGACCACTCAGCCCAGCGAGGGCCCGGGCGATCGTCGGGTTGTGAGATGGGTGGGTCCGTAAACTGAACGAGAAACAGACACACAAAGAGCAAGGATTTGCTGCCCCGGTTCAGACTTTTCTAGAAAGAGGAAATTCGTCAGAAAAAAGACTTCATGGTTTGCAGAGGAAAAGGATTGGGAGAGAGAGCTGGTTGGAATAAAAGCTTAAGGAACAGTGAAGAGAAAAGAATTCCTGTCAACTAGACAGGTGCCTGATCTAGGAGTTTTAGGGGTGCTAGGTGAGGGGGAGGAAGCAAGGGAGGGGCACTGGTCCAGGAGCAGCTGCAGCCTCAGGCAAAGAGAACCATCAGAGCCACTGGGGACATCAGGAGGCCCTGTCACTAGCCAAGACACATGAGAGCAAAGGGAGCGAGGCCCACTCTCGCCGCCTCCCCTACACTTCCCATTTGGTTCTGGGTTGGCAGGGTCCGAGAGAGCCCGACCGAAAGAAAAAAGAACTAGAAAGCATTCCCTAAGTCTTTCCAGTAGTTACTTTAAAGTCAAGTCCTATGCATCACAGACACCTGCACAGGGAAATGTCCTTCAAAACTCACAGGACAGCGCCAAGAGGGACACCACCTGGGCACAGTGAAGTGGGAAAGCGATGGGACGTAAGACAGAAAATTGGGACGCCACTCCTGTCCCCTGCACAGCCAGTCATGTGACTAGAGGACTCTTTTATTTCCTTATTTGCCAAATGAGATATTAATACACATCTTGCCTTCCTTGGTGAGCTGGAGGTCCAAATGAGATGTGAATGCACACTGAACAAAGTGAAAAGCTAAATCGTAGCTCCCAAGCATTATTAGAGCTTTGAAGGACTATTTCTTTCTATCTCTGGAAACCTTCAGTGATATGATTAATCGGGTTGGGGTTGGCTTCCTGAAAGAAGAGGGATGTGGTCTTGGGCTTCGGCTACAACACTACAGTATCAGGCTTCCCCTACGTGTAATGCTTGCCCTGTATTCTGAAAGCAATCCCTGAAGTCAGAAGAGAGAAGACAAATCCAGCTGAGCTGGGTGCCTCAGAAACCGCAGTCGAGGCTGCTGGGTTTCGTCTTCGAGGAGCTGATTTTAAGTTTGCTGCTTCCTGGCTTGTGTCATCGACATACAGACCCCTGGAGAGACTCTGATCCTGCTTTCATCCACACATGAAATCAGTACATGGGGAAGAAAACATAAAGGACACATGAGACACTTAGGCATGCCCTGTCCTTTCCCAGTCACTCTGGAATGCAGGTCTGAGAAGCAGTAAGTCACTCAGTTATTAGGAGGTATATCTGGGTTGTTTTAAAATAACAGTATTTTAAAATACCTTCATAGATGTGAGGCTGTAGTAACTGTGCTAGGTTAGGATTTCAAGACAGCCCTTCCATTCTGTGACAGTGACAGAGCTTTATTATATGCCAAAGATTCAGTGGCAACTGAAATCACCTTTGTCAAGACCAGTGAGGTCCTGGTGGGGAGCCGGGCACCCCTGGATGGAGAACAAAGGGAGAGACGCTGCTGTCAACGGTTCCGGCTGTACCTGTGCAGACCGCCAGTGAGCTAAACGAAGAGCAACACCGTAGGAGGGAAGTTATACTAGGGTTCCCATTTCCCTCTGTGACTACTAAGTAACCTGACAGTGTGTGGGGATCTCTTTCCCAACAGCCTTGCATCTCATAGTTGTGGCAGCCACTGGGGACCCGTCTGAATCAGCGACTTCACTGGTGATCACAAAGTGGTGATTCGCTCACTCGAGCATTCCCACCACACTCACAAACCGGCGATTCTTCTGTGAGATCACTGTGGGCGAGGATTCTTCATTAGCATTATTCTGCTTTTCGATGTGCCAGCTGTCCCCAAAATCGGTCAGTAGGATGCCACCAGGCTGGCTCTCTGTCTCTCTGTGCCACTTCCTCCAGTTTTTGAGTACTTCCTCGCCTTGTTCTTGCCCTGCCTCTGAAGACCAGCCCTTCAGAGAGTCCTGGTCACTTAGCTCAGAGAACAGCTTCCAAGACCAAAACCTGGGTGCCAGGTACGCTCACCGCAGTGGGGAGCTACCGGTTCCAGGCAATGCAATTGCAGAGCCGGCAGGTACATCTCTAACGCAGTTCGCAAGCTCACCTCCCAATCAGACAGCGTCAGACAACCCAGTGGCAAAATGGGAACTTCTGCTCCCGTCTAGGATGGAGGGAGCTGCAGAGAACAGTTACCACCCTAAAAATGAGAAAAAGCCAGACAACCTACAAAATCACAATACTTCTTAGGCCCGTCAGAGGGCTGAGACTGTAAGACAACCAAGGAACCTGAATTCCAAAAAAAGACAAGGCCCTGCAAAGGACAGACGGGACAAGAGAAAGACTTCACCTCTGGCAGAACGTGGGAGACAGAGGCAGCCACCATGCACACGGGCAAGGCCGGACCAGGCCCTGTCCGAGGCTTGCTGGCGGCTTTCAGGCTCCAAACATCCACAAGTGGCAGGGGATGCCTGAGGCCCAGACTCCATCGACAGAGGAACCAAAACCAGTGACACACTGCACTGGGATAGCAGACGACGCTCATGTATAACAGAGGCCAAGAGATGAGGGCCAAAACGGAGGAATCAAAAACCTCTGTCTCAGATGCAGCAGTGCTGGACTGCACACGTAGAAATGGTTACGACACAAATTCTGTGTACATTTCTAACCACAGTTTTTCAAATTGGCATCCTGAGCACACTTTTTGGCCATCATTAGAATCAGCGGGTGAAATTATTTCTCTCTGGGGAGTCGCACTTGGGGCAGGAAAGGGTGAGCAGAGGGACTGCTGTTTTCATCATCATAGCTGAACAGCGACATCTTGTTTTCTCTGCACGTGTTGCTTTGTTAAGGTTTTCAAACTCAGGAGAGGACTTTACCTTGATCTGCAAGACGTCGAGTGGGACTGTCTCTCCTCTCACAATGGCAAGTGTGGCATCAGTGATATGTCTGCAAGACACCAAGGAGGGCATGGTCATGCTGTGAAGGACAGGCAACACCTCCCCCCCCCACACACGCTCACACCCCCACACACATTCACACCCCCATACACACACTCACACAACCCACACACACACTCACCCCACACACACAACCCCCACAAACACACAGTCACCCCCACAAAACACACTCACACCCCCCACACACACACACACTCACTCCTGCCCACGGCACGAATAGTTGGCTCAGGAAAAAAAGACACAGTCCTTCAAGATACTCTGGGAAACAGAACCAAGACATGGGAAAGAATTGCTAAACAAATACAGTGGAAGGCTCCGGTACAGACGCGAAGGGAAGGCTTTGGCAAAGAGAAGTTTATACCAGGTACCAATCATTTCATTACTTGACATTCACTGAGTCTCCACATTACATCTGATCCTGATCCCTGGAAAACATGCTGCCACGTAAAGGGATAACAATAGAATGTGTTTCAATCATTTTAAGAAATTCACAAAGCACTATTTCTTATTGTCCTAACGACAACCCAAGGGTAACTAAAGGAGAGGATTTGTGGGAGTTATCTCCGTAAAATATAATCCAGAACCCAAGACACAGTTCCCTTACTTTCCAAGATTACTAGGATGTGCTTCATTATAATTGCTGATTCTTTTGTTCAAAGACACGATACCGTTCCTGTTTACATTCTGACAGTCAGCTGAAAATCCACAGGTGAAAAAGGTGTGCACTGTCGACATGGATGCAGGGTATGAAACTACACCAGGCTTAGAAACAGTTCTCAAGTTTATACTCTACTAGAGCCAAGGTCAGACACATCGATAGTCAGCAAAAGAAACAATAAATCATCAAGTGGCTGGACAAGCAGGTATTTGCCCTTGGAGCAGCGAGAAGGAGTGAACCCACATCACACCCTTTCCTGGCCCAGCCTGTCTCCCACCGTCTGCATCGCTGGCTTTTCCCACCCTCCAGATCTCGGCTGGAACATCACCGCCTGCCCTAACCAGCCTAGATGTGGTCCTTCCCTACGATCCTCTACCACTGAGCTGTGTTCATTTTCCTTCACCACTTGTATTTTTATTTATATCACCTGCCTCCTGGAGACTTAAAGTTCCACAAGGTTAGTGATAATTGGCATGAATTATGTCAATAATGAATAGGATGAATAATAACAGTGATGAAATAATAGTGATGAATTTGCTGACCAATATAAAGCCTACCCCGAGCATCTGTAAACATCCACAAATACTTCCCTGTGTATCTCTAAAGGCAAAAACTTCTTTTAAAAGAACATAAAATGCTATTGTCTAAGACACTTAAATAAACCCTTTACATCAACATACATTTATCTGTTAAAACTTCCCCAACTAACTTATGTACATTTGTTTGTTCAAATCCTGCCCCAAACAAGACCTGCACACTGCGGGCCCGGGCCGTTCACATCTCACGTCTCTCATCCGCAGACTCCCCCACCTTTCCTGACTTGTCAAAGACATAGGTGTGCCACCGAGTCCCCAAGGGTCTGGATCTGCAGACTGAATCCCCCTGGCATTAACATGGGTCTCCATTCCCTGAACTTCCCGAAAACCCGTATCTGAAACAGAAAATCTGCATCCAATTCAGCCTGAGTTCTTGGCAAAAATACTCTGTCGATGGCGGTGTGTACTTTCATCGGCAAGCACATTGATCTGGTCGCCCTTCTGTGATGAGAGAAAGCAATGGTAATCACTGGCTAGATGTATTAACAGTGTCGCAAAAGGGTGATGTTTTGAGTCTGTTACTCCTTCTAATTTAATTGGTGTACAAAGAGAAACTTTCCCTCATCAGCAATTTGGGCACCCTGAAATACAGGTTAAATGAGAAAATCAGCGTAAAGTAACTGGGTTTTAAAATTTTTTTACCAATTTTCAAAAAGTGACCAATGAACTTTTCATTTTTTTCCTTAGTATCATGAACTGATGAATGAGTTTTAAATTATTTGATATGTTCAATACACTGCAGTTACTCGTGGTAACTGAACTGAACGAACTGCAGCGGTGGGTGGGGCCGACGGTCCGCAGACTCCCAGAACGAACCAGGAGAGGCGGGGCCATGGAAGGCCACACCAGGGTGAGCCAAGAGGGAGAGAAACTACCAGCTCACTCAAATAGAGTCATTTACGTTTAAAAGGCCTAATTTAATGTTTTAACTCTTTTTAAAGTCAGGCTTATCAGAATATAATTGATACACAGTTTCAGCCTTCAGGTCCACTGCTCTGCTCTGCAGCCTGAGTGTGAGATTCAGGACGCTGTGGATGCGTCGACAGAGAACTCTGTGATTCTGAGCGCTGCCCCGCTGCGCAGACGGAGGGCAGTGTTTTTCCCACGCCCCGGCTGATGCGCATGCGCACTGCTCCCAGTTCCGGCAGGTACACGTAAAGCCCCTGTCGACATTCACGTACAGGCTTCTGCGCAGACACGCGTCTTCATTTCTTTTGGGTAAACACCTAGACGTGTGTGATTGCTGCTCGTAGCTGAACTTCATTAGAAAATGGCAAACTGGTTTCCCGAGTGGCCACAACACCCTGCACTCCCACCAGCGATTGAGGTTCGGTGGCTCCACACACCTGTCTGCACTTGGTGGCATCAGGTTTTGTTTGGTTTGGGCTGTTCTGATAGACACACAGTCGCATCTCAGCGTGGCTTGAATCCACCATCCCATAATGACTAATGACGAGTATTTTCTCATGGGCTTATTTGCCACCCATGTCTTTCTTCGGTAACATGTCTGTTTTCCATGTTTTGCCCTCCGTTCACCGCTGAGCTGTGAGAGCTCCCTGTGCACTCTGGACGTCGGCCCTCATCAGATACGGGTCTTGCAAATATCTTCTGCCAGTCTGTGGTTTGCTAGTTCATTTTCTTAACAGTGGTCTTCAAAGAACAGATGCTTTAAATTTTGCTGAGGTCCCAATCAGCATTTTTTTCTTTCATGCTTTCCATGTTCTGTGTCCTAAGAGATCGCTGCCTGCCCCAAGGTCACCAAGATTTTTCCTCTAGTATCTTCACATTTTTGCTTTTCCATATAGTCTGCGATCCGCTTCACGTTACTTTTTACAGGGAGTATGCGGCGTGGGTTGTGGTTCATTTCCTCCCCTCCCTCCTTTTTCTTTCTTTTTTCTTTTTTTCTCTTTCACTTCCTTCCTTCCTTTCTTCCCCCCTCTCTCTCTCTGTTTCTTTCTTTCTTACTTTCTTCCTTCCCATTGCTGTTCAGTCACAGTTGTCCCAATCCCCCCCACCCCGTGGCTCTCCCCTGCCTGCCCCCCAGTCAACTCCCACCCGTGTCCTCGTCCACGGTGTGATGGTCTAATTGCTCCAGCACCTTTTGTTGGGGGAGGGAGGAAGCTGTCTCTTCTCCACTGAACTGCCTGAAGGCCTTTGTCAAAAGAAACAAGTGTCCGCATACGTGAGGACCTAATTCCAGACACGCTCTTTTACCAGCCTCTGCGTTTCCTCTTTTGCTGACCCCGGGCTGCCTTGGGTTACTGTGGCTTTGGGGTAAGTCTTGAAATCAGATAGGGTGAGTCCTCAAAAATTTTTCTTCTCCAAAATTATTCTGTCTATTCTAGTTCTCTATTTTTCCACCTAAATTTTAGACTCTTCTTGCTAATTTCTTCAACAAGTCTTCGGGAACTTTGGGACTATGCTGACCTTATGTGTCCATTTAGAGGAGCCAACAGCTACACATCGAGCCTCCAAGTCCGTGAACACAGGTATCTTCCCATGCATGCAGGTCTCGATTCTCAGTGTTTTGTAGTTTCCACCACATAAATCTTACACATATTTTGTTAGACTTACCCCTAAGCAGTGCAGGTTTTTCTAAGAGTTTAGCAATGTTAGTATTCTATTGCCTTTATTATTGCTATATATATTTTAGAAAAATAAATATAGTTGTTATTAGTACTAAAGTAAAAAAATGTATTGTGCCTGGATTTCAGTACAGCTTCAAGACAAGAGCTATTTAGAAATTAATTTCCATTCAAAAAAGAGCAGCTTCTCTCCTAATGCAGCCCCTCCTGCAATTTATTCTGCTCTGTATAGTTCCTTTTTTTAATTTTAATTGTTTTTAGAAAGGGGAAGGGAGAAAGAGAGGGAGAGAAACATCAGTGTGTGGTTGCCTCTCCCACGCCCCCTACTGGGGACCTGGCGCACAACCCGGGCGTGTGCCCTGACTGGGAATGGACTGGCGACCCTTTGGTTCGCAGGCCGGGGCTCAGTGCACTGAGCCACACAAGCCAGGGCTGTTCCATACAGTTCTGATTCATAATGTGAATTTGGCAGGCAAGTCACCTCTCCATGGTAACTGATGGGAATACCTACAAAATGTTCTTTTCTTTCTCTTAAGTATTTTCTAGGTGAAACAGTTTGCAAGAGAATGCAATTATAAAATCTAGTCTCAGTAATTATATAGTCATCCTATTTGTTATTTACTACTTTCCATCCTAAAAACTTTTTCAATAATAGGCATAAAGTCTTCAATGTATTGTATAGTTTGCTAGGCACGATGACATATTTACCCAGCTAGTCTTTATTTTGGCTTTTAAACAATCTTTTGAAATAAGTACTATCCTGAGCATTTGACAAATGCAGGGGAGGCAAGTGAGGTTCAGATTAAATAAAATTCCCGAGATCAGAGAGCAAGCCTGTGGCAAGACCACACCGACCTCAGGTCCTCACTCCAAAGGTGAGCTCCCTTCCCACTGTGAGGCCGCCTCAGACACAGCGATCAGTCCCTGGGGATTCCCGGGGGCAGGCCCTCATCTAAGACCTGTGCCCTACAGACCCCCTCCATCGGTGCGGTCCGGCTGAAAATGTAAACACCCGAGTCAGGAGTCATATCCACTTGAATGGGTGTTGCCAGCAAAGTTACATACAACTTCAGATACTTCAAAGCCCCCGAAACATACATATTAACGCAAACACTTAGGTTACATTCTGGGCTCCTTAGTAAGCATGTTGGAACATAGGAAACCACCTATTTTTACTTTCTCATATTTATCAAAACACCTGTACCTCATTGTTTTTCTTCCAATACCAATGCTATCCATGAAGCAGGCAGCCCTTTAGAAAACGAGATTCAATTAGGAAAAAGCAGGAGGCGCAGTGGCCAGGGCAGCCGAATCTGAAATGAACACATTCCCTGTGAAGCAAGCTATTAGACAGGGATCCGAAGCTCTGTGCTCACTCTGAGGAGCAGCGAGCACACTGAGAGGCTCAGGAAGCGCTTTTGAGAGATGGACCTTAAAAACAAATGTTGCAACTAAAAAAAGCCTTTTCATAGCAATTTTTTCCCCAAAATTGTTTTGCAGAAGATGGCTAAAGTGCAACCTTAAGTTGATCATTCTCCAGCAATCACAGCAAGCCCTAACTAAATCAGCATTGCAGCACGTACCAGCCACTGTCCCCTGATCAGCTCCTGCAACACTCCCAACCCCTTTGCCCTCCCCACTAACCCTGGTACCACAGATCTCGACAGCAGTACGAGAAGCGAAGCCTTGTTCTCTGCAATAGCCTCGGGCACCTGCCACATTAAGAGGTCCACACGGTTCTGAGCCCAGGGCAGACTAATTGCCTAAGAGCCCAGGGGTGTGCTCTACATTAAGTTTTCTAAATCAGTTAGAAATAGAAGCAGCAACAGCGATAGCTTAACTACAGAGGAAAATCAGCTTCCCTCAAACCGAAGGCCATGAAGACCTGGGGTGGCCACGCTGAGCGTACGCTGGCTTTCGGACAGGAGGGGGGTTCTCCCAGGAACAAGATCCACCGCCCTGCTCACACACCTGGGAATGCTGGCTCAGCAGTTCAAACCATCTACATTCGTACCAAGGGAAAGACGAGCTCTCTAAAGTAGCCAGGGCCCAAACCGGATAGGATGCATCTTAGACAAGCGAACTGAGTAATTCAGGGTCGTGGCTACTGCCCCTCGGAAAGTCTACACTGGGAACGAGAAGTCTGGCAGACTGAAATGGCCCCAGGGTGACTGGCGAAGAGTTAAACACTGCCCGTCTGATTAAGGCGGGGAGCACGAGAAGCATTCCAATGAAGGTCGGTACACGGCTCCGTGTATGCCTAGTGTTTGGTATATGGACCCAGGCTTTCATTTTTAAAAATGTAGAATTGTTAAAACATATAAGATGACTCCAAAAATTACAACAGCAAAAATAAATCCACAAAACTGGCCTAAACAAATTCTCAAAGAAGAAAAAAATTCAAAGGAGGAAATCACCTGAGAATTATTATTGTTATTGATTCTAGAAGGTTATAACCAGAAATCATAAGATTCTGATTAACTCATTCCACAAATATCTACCTATTGCCCGCCCCCCTCAGGTGTGACAAGCCTTTTATTAAAGATCAGGCAACTGACAGCAAGTCTGGAAACAATTTGCTCAAGATCATAGTATTCGTCCCTGTCAAATTCAAGACTCAAATTCAAGATTCCTATCTACTCGAAAGCCAAGAGCTTTGTGTACACAATGCTTTGGACAGAAATGGGCAACAATGGCAGCAACCTGCCTGACTCCTGAGGACGCTGTTAGACTCGCAGCACCTGAACTTGGGGGTCGGTGCTGCCCAGCTCCCCCTGCCTGCTTTCTCCAAGCACCTTCCCCTGCAGGCGTTCCCACGAGGGTGTGACTCCATCACTGCTTTAGCTACTTCTGTTATCAGACACTGAAGCCACGGCTACCCGTTGAGTTCTCAGAGGAGCTTGCTATTTCTCATTGTGTGTATTTAAAGCAGACAAATGATCATGCAGATCTGTTTTTCACTAGACTCTTACAACGCAAAAGCATGAACCCAGTTCAGGGAGGGTCTCTTTGTAATGGACAGAAGGACATCAGCGTCATCTCCATACCAGGCCTGGGGACTTGCGATTAGATCAGGAGGGCCCCACAACCCAACAGGGGAACTGACCGGGGAACAGACAGGTTAACCTCGGGTCAAGGTCCTCAACGACTGGAGGTTTCAGGCCATCGAAGCACAAAACAAATATCACATCCCACGTGCAAACTGTCCGCTCCCAGGCTCGTTCGGCCACAGACGCTCCCGCCCCGCCCCGCCGTGACCACCTACTGGACTTTGTTTCCGCTTTCCGCAAAGAGAGTCTGGCTCAAACTGCTGGTCTGCCCCAGCGGGATGAAGCCAATGGGGATCTTACTGAAGGTGGCCTGGGAGGAAAAGAGGGGAGTTTTACTGTTAAGGTCGGAAAATCAGGCCGAACACACAGGCACAGATGTGCCTCCTTTGACAAATGACTGGAAGGGACCCCCAGCCCACCTCCTGGTCTCCCTTCCCACTCCCTAGACTGGCTATCAGGCAGTACTGAGTACAGTTGCTAAAATAGGCAGTCCATGAGGACAACATGACTTTGAATTTGGAAGAAACATTCTGGTACTCATTAGTGACAACAGGTTGAAAAAATATTGGTTGAAAAAAATGAAGGTCTTAAAGTCATTAGACAAATGGACAATTGTGACAGAGGCTGTATTATGTTGTCACACTTTCTGAAGGGGTTGCAGATAAGATGCAGCTACGGATGTCTAACCCAGGTAACTAACTGATGACATGTGGAAGTGCTCGATAAATGGGCTCCAGCGCACGCATGGCAGAGAGAGCCAGCGAGTCTGGGCCCAAGGAGGTGATGGCACAGCCACCGATTTAATGGACGACCACGAGGGCAGAGACACTGTACGGTCCCTAAGGACCACTTTGAAGACAATCTACTGTTATCACCAAAGAGACTGGGAAGGGTCTTCCTTGTTTCATTTGCAACATATTTTCAATTCTTGTAGAAAAATGTTTAAAATAATGTCACAAACACTCATACGACCGTGACCCACATTTAGCAAACGTTACACTTTGCCAAATTTGCTTCAGATGGTGTAAGAAATGAAATGATACAGATACAACTGAGGCCACTCTCACCATTCCCTTCTCTCCCCCACCCCCTACCCCCACCCCTGCAGAGGTGGCCATTCCCCCGAGGAGGCCATGTGGCATCTCTCCATCCTTGCTTTACTGCATACAGCATCTTTAACAGGATGCTCGTTTTCTAAGCTTTAAAACTTTGTAGAAGTGCCTAACATACTTTGGCAACCTGCCTTTTTTACTTAATATTTTTAGATTTCACCATGTAAATATTTATAAATGCAGTTCATTCATTTTAACCTCTGTATGCCTTCCAGTATATGGATATGCCACAATTTATTTATAAAGGAATCCTTTGAAAAAAGATTGTATAGAAAAATTGTATTTTAAATAACTCTTGGTAAAAGCTCTTGGATACTCTGGGTTCCCAAGGCAGAAGAGTCCACCACGGGTTAACTGGTGCCCTAGGACACAGGAGCCTGGCTTGTCTTTCTGAAATCCACGGGCACACAATCTATGTCTGCCTTAAAATAGAAAATGGGCAAGAAATTAAAGAAGGAAGTAAAGAGAGATAAAACAAATGTAAAAGCTGAAAATCAATGACTCTTCTTAAAAGCTTACCTCATCTGCTCTTCGAAGAACTCCAGTAATAACCTACAAATGTTAAAGAAAAATTTATGGATGACATGTATATCCTTTATCATAAAAGAACTGGATCAAATTTTCATGGACCACAAACTTGTTCCTGTTCTCTCCCTGGAAACTGTGTCAAAAGATGTCCTGGCTCTTGAAACACACAGGATTCTCCAATAGGATCAGAACTAAACTAAACTTTACTCTTGACCTAAGGCCCCTGGTACAATAAAGACTAAGATAAAATAATTCTAAAATCTCCACATTATATTAGCAAAATTATGTCTTCAGGTCGAGAAGATGGGTATAAATGTGCTGCTCACATCAATTAAATTAAATTCCCTCGTTTGCTACAATCAAGTGCACACACAGGAAAAATCAACCCCTGGTTACACTCAGAGAAGCCCGCCGCTTACCGATGAACATAGAGACAGGGACATAGGCCCTCTATTAAAAGACATGTTTCATTTGTATTTTTACATAATTTACTTTTTATATTTAAAATATAGAACATTATGTCTTGTAGAAACTGAACAATACCTGAAGACAAAAATACTTCCTCATAAACCCACCATGCAGAATAACCGTCATCAGTCAGCTGCTGATATTTTGGTACTTTCCCTCTAATTCCTTCTTCATAAGGGCACACTTTTTATGACTGTATTATACCAAATACACACTTTGGGATCTTAAGAAGAGTTTGTGAAGTAAAGGCTGGTGCCATCTCCTCCCTTCACCTCCTGCCTGGGTGCCTTTTAGGATTAACGGGGGCTGTCACAGGTCTATCTACTGCATTCTTTGTTGACATGCTATCAGTATTCTTCACACTTCATTAACAAGCCATTAAAACAATTACAAGATCATTAGCACAGCCTTTATAAAAGCAGCTTACTAAGGCTCGCATAATTGCTAAGCGGAAGAAAACAGAACAGTGCCCAGTCTGCAGGGCCAGCTCCTGATGCCTGAACACGGATGAGACCAGCACATGGAGGCAAAAGGCGATCAGAGTGAGGTGAACCGTGGTCACAGGACGCAGCCTGCACCTGCGTGAGGGCGGAGGGCAGCCTGCATGCGGGCTGGGCTCCTCGCAGGTTTCCCCCACACAGGGGAGGTTCTAGTCTACTGCTAGGCGAGGAGCACTTCCAGGCAACATACTCACAGCCCTTGCCGGGCCCAAGAGAGCATCAGGATGTGGAACTGGAGAATACAGGCAGAGGCAGCCATTGGAACACGGAGGTCACAGAACGTGTGACAGAAATGAAGTGAGGATGAACAGGTGCCTCTTTTAAGGGAAACTTTGCTTATTGCCTAAGAAACCTTCCTCGCAATTGAAACCATGATTCCTGTGACAGTCTTCAAAGTATGACAAGCTTATCGTACCCACCACCAGTTTGCTTCCTGTTGTGTTCAAATTTATCAGACTTTAAGAAAAAGGACGCATGAGGAAAATGCCATGCTGCGCTTGTCTGAGACGCGCCCCAGAAACCTGGATCAGGAGGGCAGCGTTTCCTTAAGTGACGCCCACTGTGTGCCACTCTCGGCTCTCGGGCCACTTTCCTCCTCCCCTGCTCAAAGCAGCTTCAGAGAGCAAAGCTGCCGCACCTCCTGCAATGTCCCGTCGCCTCCGGCCACGATGATCACGTCTGTGCTCTCCATCAGCTCCAGCAGCTTCTTGGCCTGGCCCTCATAATCTGTCTGAAACACAAAGAACGTCCTCGGTCAACGAATCGTCCTGGGGCCACAGGTGACAGGTTTAAAATACAGGCTATTTTCTGTAGAGCTTTACACTGCGTCTTTTCTTAAATTCTGTACAGTCGATAGTCATGACCCGCTGAGAGCTAACGAAGCAGCTACGTATGGTTTCCATAGCTCTGTGCCTTGAGAGCTGGAAGGGACCTCCGACACCATCCCGTCAGCCCCTCCCGTGGTCTGTCTCCGCTGCACAGTGAGCTCATCAAAGGGCCGTCCCTGGCTCAGTGAGGGCCCCGTAGGATCACTCACCAGTGGCTCTCCCCCAAAGGCAGGGAGTCGAGCAGAGACGCAAATGAGAAGGAGCAATGGAATGAGAAGGGCACACACTTGGGAGCCCAAGAGACCGAGATTAAGCCTCAACTCTGCTACTTTTCTAGCTGAGCAGCTCTAAACTCTCAGGGTCTTAACTTCCTTACCAACAAAATTACTGTGCTTTGCCATGTTTAATGTGCACTTTTTTTGTCCGAATCTTTGCGGAGAGAAATAAGGGTGCGAATTATATGCAGGTAGTACCTGAAACACCTCATATCCATCCTTGTGTTTTGTAATTATTTGTTACATAAAATTTCTTGTACCCTACTATGTTCAAAAATTAGTGCTCAAATTCCTCTATAACACAAAAAAACAAGTATCTGCATATGAATAAATAATGAATTGAAAAAAATTAAAAGATTTTTTTCCTGCAAGTTTGGGCCAAAAACGTGGGTGCGCCTTATACGCGGCGAAATACGCTGTGGGCTGGGGGAGGGGATAAGCAGAGCTTCCCGATAACACTGTCGTGCAGCCATACGTAAAGCAGTGAGCAAGGTGGACGTTCGTGATTGGTGCCACACTCAGGCAAAGGAGGTTACCGCTGTACACAGAAACATTGTGCATAAAGTACAGGTATGACTCAAATTAGTCAAAACATACCTAGGCGTCACCATTTTTATCACTAATATCTCATCTCAGCTATACATGTAGAGTGAGTGAACCACCTAAGCCACCACCTCCAAAAGCAAACACTGAATTTTAACAGACATAGTGCAGCCGATGCCCAGAGAAGGAAATACTCCGTCCGACCGACACTACACTAGACACACTAACAGGCAGAAACCAAAGACATGGATTTCAGGTAGGCCAACGCATCTGAGCCAGCGAGTGCGTTCACACAGAGGAAAAAGGAAGTCCCTGAACTAACACCACTTAATTTTCTGATCAATGGTCCTACTTTTATTCTAAAAATGGAAATGACTGGCTTTATATATTTTCAAACATTTCTTTAAAAAAATATGCCAATCCTAATTAAAAGAATGGTTTGTGAGCACCCCGAAATGGGTGATCACTAGGAATCGGCATGGGGCTGCTAAGAAGGAAGCCTCTCAGACGCCGCCCCCTCCCCCTCTCTGACAGATGACTAGATCATCGGGTCTGGGAGACTAGTCCGACATTGCAACTGGTTTTCAGCAAGGCACCTGCCTAGCTATTGGACAATCTCCTTGGGGACCAGGTAGAAAAATGTGGAAACAATATGTTACAATACAATGACACTAATTGCCAATTAAGTAATGTCTAGGCTCAAAGTGAGATGCTCAGTGAAGTGACATCGGCGTGCAGGCAGGTTCTCAGTGACTTTCCTTTAGGGCTCCCCCTTCAGCCTCTTCCTACACAGTTCTTTACCGACAGTGGAGGTAGAAGGAAATTTCCTGCAGTCCTCATCGATCCACCTAAGCACAATGGCCCCCCCAGCCTCCCCAATCGCCAAGTGCACTCCTGCCCTGACCATGCAGTGTGCGCGGCCTGGGTTCTTACTGTCTTGCAGCAGCCGCATCCGTCACTCAGTCCCTTCAGGTCCCTGTCCGTGGCCTTCTGAACTAACCTAACACCCCCACTATTTTCGGTCTCTACCCTGCTTGATTTTTCTCCTTGGCGTTCATCACTGTCGGACAAATCAAATGTTTATTTGTGAGTTTCTTTTCTGCACCCCTTCCTTTCCTACTTCACATGGGAGCTCTTTCAGGAGAGATGGGAGAAGATTATTTTGTTCTGACTGTATCCCCAATACCTAGACAGGGCTTACCTCACAGTAGGCACTCACTAAGCATTTGCAAAAAATTAATCAATGCGAATAAGTATGCGGAGCAAAGAACTAAAATGCAAAAAGATCATGACCGATTTAACAGACCCGAATTTAAAAGGTTACATTAACAGGGACAACACATTTGAGGCCCTGTCTGATCCTCAGATGAAAATTCCAAATGCACCAAAAGAAGAAGGATAAGAAGTGCTGTAATGATGCAAAAAGATGAATCAAGCCCTGGCTGGTGTGGCTCAGTGGACTGAGTGTGGGCCTGCAAACCAAAAGGTTGCCGGTTCGATTCCCAGTCAGGGCACATGCCTGGGTTGCGGGCCAGGTCCCCAGTGGAGGGCTCATGAGAGGCAACCACACATTGATGTTTCTCTCCCTCTCTTTCTCTTTCCCTTCCCCTCTCTAAAAAAAATAAATGAAATCTTTAAAAAAAAAAAGATGAATCAACACACTAAGCTTATACCTTTTGCAAAGTTAACTCAAAATGGATCATAAACTTAATGTAAAATTTTTTAAAAACAGTATAAAACTTCTAGAATATAGCATAGGAGAGGATCTAGATCCTGGATTTGGTAATTAATTTTTAGATAAATCAACCAAAAGCAAGATCCATGGGAGAAAAATTGACTTCCTTAAAATTAAAAACTTCTGTTCTGTGAAAAACACTATTAAGACAATTAAAAAAAAAGTTTTAAAAGACAGTATAAGAGAAAATATTTGCAAAACACGTATCCGCTAAAGGATACAAAGAACTTTAGAACTCAACAATAAGAAAACGAACAAGAATCTAATTAAAAGAGCAAAGACCTGAACTAACACCTTGCCAAAGAAGATGTACAGATGGAAAACATGCAGATGGAAAGGTGGTCAATAGTCTCACTAGAGAATTGCAGATAAAGCTACTTTTGCCCACCCCTGTATATACCCATTAGAATGGCTAAAACCCCAAACACTGACACCACCAAGTGCTGACACGGATGTGGAACAATAGGAAATTTCATTCATTGCTGGTGGGTGTGCAAAATGGCATAGCCACTGTCAAAAGGTGGTTTGGCAGTGTATATCTTTTTTTTTGAATTTTTATAAAAGTTGATTGAGTCAAACTGATGACATGCTGGGAAGCAAGATCTCAAAGGCAACCTGGCAGGTTCTTACAAAGCTAAGCACACTCAATTACACTCTTAGGTATTTATCCAAATGAGTTGAAAAATCATCTCCACGTAAAAACCTGCACATGAATATTCACAGCAGCTGTATTCATAACTGTCAAAATTAGAAGCAACCAAGATGTCCGTCAACAGGTAAAAAAGGCACACAAACAGCTGCACCTCTGAGCGGTGGAATGGTACTCAGTGAGAAAAATAACGAGCTACCAAGCCATGAAAAGACCTGCCACTGAGGAGCCCAGGCTGGAGCAGCGGAAGAACAGCTCTGAACACAGCCTGCTGACCAACAGACTCAGGAGCAGAAAAACAGTCGTGGGGGGCAGTTGGTTATACAGCAATAGGTAACTAGTATAGATATAAATCTAAATACATCAACAATTATAATAAGTGTTAATGGATTAGGTGGTCCAGTCAAAGGACAAAAAAAAAAAGAGAATGACTTTTAAAAGACCCTGTTTTCATGCCTTTGCAAACAATGCATCTAAAATATAAAAATACAAGCTCTGGCAGACTGAGCGCCGGCCTTCGAGCCAAAAGGTCTCTGGTTTGATTCCCAGTCAGGGCACATGCCTCGGTCGTGGGCCAGGTTCCCAATCGGGGGCGTGCGAGAGGCAACTGATCGATGTCTCTCTTGCACATCAATGTTTCTCTCCCTTTCTCCATCCTCTCCCCTTTAAAAATAAATAAATACAATCTTTAAAAAAATAAAATATTAAAATACAAAAGGCTGAAAGTAAAAAGATGCAAAAATTACACCAGGCAAAAAACTACCCAAAGTAAGCTGATACAGTTACCAATTGTAACAGATAAGATGGATTCGGGCAAAATGCAGGGTCAGCGCTACAGAGAGTCACTCAGTGCCCGGGTCAAAGTGCAAGAAAAATGGTTTGAAACTGGATGCAAACAGTCTCAAAAGATCAAAAGCAAAAATGGACGAAACTATGTAGAGAAACAGGTAAGTCCACAATTACAGTGGGGCATCTCTAGCAACTTTCTCTCGGAACAACCTGTAATGAAAGAAGAAAACATCAGCAGGGACACAGAAGAGCTGAGCCACACGACAGCTCTGACCTGACAGACACGGTCAGGACCTGATCTCCAACAGCTGATACAAATTCTTTCCAGGCGCAGTGAGACATGGATAAAACAAACCACGAGGTAGGCCATAACAAGTCTCAATAAATTTTAAGCTACTGGAGTTACACAGACTTCACTCTCTGACCAAAACGCAGTAAAATCAGAAATCATTGAGATAAAGATTTGACAAAACTTTAAATTTGGAAATTTAAAAACATGCCTACGTAACACGTAGGTCCAGCAAAAGTCATGGTGAAAACTGGGAAGTACCTGGAAATGAAAGAACTGCACCCCTACACGTGTGGAACGCAGCGGGAGAAGCAGAGTAAAACGCCGAGCTTCAAACGCACGCAGCAGGACCAAAGGGCGTGAATCAATGACACAGGATCCACAGCACGGGGACAGACGAGGACAGCGGGAAAATAAAACCCAAATTCAGCGGAAAAAAGGAAACAACAGAGACAGACCAGAAAGCAGCGAAACGAACGCCAGCGAGAGGACCAACCGGGCGGCTCTGCGCAAGGGTGAACTGCGGCGACGCGCCTCCCACGAGACCATCGCGAGAAAAACCAGAACTGAATGCGGGGACAAACGAGCGATAGGAAGCAAGAAAATGAGCTGCTACAGAGACCTCAAAGGTAAAAGGAGGGCATTATGAACAATCAGTTTGAAAACGCTGATGAAATGAACAAAGTCCTTGACAAATGTACCTTACCAAAATTAATTCAAGAAGAAGTAGAACCTGAATAGTTCTAGCGCCATTCAAGAAATTTATTTCTAAAAAATCTCTCACAGAAAGCTCCGGGCCCACATGGTTTTACTTGTGAGCTCAACCAAACATCCCAGGAAGGAACCAGACCAGCCTTGAGTAACCAGGCTGGTCTCTAACACTCAGAGTCTGCGGTCTGCACTCAGGAGCTCACGTAAATGTCAGTGTGCTCCCCTCCATCAGTCCTGGAGGCAGACAGCTGAGACCCTAACCCCCAGACACGCTGCGGAAGAGAGCTGAACTCTGCACGGGAAGTTGGGCTGAATGACCTCTGAACCTCTGTGACTCGACGAAAGTGTGCAGTGTTAAAAACAGGTTAACCAGAGACTTACAAGCATGTAACAGTAGTCTCTACCCACTACGCAAACCTACGTACACACCAAGCACATATCACCTAACAGCCCACAAAGTGGCGTCCTGAAGCATCTTCTGAGATAACACAGTGCCCTTGAACTTGTTTTATCACCTTTTCTTCTTACCTATCTATATCTTGCAAATTCTGAAGCTTTACCATTTAAAATTCCTCACCAGAGATAGTTCCTCCCCAGAGAAAAAAACGTTTACCGGTCTGTGGAACTAGCAAGAAATTAATCACTCAAACTTACAGGTTTTGTTGTTTTGTTTTGTTTTTTAGAAAAGGAATTCTTACAGCTATAACAATTTTCATCTTCCGAGAGACAATAATCCCACGTCCTGCTTTCACATGAAAGGAATCGGGTTTCTGCCTCCTCTGACAAGGAGAAGCTGACGATGCTTTAAGGAAGCAAAACTGCCTTCATAATCAGAGCCAGGACACAACATCGATTTCCCTGTCCATGTCTTCAGTGACACGTGACTACAGAAGGCCAGGAGGAGGGGCTGCGTCAGGAGCAGCAGCAGCCGGGACAAGACCAGCACCTGCAGCAGGCCTCACCTTGACGACAGTCACATCCATGCCGGACAAGTGTAGGATCGGAGCAGCATTTTTTTCAAACAGAGTCCTTGCTTTGCTGTAGACAAAAGAAAAAAGACAAATATTTTAACACAAGTTCTCCAGGGGAGAGCAAATAGCCCAACCACCTTCCCTAGCATGGAACAAGAAATAGACTAAGGCACACAGGCTCCCTTTATTAGTTCAAGTGTAGGAAGTTCAACAGTGAGAAATGGGTTTCTTTGACTAGGGACACAGACTCCCACACTCAGGGGCCTCGTATCCACTGGGGATGTTTCGGTTCCCAGTACAATGCCTGAGGAAGAATGTGCACAGGAGATGGCTTCACTCAGGCAACCATGTTTGAGTCAGTCAACAAGTATTTATTGAGCACCTACTATGTGCTAGACAGGTGTAGGAGCTGGAGATACCACATGACAAAGCAGACAAAAAAATACTTGTAGTTTAAGTATAATGTGTTAGGTCCTCAAGGAACTCATTTGTACTCCAGCGGCGGAAGGAGAGAATGTATTTACTGTATCTACCATTTTTCACAGGGCCCCAGGGAACAGACTGAACCAAACAGAATATCACTAAATTCTAGTCAGTGAACACAACCTTTGAGGGGGAAACACATCATTTGTAACAATTTCAAATACTACCTTTACTCCCTAAGTTTTAAACCTGCAGTAAAATCCCTGGTGAGAGCAATATCCTTTTCCATGATGGCCAAATTTCTGCTAGGGTGAGACAAGTTAGAAATGAACTGCAGGGTAGGCAGCGGCTTCCCAAACTCCAAGGCGCAGCCCGCCCTTCTCTGAGCTGCCCCGGCACTGGGTCCGCACCTCCCTCAGGGACTCTCACAGGGCAGGGTGATTAGTGGTTTGCTAGACAGTCTCTGGGACCAGACTTGACGCCTTGCAGAGGGAGACAGACACCAAACACGTCCCCGAGTCCCCTGGCCTCTAGGAGTATGTCTGGCGCAGGTGGAACATACTTATTAAGAACCTAATGAATCAATGCACAAATGAGCGCATGAAGAGACCCACCCTAAATGTGCACCTGTACGTTCTAAGGGGAGATGACATGACTGTGATGTCTTGTAACAAGAGAAACAGTTAAAAAGCCCTATGAAAAGTTTAAGTGTTTTAAAAATATCAGCCCTGGCTGGTGTGGCTCAGGGGATTGAGTGCCCATCTGCAAACCGAAAGGTTGCTGGTTTGAGTCCCAGTCAGGCAGGGCATGTTCCTGGGATGTGGGCCAGGTCCCCAGTCGGGGGCGTGTGAGAGGCGATGGATCCATGCAGTGGACTGAGGTGTCTCTCGCACATCGATGTTTCTCTCCCTCTCTTTCTCCCTCCCCTCCCCTTTCTCTCCAAATAAACGCATAAAATCTTTAAAAAGTAAAAAATACACATCATTCTGATAGTGACTCTTGTCCAATCCACGACAGGATGCAAAAAAACCCTAGGAGTCAAGGGATGCGGAAGTTGCCCGAAGTCCCCAGCGGCACAGCCTCGAAGCTGAATAAGAGAAACATACCAACCAGGAGACCGGCCTTTTCACCCAAATACGTTCAACTATCACATCAGAGACAAACAGGTCCTTTCGAAACAGTCAACTGGCTGAACATCTACCTGTTACATCCACATTTACTCAGCTCTCTTTCAAAAAGTTTCTTTTTAGCCAATCACGCCTGCTTTGACTTTCTTGAGAATGTTTTATACTAGAAAGATGCACGGCAAGCCAGTGATGAACATGCACGGACCACATTCCACATTCTCTACACTGAGAGAACCACCACCAACGGCAGACAAAACACAGACCTTCCTTACTACGAACTGAAATGGAAATCGAGAAGCTTGGGTGAATGTTCACAAGAACCATTTGAGAGACCGTCTCAAGCCAAAGGCCTGGCTGAGCAGGTGACAAGCAGATTACACAAACAACCCCTACCCTTTCCCACTGCTCTGCACGCCTCACAGAATTAACATGAAAGACCAAACGGAAGGTTCCTTGCAGGTCATCATGTCTGGGGCTACGCCCAACAGCAACGGGCTGGGGCACTCACACTGCCCACACTCCTTCCCGGATGCTGTCATAACCAGATGGATAAGCCAGGACCCGCTGGAGGTGGATAGGATCTATCTCTGAGAAGCAAAACTCTGAAGAAGTCTCAATCTGCTACATTAATTACTTAGTAAAATCTGTAAGCTCCTTTAAGTCAGCTTAAGAAATAAGGCTTGAGCCCTTGGGCCTTTATCCGTGTTTTTATGTGATGCCACGGGGAGAGAAAATTTCTGAAAGTGAAGACACTGTTTTCCCTCCTAATGTCCCCTGTAAAAGATTAAAAACTGGTGTTGTGGTAAGAAATGCATTATTTATTATACAATCAAGGGTGAGATAGCACTGGAAATAAAAACTGTATATACTTGTAGCAATTTCCAGGTTCATGCACACACACAAAAATAATTACTCCTTAATGCATTATTTATTCATGATCAACACACACTTATGTTATTTCGTAAAGCTCTTATGTAGGTTTAAACCAGTACTACATAATGACATAGCTACACAATAAATCATAAGTTACGTGTCAGGGCAGCGTCAAGAGGAGAAAAATAGAGCAATAAATAGCAAAAGCTTTAAAAAGCGATGCTGGAGAGGTTCAGAGTGGATGCTTGCTAGCGCCGTGCAGGGCTCACCTTGCTCAAGGGGACAGCGACTTTAGGGAAGAGAGCCTTTCCTGAGTCTCACCTTTAGATAAAGACAGTATACTTTTGAGTAAGAATCTATCTTTAAAAATGCAAATACATTTACGTGTAGAAATGTGAACAAATCTAAACAATAGTCTTTAAAAATGTATCTCTTAGAAGTAGAAACTCAAAATAACCAGTTATAGCCCAAAGAAACTGCCCTCTATTTTTCTTCATCAGAATTAACAAGTTGCTAAATCACTCGTTTTCCAAAGGAATAGGGCCTAGAACAGTCCAAGGAGGCGGCAGGAAGGGCACACACACGTTCGCACGTTCGGGAGGGCGGGAGAGCACAGCAGAGAATCTGGTGGGCCTGGCCTACAGGCAAACAACAGCAACAGTAACAGCAGCTTGTATTTCTTTCGTCCAACGCTTACTCTGATGTGGAAATACGCCAAACACTTCAAAGGGATGATCTCATCGCATCCCAAAGGCACCTGTTACATAGGTAATTTTGTAAGGTTGTTGCTTTTCCCACTTTACAAACAAGTAAACAGGGCATTTAAGTGAGGGAGCTCCCACAACAACACAGACATCACAGAGCGGAAAGGAGTTTACTGACCTGGCCCTTCGAACCCTGAAGCCCTCAGAGTTCTGTGCCGCTCCTGCCACTGACAGCCGCTGGCTACTTAGTTATCTCGGGTGTTTTGACTGAGTTGTGTTAGGTTCCACAGCTGGTATTACACAGTAATGATGTTAAACGAGAATGATCAACAGGCATTAGGACTGGGTGTTTATAGGGGAAGGAAGTGCCTTTAAGAGAGCCATGCAGAGAGGATTCAATTAGGCAGAGTGGTGGAGCCAATTTAAACAATCTGTAGGTGAATATCTTAAACTGTTCAACTAAAAAGAAATAAGGCATGACTTGCCTTCATATCTGTGAAGCCATACTTCATCCCAAGAAATTACAAGAGAAACTTATTTCGGAAGCTGAAAGCCTTTCCTCTAAGATCAGGAACAAGACCAGGACAGCCGCCACCACCTGTGTGCAGCACAGCACTGAGGTCCTGGCCACAGCAATCAGACAAGACAGAGAGAGAAACAGCATCCAAAGTGGAGACAAAGAACTGAAACCCTCATCCCCTGCAGAAGACATAACACTACATACACTCGCAGAAAACCCTGAAGACTTCACCCCAAAACTGTCAGAACTAATAGACAGCTTCGGTAAAATTGTAGGATACAGAATCAATACATAGAAACCTACTGCATTTCTACACACCAATAATGAATGATTAGAAGAAAAAATTAAAATAAAATCCCATTTATAATTGCATCAAAAAGTGTGAAACACCTAGGAATAAACTTAACCACAGAAGTAAAAGACGTGTACTCTCAAAACTATTACAAGACCCTGGAGAAAGAAACTGAACGAGATACAAATAAATGGAAGGATGAATTTTACTCATGGATTGGAAGGATTAATATTGTTACAATGTCCTTCCTACCTAAAGCAATACATGGATTCAATACAATCCCTATTAAAATACCAATAGCATTCTTCTCTGAATTAGAGTAACTAATCCTAAAATTTAGATGGAAACATAAAAGACCCCAAACAGCCAAATAAACCTTGAGAAAAAACAAAGTGGGAAGTATCGTGCTCCCTGATATAAAACTATACGACAAAGCTACAATAATCAAAACGTACTGGCAGAAAAACAGACACACAGACCAGTGGAGCAGAACTGAGACCCCAGAAATAAACCCACACAGGTGGGCAACTCATTTTCAACAAAGGAGCCAAAAACACACAATGGAGAAAGCAAAGCCTGTTTTGTTCAAGAAGTGGTGCTGGGAAAACTGGAAAGCCACACGCAAAGCAATACAACTAGACCGCTGTTGAGTACTATACACAAAAATGAACTCAAAACAAATTAAGGGCAGCTGGAACAATAGAACACACAGAAGAAGACACAGGCACTGAAATTGTGGGCCTTGGTCTCAGAGGGGTTTTTGTGAACTTGACCCCAAAGACGGGAAGTAAAGCCAAAAATAAGTAAATGGGACCACATCAAACTAAAAGCTTTTGCACAGCAAAAGAAACCATGAACAAAACAAAAAAGCAACCAACTGCAGCGGAGAAGATATGTGGGAATACCTCTGATAAGGGTCTAATATTAACATTAAATATGAAAGGAGCTCATGGAACTTAACAACAAAGAAACAAAGAGTCCGACTAAGCAAGGGCAGAGGGCCCGAAGACCTTCCCCAAGAAGGCACACAGAGGGCCGGCAGAGACGTCTTCACGAGCAGGGAGTGAAATGTGAATCAAAACCACAATGAGATACCAGCTATTAGGAGGGTTATTATCATCAGTAAGACAAGAAATAACACGGGGAAAGTGGTGGTGGGAAACTGGAGACAACTGTATTCGAACATTGATAAAAGAAAAGAAAAGAAAAGAAAAGAAAAGAAAAGAAAAGAAAAGAAAAGAGAAAAAAAGAGAAGAGAAGAGAAGAGAAGAGAAAAGAAAAGAAAAGAAAAGAAAGAAAAGAAAAGAAAGAAAGAAAAATGGCGAGTGTTAGAGAGGATACAGACAAAAAAGAATTCCTATCCACTGCTGGTGGGAATGTAAAACTGTAAGACAACCATGGAAAACAGTATGGAGGTCCCTCAAAAACTTAACAACAGGGCTACCTATGAGCCAGCAACCCCTCTTTGGGGGTATCTACCTGAAAAATCTGAAAACATTTCAAATGCGTAAAGATCTACGTGCCCTTGTGTTCACTGCAGCATCATTCATGATAGCTGAGGCATGGAGATGACCCACGTGTCCTTCCCCAGGTGAGAGAGCGAAGAAGAGGCGGCACACACCGGCAGGTACAAGGGAACACCGCTCAGAGACCAAAGTGAGGGAATGCTGCCACTTCCCACCACGGAGGTGGAGGCTGACCGTGTCGGGCTAAGGGAAGTGAGTCAGGGGCTGAAGGACGAAACCGTACCATTTCACTCCTGTGTGGGACATAAAGCAAAGCAACAAACGAAACAAATAAATAAACAAACGCAGACAGTGGCACAGTGGCCACCAGAGGGGAAGGGCAGGTGGAGGACGAAGAGGGTAAGGGGGGTCAAGCACACGGCGGCGGAAGGAGGCGAGGCTTTGGGTGGTGAGCACACCAGGCGACATACAAGTGATGTGTTAGAGAACTGTACGCTTGACACTGACGTGATTAATCAACGTCGCCCCCAAAACTTAACTGCGTAAAAAAGTAGAGAGACCTCCGCGTACCCCTCGCCCCACTACACACACAGCCCAGCCCACTTTCCGCACGTCACACCAGGGTGGGACATCTGTCACAATAACGAACAGGGACACAGGAGTACCACCCAAGGTCCCACGTACTCTTCATGCCTTGATCCCCTCATTCCCTCCCGTGACCCTGCCAGCCAGCCAGCCAGACCTGTTTCCTGGCGGTCCTGTGCCACAGCAGGAGACACAATTGGTCCCTCCCGTCGCCAGGCCCCTGTCCGTGGGCCATCTCCTCAGTCCAGAGGGTGAGCGCTCTCCCTCAGCGCCCTCCCGGGCCTGGCCAAGGCCCGCTCCTCCAGGAAAGAACGCTTCTGCCCATGCGCCCAGAGCCCTTGGCTGTCTCTGAACGCCGTGCAACAGAGAAGGTCCGATAACCAGGTCCCGGCGGCAGGAGGTTCCCCAGGCGGCTGCTGCCAAGCAGGTAAGCCTTACTTGCGAGTGCTAATTCTGGAGTGATCAGTGAACTTTGGGTAGCCAAGTTTGCTAAGCACCAGCCAGCTTTACGGTTGTACCTCATTAACCGTTATTTCTTCATCACACACAAACCTTTTTGCTGGAAGAGTATCGAACCTAGTCTTCCAGTTCCAAACAATCTGACTAGCTGCCTGCTATTCCGTGATTATTTCCCCTGCTATGAAAACTGAGTGTGCCATGCACCACCAGCTGCATATGTCACAAACCACCTACCCTTTGCAGGCGGCGGGGTTGAGGAAGACGGTGGCCTTCTTCACCTGGGCATTGGGAGGAATGAGTTGACTGCCAAACACCTGAAAACAGGGAGAAAGGACAGTTTTAAGTGAACGTCCTTTTATTCAGTTAGTGATCACATACATTCTTTCATTCCAAAAGCACTGACTTCCAGAAGATGTAATACTCACTCTAGGACGAAAGAAAACGCTCTCTCGTGACTCCCCATTAGCACGAACACCATGAGCAACAACACAGAAGTGCCCCATCGCTTAATGATGGACAAGCCCCGCCCTGCCTACGACAGGTCACGTGTGGTTTCCCCACAGGCTATGGCCAGGTTTGTTATAAACACGCAAGCAAGACAGCAGCTGCCAGGAGGGAGTTTTAATCTGTGTGTCTAGTTTTCAGAGCGTAATCTTTTTCTACTTCAACTTATGACTAACGCTCATTTACGAAGAATCTTTGTGTTACCAGTTAATCTTCCTATATTTACATATCTCTGAACTAATACTGTACCTGCCTCCTCGTCTTTGCCACCTTGAATAACTAAGTAGCATCAACTGGGACAGGGAAATAAATGTAATTAATGTTTACTAAGCACCTACTCTTTGCCACTTTCACACACACTATTCTTAGTTCTGAGAAACCTAAGAAGTCTTAAACTGTCCCATCTTAATAGATTAGAAAGACAGGATTCCGAAAGATTGAGTCAAAGCCACGTTGTTAATAAGTTACAGCCTAGCATTTACACCCACACAACTCCGCAGTCTGAACTTCTTCTTTATCAGCTCTAAAGAGCAGAGGAAGGATGAGGCAGAATTCAGGGGCGGGGAGATCTAGGGGTGGGGACGAACGGGAGCTACTGCTGCCGAGTCTGGACCACACGAGATCCACGGAAAGGACAAGAGGACAGCAGCACAAAGGGCGAAATTCCGAGTCCTAGGCGGTGGGGAGCGGGATTGGGCCAAGAAGGCAGGATTGATTCCAGGGTGGAAGGACAAAGCAACTCTAGGGAAACATGGAAGTCAGTAACCAGATTGCCATTAAAATAGCTGACTCTAAATCTACCTCCTGCCTGACAGTCCACTGGAGATCCTTTCTTACCATTGTCTATTTGTTGCTTTGAAAGAATAAACTTTTTCCGAATACTTCAGAAAGACACACTGTTTCTTTGTTTAAAAAAAAATTGCATTCTGGTACATTGTAATTTCTACTGTTTTCACTCTTACTGAATCAGACCTTAACATTTCGCTGACAGATCTCTAACTATTATAATTTGTTCTTGTTCTATCCATACTATTTCTGGAAGGTGGCCACAAATGATATAATGAACCAAGCTCCCACACCCACCCGGTTCCGGATCCACAGTTCCACACTCTCCCCTTTGTCCTGGTCTCTAGTCTCTAGAACACTAACTTGCAACTCAAGTTTCAGGTCGACAGCAGGGTAAGGAGTTCATGTAAGACCATAACGAGCCAGGTTTACATGGAATTTAACAGCTTGTGTCTTTCAGAAACGTGGACTTCAGAGAAGGACATAAATAGGAAACATAACTAGAGGAGGGTCTAAGAAGGAGCTCACTTTTATCAGACAGGAGCGAAGTGTATGTTGGGAGGAGGAGAACTGGAGCAGTGGGAAGGGCCCTGGCTGGTGTGGCTCAGTGGACTGAGTGTGGCACAGGGTTGCTGGTTCGATTCCCAGGCGGGGCACATGCCTGGGTTGTGGGCCAGGTACCAGTAGGTGGCACGCAAGAGGCCACCACACACTGATTTCTCTCTCCCTCTCTCCCTCCCTTCCCCTCTCTAAAAATAAGTAAATAAAATCTTTAAGAGAAAGAACAGTGGGAAGAGGTAAATATATGAAAAAGTGGAAGTAACTCGAGGATCATGGTCTCTGAAAAAGTAAGAGGGAATAGACTCCCAAACAAAGGAGGGGGCATTTATCTTAGGCAAGGGAGGAGGAGCCTACGACCGTTCCCTCTTGGAGAGAGAAAGAAAGGGCTCCCCTCCCAAGAAATTCTCCAGTTGCTAATGGGAAGTTAACTTGTGGTGGGGATCACCTGGACTTGACTACAAAGTTCGAGTTCATTTCCAGAACAACTTAGGGCCCTCTGAGATAAAACAAGCGCCCATGTGCTCAAATTCTGAAAAACAGATTTAGAACAGTTATCCAATCACAAAAGAGGAATTTATTTACTAATAGTATCTATTGTCACTGTCACCCATGAAAGCATTTCAGGGACAAACAGTAGGTTTGCCACCCACGTCCCCGGCTATAGAGACCTCACACCTTTTTCATTTCCTGTTTCTTTTTTTGGTGTTTCTGCCATAGTAAACTTAAAAGGCATACCACAAAAGGGCAACTCAGTCACGGAAATTCACCTGCAAGGTATAATGTACAAGTTTGGAGGGGAGAGAAGAGCAAAACTGTGGTCTTGGACTTGAAAGGATTCACCGTTGAACTGTCACTGACACGGCAGGGTACATGACGGATGGGCGCACGACTAAGGGGCTGGCTAATGGCACACGCGGTGCGAATCGGCTGTGCTAAAGAGACAGGCTTCAAAAGTATGAACCAACAGTTTTAAGAAGATTTGACTTTGAGAGGTAACAGCTGTTCTGAACTGATACCCTATGGGGTTCTTCGGATCGGGGATGATTCAGGGCTTACTTAGCCTCATCCTCAGGAGCAACTGCGATGGGAACAAATTCCCGCAGCTCCAGCCCACGAGCCGCTGAGAGTAATCCCGAGGAAAACGAGTCTAAGGAGGTGGGCGGCCGAACTGCTCTCCACCAGATGGTTAACTTCCCCTGTTGGCTATCCGCCTGCCTCATCCCGAGAGTGGGAAAAAACACCCAAACCTCAGGATCGAAGGCACAGCGCCAGCGCCCTGAACAGCCCGCGTTTCCCGCACGGTGGAAACAGGGTGCTTTCCCTGTCTCACAGCGAATGGCATTACCTGAGCTTCTTGACAGGCTGCTCTCCTCAGCAGGTTATCACTGTCAGAGAAAACAAAAGAGAATGAACGTTAGGTCTAATAAGCAGGTTAAAACCCAAACAAACAAAATGTTTTTAAATATGTACAACTCTTCCCTATGAAAAACCCGAGTGAAAGTTTCCTGAAGACCTACGACAAAGTATGAGTGAGTCTGAAAAACACTTCCTCGGAATGAAATACTGTGTTAATGACTTCCATATAATGGTGAGCAGAATAACGGCCCCTGCAGTGGCCACATCCGAACCCCCAGAACCGGAGGCTCTGCGGCATCATGGATGGGAGTAAGTGTGGCACCTGGGGACGGGCAGCTCACGATGGGCTGTGAAGGTGGCCGAATTTAATCACCAGGGTGCTCAGAAGCAGAGAAACTCTCCCGGCTGTGATGAGGGACAAATGCGATTATGGAAGATGGGCGGTCAGAGAGAGGTGACCCTGCTGAGGCTAGGACCGTGGGGACCTCCTGGAACCTGGAAAGGCAAGGACACAGGCTCTCCCCGACACCCTCCAACAGGAGCACGGCCCTTGCCGACACCTGGATCTGGGCCCAGTGAGACTGCGCTGGACACCTGCCCCACAGAACTGTCAGATAACAGATCTGCGTCGTGCCAAATCACCAATCTGTGACCGTCTGCAAGGACAGCGATAGAAAGGTGATGCACCCATCTGCATGTTTCTGGCCCAGTGGACATTGCTCAGGCCATTCACCAGAAACAAATTTGATGTCTAGTTGCTTCTGCTGCTATTTTATCTAAATCTCCTATTTTTTGTATCAGTGTCAGACGCCCACTCACACCCTAAAGGGAAAACTGTGGCGTGCAGCAAAATTTTGCCTTTCGGGAAATAGACATGCAAGTCCAGGAAGCAGAGAGAGTCCCACACCAAGACACATCATAATTAAAATGCCAAAGGTTAAAGACATAGAGAGAATCTTAAAAGTAGCAAGAGAAAAGCAGAGTTACCTACAAAGGAGTTCCCATTAGACTGTCTGTCAGCTGCTGCAGGCCAGAAGGGACTGGCAAGAGGTATTCAAAGTGATGCAAAGCAAAAAGCAAGGACCTACATCCAAGATGACTCCATCCAGCAAAGCTAACCATTTAGAAGTGAAGGGAAGATGAAGTGCTTCCCAGACAAAGTAAAACTAAAGGAGTTCATCATCATCAAGCCATTATTACATGAAGTGTTAAAGGGACTTATCTAAGAAAAGATCAAAACTATGAACATTAAAAAGGCAACAAATTTATAGCTATTAACAACTAAATCTAAAAAACAAACTAAGCAAAAAACACAGGTGGACGCTGACCTGGGCCTGCACTACCCAGGAAACCCCAGGGCCAGCGCACCCAGTGGACGGCTACAGACCACACTAGAGTGCCACCACCCTGCCCCTGTACTCTGATCCTCCACAGAGGACGGAGATTGGTGGTCATTGGTCACAGCCAGCTCTTGTAGCTGAGTGGCCTGGGTAAATTCCTCCCATTGACCTGCCAACAGCAACCAAGGCTCAACTACAAGAGGAGGGTGTACTCAGCCCACACAAAGGGTACACCTCAAGTCCCCAGCTTGGGTGATAGGGGAGGCTGTGCCACTGGACCCTACAGGACACCTGCTACATTAGGCCACACTACCAAGACACGGAGTCAAAGCAGCTCTACCTAATACACAGAAATAAACACAGGGAGGCTGCCAAAATGAGGAGACAAAGGAACATGGCCCAAATGAAAGAACAGATCAAAACTTCAGAGAAAGAGCTAAACAAAATGGAGATAAGCAACCTATCAGATGCAGAGTTCAAAACACTGGTTATAAGGATGCTCAAGGAACTTAGGCAGGACCTCAGCAGCATAAAAAAGACCCAGTCAGAAATGAAGGATTCACTAATTGAAATAAAGGACAATTATAGGAAAACAACAGTAGACTGACTGAAGCCACGAATCAAATCAATGATTTGGAACCTAAGGAAGCAAAAACCAACCAATCAGAACAGCAAGAAGAAAAAAGAATTTAAAAAAAATGAAGATCGTGTAAGCAGCTCGTGGGACAACTTTAATCAATCCAACATTCACTTCACAGGCATGCCAGAAGAAGAGAAAGAGCAAGAAATTGGACATCTACTTGAAAAAATAATGAAAAGAAGCTTCCCTAATTTGGTGAAGGTACTAGACAGGCAAGTCCAGGAGGCACAGGGAGTCTCAAACAAGACACGAAGAGGCCCACCCCAACACACATCATCACTAAAATGCCAAAGGTTAAAGAGTTGGGAGGGTGACTAGGAGAGGTGAGGGGATTAAGAAGTACAAAAATAAATAAACAAATAATTTTGCCTTTCAAAAATAAAAACATTCTGCCCTGGCTGGTGTGGCTCAGCGGACTGAGTGCAGGCCTGCGAACCAAAGGGTCGCTGGTTCAATTCCCAGTCAGAGCACGTGCCTGGGTTGTGGGCCAAGTCCCCAGTGAGGGGCACATGAGAGGCAACCATAATGTTTCTCTGCCTCTTTCCCTCCCTTCCTATCTAAAAATAAATAAATAGAATCTTTAATAAAAAAATAAAAACATTCTATCAAAATATCTATTCAACATAAAGGTCTCTAAAATGTGTCTGTCAAGTATGCCATAAGAACACTTTCAAAGGCTGACTGCCCACCGGGCTCCAGAACCTTCTCCTTGTCATGCCGGTTGCTGGCACTGCCGAGGTAACTGCTGTTATTCAGGTTGAAATTGGGAAAACTAGTACCCAGAAAGGATGACCAACATATAATTCACAAAAAGGAATTAAAAGGAGAAATGGGCCTTTCATTTAAATTCTCTTTCTAGACCTTTTTCGTAACATCGTTGTTCTTGAATTTTGCAGATTTATAGTGATTTAAACTGAATTTTGGTATTTAAGGTTGAACTAAAAGAAATTAAAACAACCAACCACTTGCTTTTGGCCACAGGTGTCATCTAAGGCTGCTCGGTGATTTTTCTCCCAGAGCCGGGCCGGAGAAGCAGCCTCAGATTCCATGGCGCGCCGGCTTCCACAGAAAACCCGACCCCGGGGCGCGCACCACTGCTGCCCAGCTGAAACCTAAGACCCAGGTGCCGGTGAAACCGCATGTCACCAATTCCTCCACAGTGCATGCTGCACTGTGACACCAGGCCCTCGTGAAGTCCAGCTCACAAGGCTGTTCCTGCCAGGCTCAGTCCCCACGTGCCTGAGTGACAC